>CM075852.1:45392238-45747238 GCA_037975125.1 Latrodectus hesperus
AATTTAAAGCGATTGCATACATTTTTTACCAAAATATTTTTAAACGATGTAAAAAAATTACCTATACATCTGCTACTTATGTACAGAAGCAAATGAATAGAATATGGCAATCCTTTAAAATTCATTTAAACTATAGACTGCAGTGGCCAGGTTGGTTAGAGGATTTGTTCTCCCTAGCGGAAGGTAATGAGTTCGAATCTAGACTCAACCCTGGTGATCTTCTGGTTTGTCTCTGCTTCTTAATTACGAAGAGCCACCCACTTGCTCAGTTAAACGCAAAGCATTGAAGCAAAAGTCAACTTTTGGTGCTTATCAATCTTGAACCTGTTGAAGCTGTGTTTCACTACCATCATCATAACTCGCACAAGCACATAGACTTAACCAATGTCTCTGTCAATCAAGTGAGATAAGACAATAACAAAAATCAAAAAACGATATAAACTTTGGAGCTGGAAAGAACAAACTCTGAGTGTAAAAAAAACAACAACAAGGAAGATTCTGAGATACTAAACTAGAAATAATTTATGTATAATAATAGTTTTTAATTATTTTTTCAAAACACGTCTTTTTATTAGTTATTATATATTTCGATTCTGATATTTTCTAATGTTATGGGTATGGTATTCATTTAAATTTTTGCTATAGGTGGAAGAGCAAATACTAATTAATGGAGACATGAAGACAACGATTTCAGCTTCTCACTTCATTTATTGAATTTTTTTTCATTAATTATATTGGAGTTCTTTTAAAGTCTAAACTTTTTCTGAATGCATTTGGACCTCTTGTATTGTATATTAAAAACACATTAAATTTGTTGACTGGATTATTCCTCCTAATGAATGATGTTTAGAATATGACATATTCATAGCCTTATACTAGATTTTCAAAGCTCATGTTTATCACAAGTAGAAGACAATTTTATGACCGAGGGTGTTATAAGGTTTCTCATATCTACCTTTCATTATATATTTCTGGATAAACTTTTTCTTAAACTTCTGACTAAATTTTCGTGTCTAAGGGAGAAAACCTTGAAAAGTCCCTAACATCACGTCAACATAAATGAATGCAAATAGAAATGCATCTTCGGTTATTAAACAGTCGCTGAGATTGAACTCGAGATTTTCCACTTCTAATCGGTGTGAGCCTTCGTGATATATGCTACCCTTTCTCTGCCAATTAAAAAAAATTAACATAAATTCTATGCATCAAAAAATCAATTTTTCAAAAGTAATATATCACTGAAAGTTTATTATCTATTTGATTTATTATATAATATTTTAAGGTGTTCTTAAATTCCATCTCTCTCTCTAGGTCTATTACGTTCTTAAATCTCATTAGACAGTTTTGTAAGCTTTTCCTCCCTTATTATTAAATCTAGTATAAGTAATTAAACCACAGTCCTTCTTGTTTAATTTTCATTGCTTTAATTATAATGTGTTTGTTTATAATAACAATTTTGACAACAAAAATTATCCGAAAAAACTAATAATGTTAATAAACGGATGTATTGTTGTTTCTTAAATTACAAAGTGCCTTCGCCTGTTAATCTGTTCTCTACGTGATGTCAAAATAATGTTTTTTATTCGATTCATGTCTGGGTCACTATTTTTGCACTCACTGTGGTCGAGTGATAGGAAATTACTATTCTGAGCGAAAGGTCCCGGGTTCATTCCTAGCCACTACTGAACAACGGAAAGTGGCTGTTGCGTTTTTGTTTTCTGCATACACTTCTGTCGAGTTCGTTGCTTGGGAAATTGTTCAAGTTTTCTTCCTTTTGACAAGTGAACTTAAATTCTATCGTTGTTGTCATTTTTTATGGTGAGCTTTGAAAAACATGTTGTTGCTTAACTTTTGGCGGACATTGTAACTTAAAATTATAATTCATTCAAGTGTTTACTTTTATTTCTCCAGTATAAAGGCTGCCCTTAGGAAATACAATATTATTGTTGCTGAAATCATTTCAGAAACGCTTTTTGCTGTATCTGGTTCATTACTAAATCCACCGAACTAGGAAAAATAATTGATTCTAAAATAGTGATTTATCCAGGAATTCCCAGATTCTGAAAATCAGCAAATTCGAAAATTATTGTTCGAACTTTAATTGAGAACCGAAAAGCCATCCTATTTCCCTAGAAAAATGTGCGAATCATATGGAATATTTTCCTAATACGAATATTTAAGAAAGTTATTGTTTCATAGTCTAATATGAGCTATTCAAAGCATTCTCTTACTAAGTTTGGAATCGCTTGAAAATCTGGTAAATTTGGCGGACGAAACTGCTGAGGTGAGAACCCACCCTCTTCTTAGTATTTGTGTACTATCAGCCTTGCACCTACATACGCCAGTCTATCCCGAGTCGGACAAGCAGATATTGCCGACATACCGTTTAATGAAATGGCAAAGCTACGCATTCGCAAATAGCTTCCTTTAGAAGATTAAGCATCTCGCTTGGGAACGATATGACAGAGAATTTTTGCAGTTTATGTTGCTGTAAAATTTTTTCAAGGCATGCTCGAAACGAGATATTTCATCATATTTACTGAACACAAATCGTTAGTATGTTTTTCCGACAGAGTTCAGAAAAAAAAACCCAAGGAAAACAAGAAAGTTAGATTTCATTTCCCGATTCATGACTAATATTCAACATATAAATGTGTCTGAAAACATCACAAGAAGTGTGCTTTCTCAGATCCTGCTATAACAATGCCAGATTTAATAGATTATGAGGAAATTTTAAAAATGTAGACAAGTGACCTACAGCTAAAAAATTCATAGATTAACTTAACAGAAAGAATTAAAAAAATTTTTTATCATCATATATCATTATACTCAGATCTATTGTGATTTATCAACTGGACACCAAGAACTTATATCCAAGTTTCATTTCGAAAAAATAATTTTTATTTCATAATATTTCGCGTTCTAGTATTTGAAGCATGTCAAAATTAACTAAGTCTCGATTTATTTGACCTTCTATTAATGAAGATTGTGCACTTTAGTCAAGGCAATGCGTTCCATGTCAGAAAGCTAAAGTCGATCAGCATTCTAAAATATCTCTAGGTTCCTTTTATAACTAGAATAAAAAATAATAGATAATCTATTTATGGACATTGTTGTTTCTCTTATACCTTATTGGTAACTCTTACTGCTTCACGATGATCGATAGATTTCCCCGCTTGAAGGAAGCTGTGGCAATCCTTGCTAATATTAGTGTTTGGACTATAACATTACCACGAATCAAGGATGACAATTCGATAGCATCTGTTCCACTTTCGATCTCATATTTTAGAAGTGAATAAGACTTGGACACCGATTTACCACCTGCAGGTAAATGTATAATGCTGGAAGAATTTCAATGCTGCTTTAAGAGCTTATTACATGACTATAGTTGTCAGGGGCATTATCTACCATTTTACTAGGTTTTTGAAATATGTTTAAAAATACATCAAAGCTATGTCAGCAGACTTAGTTTATTAAATTATTATTTAAATCCCTGGTGGATTTATTTTTCTTTACAGAGTCTTCAGCTCAGCAGAGGATTGAAAAAATACTTTAGTGACATTCATCCACCATCTGCTAACAAATATGGGATAAAATCAATTTTTATTCATACACATCTATAAGATTGCTCACATTTATTCCTATGGCACGATGAAGTGAGAAAGTTTCTTCTAAATCATTATGATGATCCTTTCAAAATATACAACAAAAGGATAAAAAAAAAACTTTTGTCATTGAAATAAACAGAAGTAAATGTACTCATTAGGAAGCTTTTTTTTCAATACACATTTCATAAGACGATGGGTTCAAAATACAGCTCTGAAATAGCTTGTTATTACACGTTCAGTAGGAGATGTTCCTTTTAAAAAAAAAAAATGTTTTCTTACATGATGTAAACTACTACATGAGGATTGTGTGACTGCACTCATCAAATACTTGACTTTAATGACAAAAGTAGTCCAAATCAGCTAATGATAACCAGCTGAAAGACAACTGTGATTTTTTCCTTTTAACCACAAGGAAAATATGTAGCCAAAATTCATTAATTCAGTGTGGGAATACGGAAACCAATTGTATGTACTATTACTCTCAAGTATGTATGTCGTGTACAGTAATTTTCTTTGTCAATAAATGTGTTTCATATATTAATAAATTTTATTTACTTAAGTTACTAAGCAATATTCTTACGACATTAAAACCTGTATTAAAAATACATAAACGTGTAAAACATAGTTTTGAGAAATGGACGAAATTCACTTATGAAAAGTACACAAAATTTGCTGTAATAATTGATTAATTTTATTCTTTAAGTTATTCATTGAAATCTTAGTTATTTTTAAAATTTATTTTCAAAAACGAGAACCTCGATATCACTAGCTTTAAAATGATAACCTTTTCATCCTATTTCTTCCTTTAATTTATTTTTACTTACAAGAGCTAATTCTAGAAACCTATAGTTTGACGTGCTTCTGCCCGACTAGTCAATATTCTAAACATATACAATGCAAAATGCCCTTACTTAATTAAGCACATCTTTTTTTATGAATTTTCTGTCATATCATAAATCATGATTTTATAACAAGAAAATTTATTAAAGTAATTCTTGCTGTCCTTTCACATGATAAATTCACTTCAATATCGAACTAAGATAAACTAAATTTGAATATATATTTAATTAATTAAAAAATTTAATTATTAATTTTTTTGTAAATGAAATCTCGAACGTAAAACTTAATTCTAAATTTTTTTTTATTGTATAGTAGACATTTATTTGCTCACAAAGATGGCAACCTCCCTAATTGAAAACAATAATTGATAGACTTAAGATCTCTCACGAACGAAAGGTGTGTGTAATTTTGAAAAATTGAAACTGGATGGGAGTATGTATTAACCGGTGAGTTTGATACTTTTCTGATAAGTGTGATTGTTTTGTTTGCGGTTATTTTAGAAGCTTCTTTTTCACCCTGTTTCTCGCGATGCCGACTGATCCAAAGAATCGTTTGCTCTAACTTACATACTGACAGCAAGTAAACAAACGTGGTTTTTCTATTCAACCACGTGAGTTTGTGTTAGTTTCGCACTCTCTCAATTAAAAAAAACATATTAATTAATATAATTAGTGGATGCTTCTATTATTCGGTTTCAACATCTGTATTAGTTACTTTTCCGTTTAGCAATCCTATTTACATTGTCGTCGGCCTGTTGCTCAGTACTTTATAAAATTGTTACGATGAAACTGTGCAGATGAAATATTTTTATGAAACTATATTATTATATTGTATCTAAATTAGTAAAAGATCTTTTATGAAATTATGTATTTTTAATTAAATCTCTAGAGCTCAGATTGTTGCGTAAACGCGATGCCTTTTTGTCATCATTAGTGTGCAAGAACTAGTTTTCTAATTAATAAAGATTAAATATGCATAATAAATCGTTCCATCTTTTTATATTACCTTTGATTTCTTAATTAATATTTATTCTGGACGCTATTTAAAATCTACATTTTATTTTTCATAATAGTAATAAACGTATGCCATATACATTACCTTTAATTAGGGCATTTATTTTGATTACAATATCTTTTGACTAAAATTATTTCTATTATAAAAGTTATTTTTTTATGTTGATTTTTTAAATTTCATATAAGAATTTTTTTTCAATTTTTGACTCATTAGTGTTTTATTGGTTTTTGACATTTTAAAAAAATTCATTAAATTCTATTCTTTAAATTTGTTAATATCCACACACATCTTAAAAATAATGCATTGCAATAAATATCATGTAATATTTTTGTTGGATATTAAAGATGTATTTATTATTTTTTTCTGACTGTTCTGGAATTTTTTTATTGTTATTTGGTTTGTTGTGCCATAATTTTTTTGCACATTAATTCTCTTTTACATACATGTGAGCTATGACTATTTTAAAAAAGGATAGAAAATATTAAGAGTCTCTAAAAATATAAAATCACTTGAATTTAGTTATGTTATCACAAAAGAAATTCAAATATATTTTTAAGTGTTTAAATAACTATTAAACATTATGAATATTTAATAGCTATGCATTTAAAAATGTAAGATGTAGAAAAGTAATAGAATTATTGACAAAATAAATTTTGTCAATAATTTCTTAGGAATCAAGTACTTTCATTTATTTCTAAGAAAACTATCTTAAGAATAAAAAAAATATTCAATCAACTATATATATATAAAATATTAAAAAGTATGAATTTTTTAGGAATAACAAATATTATAGTAATTTGTGAATGTGCTTTCAGTGCTTAATCTTTTTTGAAATATGATCTTATACACTGTGCTTCTCCATATATATTGTTCTTATATAATAGATTAGAAAAAACATTTTTTCCCTGAGAAAAATTTAAAATATGCACTTTTCTTTTTTAAAGAGTGTAAAAGTAATCATTATAATAATTATTATATAAGAGCCTTCTAATAATAATCATTATTATTTATCTGAGAAAATAATCCATTTTTATTGACCAAAACAATTACTTTCTTATTTAAAAGTTGGGAGCCTTGTTTATTATTCTTATTGATTTAAAATAAAAGCTTATTGGTGACTTCTTGTTTCATTGAATTATCTCCATGTTTACTAATCCTTATAAATTTTCCTTTTGCTAACTTAAGGAAAGTGTTTTTGATTGTATTTACCTTTTACTCTGATATATAATAGATATTTGAAATTATAGAATACTTTATTTAAAGTGTAAATTCAAAACTATAATTTTATTGTGCAGTATTGATTTTTGCTTCTTATTTCTTACTTGCTTTTACTTTTAATATTTTTTATGCTTTGCTTTTTAACCAGTTTTTCCAATTAGAAATAACTTAATTTAGTTACTATTTAGTATGTACTAAGATATGGCTCGCTCATCATTTATATTTCTTTTATTCAGAATTAAATCACATAGCAAACTAATTTCCTGTATGAGATTTTCCTCTACATCTTTGTTCAGGCTTCGTTCTATTCCTGGAAACTTTTATAATCTTTGAATTTTGACTCGACTCCTTGAAAATCGTGAATTACTCCTGGAATTTTTACTTACCTTGATGCATTTATTTTTTAGTAGAAAATTTTTTGAAATTTTTTATTAGTATTTTAAAATTTTCAATGAAATTGTTTTAAAACCAAATTCAGTATTAGCTCTTAATGTTACCACTAGTTGGCAGCATGATCATTATTAGATTCTATACATAATTGTTGACTTAAATAAAGATCACGTTAAGGCACAATAGTTTCATGAGGATCCATTTCAATCAAGATCAGATCTAGTAGATTTATGTGTCTGAAGTGAAGAATAAATACGAATAAGATCGTCATGTGGTGCAATTAGGTGGATGATTTTAATTTATTCATTTTTTACTTGTTTCGCTTTTTATATCTTATAAAATTTCTGGGTTGAAATATACTTTCCATACATTCCTTGTAAAAATAATGTATGATTTCTGTGAATCATGATGAATTTTGTTTATCAATGAAATAAAGGCTGGAATAGATTATTTAATATGCCTGGGGGGAAGTGTCTTTTCAATGACCAGTAAACTCTGGAAAAGCCCTACAAAGGTTAGCTTTTGCATGGTTCAGAAAAAAGTATTTCATAATTTTGTCGAATTTAAATCATTACAACATTGAATGAGATTAATGATAGTATTGATGAGAAATTTAATCCAATAAAGATACATTTTTATTTTTATTTACTCTCAAATAGACAAATAATTTGCTTTTACTATTTTATAGTCAAGCATCTGTTGAACTTGGATTTTCTATGAACAAACGTTTGATGGTAGAAAATTTAATTAATCAATCATGGCTTAGTGCATCATTGATAATTATGTCAGAAACATAGAAGGTGTTTGCAATATAATAATTAGCAAAAGCCTATTTTACTGCTGGTGCCTAATAAAGGTATGAATTATATTCAGATGAATTGAAACAGTGAAAAAAGTGGCCGATAACAGAAGAAGAGCCAAGAGCACTTGAAAAAACTAAACTGAAAATCAAAATGAAGCATTTATATGTTGATGTAAAAATTCTACAATAGGAGTTGCTGAGGAAGCTGAAAGAACTTATAAAGTAGAATTAAGTGCAAGATCAAACACATTTTGCTATGGTGCTTTAGCAATGGAAAGTTAGCATTTTAATTTAGATGGAAAGTTTACATCTATAAATAATCAAGATATTTGAAAATCTATTGAATCACTGAGAAATATACCAATCTAGAATATAGATTTGAAATTGTTTAGTTTTAAAATTGTTTGAAAGTAAACTAAAGAAGAATTTAAAATTGCTGTTACTAATTATTGTGAAAAATGTCATGTCTGGAAACTATCTAATATAGTGCGACCACCAAGAGATGGCGGGTGTGATGTAAGAGTCACGTGTTATCAGAGAAGTCTATTTCAACTATTTAGCGAGCGGAGGAGAAAGCGCCTCAATCTAGGTTACCTTATTTGGCTAATTAGCACCTTTTGGTGTAGAATGAAAATAAAATATGTATGTATTATGCTTTTTCAAAGAATTCAAATACAAGAATTGAAATATATAAATACGTATATTAAGTTAAGTTAGAAAAATATTTTTATTTTGCCATGAAAATTTCATTATTAGATAGAGTTTAGAATTTATTTCGTTCACAAAACCTGTTTGTAGGCCAATAAGTTAACACCGGACGATAGATAATTTTTATGTCCAAAATTTGTATATTTTCATTGTGTTATCGCAATAATTTTTGAGAAAATAGGGAAGGGTGAGATTTTCTAGAATATGCTTGTTGTTAAGTTAATTTAGATGAAGACACTTTTTACGTAAGGAACGTCCATTTTAGCCTAAAAAGAAACTCCGTAAATAATAAATTAACTTTTTACAGCCTTTTTTATTCAAGATACATATTTCATCATATTACGACATACTAATATTTTAAAATGTTGTGGATTAATTTTAATTCATATATGTTTATAGTATGGAATATATTGTGCACTTATGGAATCATTTAAAATAATTTGAGGGAATATAAAATATTTATATTTCGCTCAGTAAAATCTATCATTTAAATAGTTTTTAAGAATTTTGATTATATAACCTATTTTATCTGAACATTTTTGTGTATAATATTAAGTAAAAAAAGGATAAAGAATTCTCAAAATTTTTTAAAATAAAATTCATACAGATTTTGCATAAATATTATATGTTAATATAAGGAAAAATATAGTTTTTGGAGTTGCCGAAGAAGAGAAAATGCCTTTAGGGAGGTCTTTCTAATGAAAAGTAACCAGAATTCTCGTTAACGTGCAAGGGAAACCCTGAAAACCTTACACAGTCACTCCGTTTGATTCATGCAGATTTGAACCCACTAATTTCAGAACCAAACTCCTTATTTCGCAGAATGCAAGAATGCTATCTGTTTGGCTGAGTCAACCTTCTTATAAAAAATCTACATAATTTTGAGAACTTCCAAAGCCGATCTGTATTTATTATTTTAAAATTTCATTTCTGATAGTTATTATTTTATTAATAAGTATCCATAGAAGTATCCGAATCCCAATCAATTGTACCACTTTCAGAAGCAGTATCAGTCTCTGATTCGGATCCTATATCAAAATTCAATGTTTCATTTGTAGTCTCCACAAGTCCATCAATTTTCCAATATTCTCCTTCGATTTTTTCTACATGACAGCAGTATTTTTGCCAGGTTTCTCCTGAGATATTTTTAATTGCATTTGACGTCAATTCCTTCATTGTTTTCAAATTGAGATCAGCTTCGACGTTTCTTTCGCGAACATGGCGCTTTACTGCTTCCCAAGCTAATTCAATAGGATTTAAGTCACAATGGTAAGGAGGCAATCTTAGAACGAAATGACCTTCTGCTTTTAAAAGCTCATCAATGTGATATTTTTTGGTAGGTGGAGCATTTATTTTAATTGAAACAGTTCGGGCTTTCTCATAGTGCCGTCATACTGTATTTTTTTGTCATCCAAATATTTACACATTTTAGTTTTCGTCGAATATTTCGTCGGTACTGGATCCAAAATCCCTGTATGGTACGATGCATTATCCATTATGATGGAATTACAAGGGATGTTAGGCAGCAATTTTTCTCGTACCCACTTTTCAAAATTTTTGTAATTCATTTGGCCTTGGTAATCACTTGTTGCACAGCCTGCTTTAAATACTAATCCTGCATTTGGCACAAATCCAACTTTTGATACAGCATGCACAACAATTAACCGATTTCCAGCACCATCTTTTGCGAAAGCACCAAGTTTTTCATCTTGCCAGCATTTTGAGAAGGAAAGGTTGCTGTCAATCCAAGTTTCATCCACATAAATAATGCTTTTTTGTCTTTCTCGATATTTTTTTATTTCTGTCAAGTACCGGCATTACCACAAAATTATATCTGGCCTTTCAATCAGTAGTTTCCTTTTATTTTGGCATTGTTTCCAACGATATCCAATTTGATGCAGGACTTTCCTTAAAGATTCCCTTTTCCAAGAAAAATCTTTTCTTTCAACACTGGCAATAATAATGAAATGGATGGAACTTTATTAGATGCATAAAATTGATTTACTGTATTTCGAATGACACATAAATCAAAATTGACCAAAACTACATTATGTTCTGCAGGTTGACTACGCTGTTTCCCTGGAGTTGAAAGCTTGCTATCAGTTGTGGATTCCTTTTTAATTCTTTGGACAGTTCTAAGAGAAACGCCAGTAGCAGCCACAGCTTAATCATAAATAATTAAAAATGATTAATAATTAAAAATCAACTTAATCGTAAACTACAAGAGAAAGAAAACTTAATTTTTTTGATGTTAGAAGAAGTAATAACATTCAAAAACAATTTATTCATTTTTGCTCAGGATTTTGAAAGGGAAATAGGGTTTCACTTTCTGAGCCTGCTGAAGCTTCACTAAGAAAATAATTCCTTTATTGATAAACACCATTTTAAAGTAATAATTTTAAATATGATAGAAGCATTTCTCAGCAGGTTTCAGTAATTTAAAAACAGCAGAGCAACTTTAGCATATTTAAAAAAATCTTCTTAATATTACGATAACTGATGAGTTGAAATTTTCTCCTTTTGAAATTGACATTGGTAGCTTTGATATACAATTGCTGGATTTAAAAAACAAGGAAATATGGTGCTTTAAATTCAAACGTTTCTGTGTTGAATTGGAAATATTGGAGAAGATAAAATGTGATCTTAGTTCACAACAAAGTGACCCGCTTTGAATGACCTGGAGAAGGAAGACTTCATTTTCAACGCTTGGAATAGTATCCCTGACTCTTGGAATCCACTGAAAAATCTCATGTTTGCTGTTCTCTCCCTTTTCAGTTCTACATGTATATGAGAACAATCTGTTTCAAGCATGAACATTATCAAGTGTAAACTGAGAAGTCTCCTTATTGATGAGAACTTGGAATCATGTCTATAATTAAAAATAACAACATACAAACCTGACTTACTCAAACTTTCCAAGGAGATGCAAGCACACTGTTCACATTAATAAATATTTATTATGTATGAAACTTAGTTTTATTAAGTGTACTACTTATTTAGTGTAATAAAAGCTTACTAACAAGCAGATTCGGCTCCCAATTTTATTTAAATTGTTGTAATGTTTATATTTGGCTCCTTGGCTAATAAATTTGCCTACCACAGGGCTAGGCTAACAAAAGTGGCCGCTTTAAATATATTTCCTTTGATAGTGGCAGGAAAATCTAGTCGTCTTATAAAAAAGCTGTGACCATCCAGCTTCATTGTACATGATTTTTTTTCTTTTGGATAAGCTAATTTATTTCAAATTTCTTATGTATGCACATTAGTTATGGTTCCAAAAGACAAGCAAATTCACTTAACTATACATTAAGCCAAAATCTTTTTCTATGTTTGCAGCTATTATTGTGATAGCATTTTCAGTATTTTGTTTACCTTTCTATCAATCCCACTTCAACTTCTTTTCTCTGTTAGTTTAAACTTTGAATATCTTTTCACTCTATGACGATATATATATATATATATATATATATATATATATATATATATATATATATATATATATTATTGCTTTTACAAACTAAATTTGAAATTCTAACATTTTTTTTTATCATTTTCAATTTTAAGACTTTCAATTATAGTTATTGAAAAATTAAGTTACCTTCTAATAATCTCTTAACAGATTTTTCACTGTATAAACAATTATGAATATGTGGATTATCATTCAGTAATGACTCTTGAGTATTTTCATCATAATCAATATCATTGAGCATTCAAATAGTTCATCTTAATCCAAAACCACTGAATGCATAAGGAAATTTGTTTGGCAATATATGAAAAAAGCCAAGATCAAACATTGCCAACACCAAAAAATATCTACAAATCAAAATTTCAACCTGTAATTTGAAAAAGTTCAACTTTTATAAAAATATGGATATTTGATATAAAATCTAGTACTATTTACTAATAGTACAACAATCACAAGATTCAGATTGACAAAAGTAGATAACATTTTGTTGCTAATTATCACAGAAAGACATTTTAGAAAATTATATACGAGAATATTCTGGACCGATGACCTAATGTCCACACAAGGTTTGTTAAATGTATAACTCATCTTTATACTCAACAAATCCATAATAATACTAAGTTCATCAATCCAGATAGAATTCACTATAAATATTTTGTTTTGTGGGATTGACGATCAGGTGTCATATGATTAGTATTACTCATTTTGAATTTTTGGAACTTTATTTGACAGAATTGTTTCAGGTAATCCATGATATCCAACAAACATAAATTGTTTTCCAGCATGAAAGCACCTTTATATATCATTCAAAAATTATTTGGTAGATTCTAGTTAAGAAATTTTTACAATGGGCTAATTATATGGTACAATTAGATGTATTTTAATTTTACTTTATTGTATGGGTTTTACCAGGGTAATCAGCTTAATCACCCTTTTAAAGGAGAAATGCTTTAATTTTTAGAAAAAGGGACACGAAACGTTTTAAAACGTTATCTCTTGATAACCAACACACCTTGTTATGAAGCAGAAGATCAGCGTATTCACTCTCCATTTCAGATAAAGATTCTTTGCGTTAGCGATGATTAAGAGCTTTAGCTGGAATGGAGTTGATAATGGTAATTACTAATTCCATAACTTTAAAGATTTCATCCGGAAATGTTTGCGCACAAACCGCTTCTTGGTGAATGATACAATGGTAAACCAGTGTCTTCTGATTTATTTTTTCTTTCAAAAATAGAAACAAACTCTTTTCTTATGCCAGTCATACTTTTGGTCCCATCTGTTGAAATTGACAATTTTATCGAGGGGAATATAATGTTTATCCATACACTCAAAACATTTGCAACATCTCCACACGTCTGACCTTTGAATGGCAAAGTTTTTTTTTAAGGCCTTAATGAGACATAATTCTTACAAAAAGTGAAACATTCGCTGTATCATTTATGTCACAAGACTCATCAACTGCTATTGATAAAACTGTTACCAATTTTAGATTATCGATATGCTGCTGGGTGGTTATATTTGAACACATTTTAATTGTTTTATCTTCAATGGTTTTGGCAGACACAATGGTAACTCTTTAATTCTTTTCAGAATATCTGCCTTGTTCTTTAAATCCCGAAATAGCTCTTCGGATGCATTTATAAAACAAATTTTTATGTATTCGCCGTCTGTGTACAGTTTCTCTCTCTTAGCAATCTCTTGGCTAAAAACAAAACTTGTCATATTAATATTGCTGGAAGATAGCATCCAGTTAATAAACACACAAGTTGATGACTCTTCTGAAGTTCTTC
Source organism: Latrodectus hesperus (assembly GCA_037975125.1). Classification (NCBI taxonomy): domain Eukaryota; kingdom Metazoa; phylum Arthropoda; class Arachnida; order Araneae; family Theridiidae; genus Latrodectus; species Latrodectus hesperus. The sequence continues at coordinate 45,406,078 of CM075852.1, forward strand.
AACTGCTTTCTTCCTTGCATCACTGATAGGATATTTAGTGCTAAATGACACATGCTTTCTTTTAAAGTGTCTCTCTAAATTTGACTTCTTGTTATGCGTGAATTTCTCCTTACAAATAAGACATGTAGGAAGTTCATTCAAATTATTAATAAATGCAAGATTTTTGGTCCACTCAACTTTAAATTCGCAGTTCTCGTCTTCTATTTTTCTTTGCTTTTTTTGGTAGCCATGTAAATTGCAGTGTCTATAAAATATCCCAAATATATTTTTTTCTAAAGCCACCAGTACAAAATTATTATCATTATTAAATTGATGAAAATCAAAATTAAAAAAAAAATCTTTTTTAAAATATACAGTTTTATTAATATATGTAATGCACTAAAAAAAATAATTTTTTCCATCATCAGAATAACAAAATGCTTAATATGACCAAAATTGGAAGAAAACTTCCAACATTCGGACAAATAGAAGTTATCAAAAAATAAATTACAAATTTTGCAAATGTTGTGTCAAATAAACGTAACAATAATTTTAATTCCCATTTATAAATTGAATTTTTTTTCAAAAACGAAATTGATTTCATCAATTTTTTTGTTTGAGTTTATTCTTTGTTCTTTGATTATTTTTTTTATATATTTTATGGTTAGGAAATTTGGATCAACGTTATTTCTGTAGAATTTTCCAATTATGGTTATATAACTGCAACATTAAATATAAATCAATCAGTGTAATGAGTAAAAAAATCTGACTCTAAAATGGAAAATAAAAGAAAGTATTTTTGTAAGTCCTAGTGTTATTAATGTCAGAAGACTTTGAGATACTAATAGGCGCCAGACTTGAGAATCATTCCACCCGGATTATTTGAAGCAATCCCTGTGATTTAATTTTTTAAAAATATAGTTTTGAAATAGAGAAAAATTAAGTGATTACTTTAACTAAAATTTTCCTCAATAAAATAAAAGTAAGAATTATTTTTCCCATTGAATTTTATTTTGTATTTTTTTATATAATGAATAAAAAAATTTTTTCTAGTAGTACTTTATTTAAAAAGAGTGTAATAAAAATATTTTTTTAAGATATAATCGTTATTTTTCCATTTAACGAACTATTTTACCAGTGTTTGTAAAAATGAAAAATTAAAAAAGAATCTTTTTAAAAAATGCAATTTTATTAATATATATATATAACTACACTAAAAATAATTTTAACAATAATTTTTTCTATCATCAGAATGACAAAATTTTAATATGAATCAAATCGGAAGAAACTTCCAACATTTGGACAAATACAAGTTATCAAAATATAGATTACAAATTTTGTACCAGAACCATAAACAGATATAGCAGGTGTAATAAAATCATATAAAAGTACCAGTAAGATGTGATGTTAGATTGAAAAATACAACAACTTTTTGATAAGACAGGACAACGGCAGATATGCTAGATTATACAAAACTGTCACAATGCAACTGCTTATCTGTGACTCCAATTTTTATTCCCTCCCCTACTACTTTAGGAAAAGTATGCATGCGCATGCTTGTGGTACCTTTGTATTCACACAGGAGTATGCCGAAAACATACAAACAATTTCAGCCGGAAACTTGTATATGGTTTGTGTTTATGTTTACGAAAACCAATAAAATTAAACTCAATGTTTGTTACATATTTTTACAACACTATAAAATTTTAATTACCTATCTGTCTTTTAACTCAAACAAAAAATTTTACATATTCTTGATTTATAGTAAAATTTTAATTTATCAAAATAAGATGTAATTTTTTTTAAAAGAATAAATTTTTGCCCCTTCCGTGGATATTTCTGCCGGAGCCGCACTTAAGCAGCCAAAGAGCCACATGCTGCTCCAGAACCGCACTTTGCCGACCATTGGTCTAGCCAAAACAGTCTTGAACTACTGTAACATTTGACTTTCAGTAGTATGGCAAGGCATGTTACTAATGGTGTAGAGGTACAATGTGTCATATTAAATCGAGTTTAGATTTTTCCTTTAAATATAGTTCTTGATAAGTAAGCAGAGAGCCAATGGTTGTTTCACTCTCCCTACTCTCTTTGGTCAGTTTGTTAGCAAACTCATTTCATTGATGTTGACATGTGACTGGATTTATTGGAGTTGGACTTTCTGGGTCTGAGTAATCTTCAGTTTGAGCAGAATATATATGTGCTGGTTTCATTATTTGCAGAGGATCAGTCACTAAGATGTTGTAATGCACTGCAGCTGTCCATTAAAATCCATAGTTGTTCAAATTCACAGTTATAAGACATGATAACACCAAACCCTACATTAATCACAATTAACTCACTACTGAAGGCTAAGCAAGGATCAGGATTGTATTGCTTTGTTATAGTCTCAAAGTAGAGGTCCTAATAAAAATACTGTTGCCTGTATGATCTTCTGTACAACTACTGTCAGTATAAACCTGCCCTACATCTTTAGGAATGCAACTAATTATTTCCTATCTAAGATAGTTTTCATGGTGAGTTTGCTTGTGTGCAGTAGACAGTAGATCAAAGTGGGAAAAAAAATTTTCAATAGTCCTTCAGAGGTATCAATACAGGGTCTTAGAGGTAGATGTTAATGAGATCAGGTTTAGAGTTTCTGCTAAGCTAAAAGGGCATTTCTTGAGTCTTTGATATATTGGTTGGGGCTATAATTCTCAACAGAGCTTGCCTCTTAGCTTAGTTTTCTGATAGGTAAAACAGTGGTTCTCTTCTAGTCTGTTTTAAGTTGTTCATAGTTCTTAGAATAGTTAATAATATTTAAAAATCTCTAATTAAATCAAACCATTTTCTGATTAAATCAAAATCTTCCAACATTTGGTGATGTTGGAATCAAGATGCTTGGATGGATTCAAGGACAAGAGTTGAGAGTAATTCTTGATAGGAATATTTCTGAATGAACTGTGAGGATCTATAATAGGTACTGTGAAAACCATTGATTATATCCTTTGCCATTTTCTTAATAGGTCTGTCTTCATGTGAGAAGTTCAATCTGCTTGTTTCTTGGTAAAATATACCCATTAAATTAGCTGTGGTCTTATCAAGGGAGAGTTGTCCAGCAGAGTTCTTTAGAGTATTACAAATCTCAGATTGTGGTTATTCTCTATAATTTTGATGATTTTCCACGGCTTAAAATCTGGCACTCTAACCTCAAGCTTATTGTATAGCTCTCACCATTTAGATTGTCTGAGTTGTGTGTAAGCAGTCTTGACTTAGGCATTTATTTTATTTAGCTTGGCTCTAGAGCTATGTTAATTACTAGTGTCAATAGAATTCTGCAACAGGAGCTTTCTTTTCATTAAAAGAGCTTTCAAAAGTTAATAAAAAAATAGTATATAATGTGTTTTATGTTAGCCCTGTGAATAAACTTCCTGTCAGTATTTATAATTATTTTTTCTTAATTTAAGCCAATTGAAATGTTTATCATTGGTCAAATGTTCTGTATTAATGCAGTTATCAATGGATTGACTTCATTATAAGTAATTACATTTATTGCATTATGGTTTTCTATTTATTTCATACAACTTAAAATATTATAACTGATTTTTTAAATTTTCTGCATCAGATAAAAAAATATATATACTTCCTTTGTAATGCAAAGGAGTTTTATACATTTGTCAAGTATAAATAATGTATTTTTTACTGTTAAGTTAGATTTTGTTTAATTTTTCAAAAAAAAAAATAAATAAATAAAATAAAATTTTAGCTTTATTTTTCTGCACTTTAAAGTTAGAGGTAAAATATTATTTTTGTCTGTTGACAGTTATGATTATGATAATTTAACTTAAACATTGCATAATAATTCTTTTGTTTTGAATTTTTTTTGTGCATGTAAAAACGTGTATTCCATGACTTCAGAAAGCTACAAATTGTTATTGGGAAAAAAATAAGATTAACTTTATTGAAATTGGATGTTATAATGATATTCATTATATTAAAGATTAATGATAATAAATATCCTTTATGTATAGTAAATTAAAAAGCAGTCAGAAGTTGAAACTCATAAAATGTGCAATTTTATGGGTAAGTGATCATAGAAGAATAATTTCAAGTATGCTTTCTCCTCTAGTTGGATCTATTCTTTTCTTCGATTCTAGATTAGAGGCTGAATTGCTAGAGTGAACTCAGCCTCTAATTTTCAATTTTACTCTCAGACATTTGCCAGCTGGCATTAAGGGTCTTAGGTAAGACGTATCTGGTAGACTAGTGGATAACATTTTCTTTCAAAGAATTACAAAAGGGACCTGTGCTTTTGATTAATTGCCCATGCCTTTGAACCATGTGTCAGAATTGGTCTAATAATGGTTTTATAAAGTAAAATCTTTGTTTTTGTTTTATGAATTATTTTTCATACCATTATAGGCTTGGTTTGCTGCGGTTAAACTTATTCATTTCTGGTCCTAAATCATTCTGAGTGTTAGCCTCTGTCCCAAGTTATGTCCTAAGTTATGCTTACTGGATCAAATTTATAAAGATCAACAGTACAATAGAAATTTAGATCACATGGGTGGGGCTTGTTTTGCTTTGGTTAATAGTAAGATTCCTTTTCCTTGCCCTTTGCTCTAGTGCTAAGAATGTTTTATCTAAAGGCATTTGGGATTCATGCTATCAAATCAAGATCATCAGCAAATGCCAAAATTTGTATGCTTTTATTAAAGGTTATACCTCTGGTATTAACTACATCAACCCTCATGATTTTGTTTTATTTATTTATTTTTACTATGTTAGAAACTAATCAAGCCAAAAAGTAGCCTTGTCTTACACCATTGTTTATTGTTAATGATTCTGAAAGCCATTTTTGTATAGGAATTCTAGTACTATTTTCTCTCATTGTTAGATTGACCAATTTTATAAGCTTTCCAGGAATACCAAACTTTATCATGGCATTATTTATTTCCTTTCTATTTTGGCTGTTCTGAAGTCAATAAAAGATGATGAGTGATTATTTCATCTTCCCTGCATTTCTTTAAAATTTGTCTCATATTAAAAATTTGGTCCACTGTGGATCTTCTCTTGCGAAATACACATTGGTATTCTGCAATAATATTTTTGACTAGTGGTGCCAATCTATTTGGTAAAATAGATGATAAAATTTTATATGCTGTACACAATAGGCTAATGATTATATAGTTGGAACATTCTAGTTGATCTCCTTTCTTGTGGATAACAGGTGTCTGGAAGTTATGCTTTGTATCCAATCCTCTGGTAGTATTTCTTGATTCCATATGTTAAGTAAAAGAGGTCATATATAGCTCACTTAATGCAACATCCCCAACACGTTTCAGCAGCCCAGCTGGAATTCAATCTGGATATATATATATATATATATATATATATATATATAATATATAAAATTTCTTTACACTTTTCTTGAATTTCTTCCATACTTTATAGTAGAATTTCATTTTCCTCCATTTAGCTAATGTCAACATTATTATAAAAGGATACTTCCTGATTTAGCAGGTCATCAAAATGATGTTCTCTCGACTTTTAGAGCACATTAACAGTATTTGTGAGGTTGGTTCCAGTTGTAGATCTGCAGAGGTTAATTCTGGGCTTAAAGGCCCATATTTATTTTGTTAAAGAAGGCTTTGTTTTCATTCACTCATCTTAAATGTTAAACATCTTTCTGTAGATCATCAAGATACTGGGATTTTTTTAGCTTTATGGATTCTCTTTTATTCTAATATTGCATATTTACAACATTCCACAGAAACTAGTGTATTTTTAATGAATCATATTTTTATATGTAATGTTTTTATTAGATATTTCTTTACATTCATTACCAAACCAATCATTTGATGTATTTTTTGGTTTGATTCCCAATACAGTATTTCCTAATGATTTCAGAATATTCTTGAAACTCCCTTATTTTTCAGTAACTTTACCCTTTAGGTTAGCTATTTCTAAGTTTTTGCTTATTTCAGTTTGGTACAAATTCAGTATTATTTAGTCTTTTAACCGATTGCAATTAAATTTTCCCACTGTATCACCTTTTTTTATATTTAAGGTTCTATATATCACTTTATTGCAACAAAGTCTATATCGGTTATTGATGAAACACATTGACCGCACATCCTATACGCTTGATTCATGTCTAGCATTTATCAGTTTGATTATATAAGAGAATTGTCATCTAGTGATCTCTTTCTGTTTTTACATATATCTTTGTGTGTAAATTTTGTACTTGCTATCACCATATTATGAGCGCTGCAAAGGAATTTACTCTCAATCCTTATTTGATTCTCTGTGGTGACTACTTTCCAATTATAGATCGAAACTCTGCCTCCCTGTTTACTTTGATATTTCAATCTCCTAAGATAATGTCAGATCTTGGACATGAGTTCAGTAGCGTTTCCAATTCAGAATAGATGGGATAAGAGATCCTTAATATCTTGATTCTTTTCTTCAGTTAGTGCATGTGTTCTTATAATGCTCAAATTTTGTAAGAATTCCTTTATTCTATTTTACATAGCTTTGAAGAGCTTGCTTAAAGTCAATTACCAAATCTTTTATTCTTTTGAAGTAAAATTCCAGAGCCCTAGGCATGCTTATCATTATGCCAACTAATGTAAAGTGTATATATCTTCTCCTCCAGGAACAAAATAATATTTCAATTAATTAATACTTTAATCCATACTTTGATTTCAACCAAATTTCAGAATGAATACATATATTTATTTTATTGGTCTGCTTGAAGTTGTTAAATCTTTCTTACGAAAAAACAATTGAAATTGGATTAGACTTTCAATTATACTGCCAGAAAAACGATACCCTAACATACAAAACTTAAGGTTTGCATGCTTTTTAGAACTGAGCCCAATGTATCTACAAAAGTAGCTTTCCCAAAATGAAGTTTATTAAATCAAAGTATATATATTCCCTCTCTGATAAGTTTCTTACTTAGTTGCTTTATTTATCAGAATCAAATATTCAATTTATTATTGCATTATTTCATAAAATTAAATTTCCTACTAATTTTTTGTATTTCAGTATTTTTTGAAGACATCAAAGTTACATTATAAATGCTCTTTTTTTTGTATATTATACCTATTAAAACTCAATTTTTATAAAATGGCCCATCAAACTGTTTATGTATGTGTGTGTGTTTTTATAATGTAACCGGAGCAACCTTCATGTTTATCAATTGTAATACACAATTGATAAACATAAAGTGAAGGCATGAAGTTTTTCTTTGTATTGACCATGAATGTTATAAATTAAATTTATTCTGTTAATGTAATTTTATAATAAGTGATTCAAATACAGTTGAACCTGGATAAAAAATTGATGAATTAGCATTTATAATTTTTCATTTTATATAAATTGTGTTATATTCAATTAAACAAAGAAATGTAAATTTTGAATAAAAATTCCATTTAACAAATTACACTACTATGATTACCTTGTTATTTAAAGAAGGGCAATTTAATTTTTAAATAAATACATTAAAGCAAAACTGAAAGTAATATATAAAAAAATTTCCTTCTATTTATTTTTTCTATCTTACAATGCTGTAATGATATCTATAATGTTCATATCAAAACAGTTAATAGTTCAAAAATAATCATTTAACAATTTTATTTTTCTTGGCTTTCAGGAATGTTTCTGTCTTCTACATTTTCCCTATATCTTGCAAGAGACATTCAAATAATTCCTTTTATTCATTCAACATCTTGCAGACAATTTCATAGTAGGATTTTATGTATCGTTCTATCAAATTAATAATAATTTCCATAAAAATCTTTTCCTACTATAAATTTCAAATTTTTATAAGTTTTATTATAAGTGATTGAAGGTTACTAAGTAATCAACCTCAAACCAGTAAAAATATTGAATGGAAAGAAACGCAGCTTTGTTAATTTATTAAATTATATTTGTTGCATATATTGTGTTATTATCAAAAAAAAAAAAACATAATTTTGATTTCCCATAAACATTTTGTCAAAGTATATTGAACTAATTTTTAAAGATCATGGGATTATCTAAGATTTTCTGTTAATTTAGTTTAAAGCATCAATCTGCTGTATTTCCCTCTCTTCAAATTCATTTTGGTTTGAGTAAATCAGAATTCAATTGAAGTATGTAATTTTTCCTCTTATGTATTTTTTGGATTAAATGGTTTGTTTTTCTGTTATGACAAATAAGAAAACTAATACTAATGTCTTGTGCATTGCAAATTTTACAAAATTATCTTCTAAAATTTATCTGAACATTTGAAGAGATATTTTTATTCAATAATGAAATATACTTTATGTAAACTAAGTTTTAGGAAGTATCCAGTTCACTTTTTATATGGTGATTAACTCATTCCTTATGAAACCAAAATTTAAAACTAATTACAAGATAATAGAATCTCATTTTTTAATGAGTTCATTGTATCCAGGGTCAACTGTAAAAAAAATTTTTTATGCAAATATTGGTTATTATTACATTGATTATTAAAGATTTTTTTTTAAAATATTTTTTAGGATTTCAGAATTTTCAAAATCTGAAACACTTTAGCAGCTTTTAAAGTTGCATGATCTGTCTCTGAAATATATCATACGTTAAATTATTTTCCTGCAATACAAGGTCATTTATTAAATTAATGAAAGATGCTGCAAAAGACTGCCTGTGGGATAATTGTTTTTAAACAGGTGCTCTAAATTGTTTTGTTTCTGCTATTTATGATTTATAATTATATTATATTTGAATAATTCTTTGAAATTGTAATTACTATAAAGTTTATTTCTTCTAACTTTAAATCTTGTAAAGTATGCTATTCTAAACTTATAGAAATTCTCACTGTTTTAACAATGAAACTTTATCAAATCATTGCTATTTTGCTCAGTTTTAAGCACTTGAATGTGATTTAAATGCTTTGAAAAGTGGAATTTTTTAAAATTAAATTTCTATTTAATTTTTAAATATCTTAAATTGCTTTATATTAGAATATTTTCATTAATATTTCATAAATATAAAGTAATAAATCCAAATTTAATATGATTAATTATATAATTGTCAACATTGCTATGAATAATTTTTACTTATTGTCATTATTTTTATGCTTTTTATTTAAATGAAACTGATTTTAAAAATTATTTTCATGTAAAATGTGCTTATATATATTAGTTATAGTTTTATAATAAAACCAAACCAAAGATGTGAAATAAATAAATTTACTGATTAATATTGTACCGAGCTCCACGGGTTCGTGTCGATTGAGAGTTGAATAAAGCAACCACTTAATGAACACAAGACTTTTTATTCGTAAGAACTTCACTAAATAAACGAAATTCCCGCTGTAACAGTCACAATTATACAGCTACAATTCGTCAGATATAATAAGAAACAGCTTCCAATCACAGGTCTCAAATACCTCAGACAGAGAACAACTAGCAGTCACAACTAATCGTCTTCACTCACTGACTGTCTTCACAAAAACTATATTTACTCTACTCTTATTCCATGTCGGGCTGCGGTATTTATACCTGACTTGGCGGAGAAATCTACCAATTTCGCCAAGGCTCTGGAAGCTTCTAGGCTATCTCGGAAAATATTGGTCCTAGAGCTTAGGTGATGGATGTTTCCAGAAGTATCGATTTCTCGCCAAGTCGCCAAAAATCTCGCCAACCGTCGCCAAGTCGCCAAGAATCTCGCCAACTGTCGCCAAGTCGCCAAATCATTAGGAAATCCGCTTTTAAACTACAACACGTCTAAATACCGCAATTTTTGCCCAAAATGTGAGAATTTCTGATCTGTCTGAGATATTTTAAGACAAATATAATCATTATTTATAAATTTGTAACATTGCCCCCTCTCAAGGACTGCACGTCCCGGGCAGTACAATCCCCTGATAGGAGGCCAAATTTAATATAAGAGAATTTACATTTCAAGATGATACAGAGCACATTACATACACAAGCAACTAAAAATACAAGAAAATAGAAAAGATTAAAAAATTATCTATACTATTTACAAAGAGACCATGGTCTACTAATTTTTACTCTACATTACGATAAGGAGCTAATCTATCATAATGTACTACCTTTGGTTTTGAGGAAGATGATTTCCTTATACGAACCACGACGTCGTTCAGTCTTTTTAGGACTGTGTAGGGACCTTCCCAGTTGGCTTGCAACTTTGGAGAAAGTCCTTTACGTCGAATCGGGTTCCACAACCAAACTTTGTCGCCTTCTTGAAATTCATGTCCTGTGGCTCTTGTGTCATACCTTGTCTTCATTCTTTCGGTCGTCAGGTTGATTCGGTCTCGAGCGAAGTTATGGACGTCTTCAAGACGTGCCTGAAGGTCTCGAAGGTATTCTTCTGGCGATGAAGATGTATCCGGTGGACGACCAAACTGAAGATCACAAGGGAGACGAAGTTCGCGACCAAAGAGCATCTGAGAAGGAGTATATCCGGTAGTCTCATGGACAGCACTGCGATACGCAAGCAGAAACAGCGGTAGCTTCAAATCCCAATCTTGCTGATTTCTGGAAACCATAAGTGAGAGATTATTCAAGATGGTTCTGTTAAACCTCTCTACCATGCCGTCCGATTGTGGGTGTAGTGGCGTGGTCTGCGTCTTGTCTATTCCGAGAATTTGACACATTCCTTTAAACACAACAGAGGTGAAATTTGTCCCTTGATCAGAATGAATTTGTAAGGGTGTGCCGAATCTGGAAACCCATTGTTGCACTAGAACCTCGGCTACTGTAGTCGCCTCTTGATCGGGGATTGCAAACGCTTCAGGCCACTTAGTAAAGTAGTCCATGACAACTAGTATGTATTTGTTGCCATTTGAGGATCGTGGTAAAGGACCCAAAATGTCCAATGCTATCCTCTCAAAAGGTGCTCCTACGTTGTACCGCTGCAACCTTCCTCGGCTACGTTTCTTCGGTCCTTTACGTGCCGCACAGTCATCACAAGATTGGCACCATTTCTCTACATCTTGTCTCGTTTTGCTCCAATAGAAGCGTTCTCGAACCTTCTGTAGAGTTTTCATTACTCCAAAGTGGCCTCCAGTTGAGCTACTATGCAATTCTTTCAAAACATCTGAAATTCTTGATTTTGGAAGAACAAGCTGCCATTTGAAATTACGTCCATCATCGGATTCCCATTTCTTGTATAAGACACCATTTCTTATATGGAGTGAGTCCCAAAGAGCCCAATATTGCTTAGTAGCAGGACTGTAGGTGGAGATATCCTGCCAACTTGGCCTCATACTAGAAGATTCTTTCAATTCAAGAATTGGATTTATATCTGGGTCTTCTTTTTGGGCTTTTCTAAGTTCTTTATCACTCCATGGGTCTGGTTTCAATGGAGGTGAAACAGTAACCTGGCGTACCGAAGGATTTATTAACTGATAGTTCTTCTCTACTCTAGAACAATATCGGCAGCTTTCATTATACGGTTTCCTTGATAATGCATCAGTATTTCTTTGAAGAGTTTCTTTGCGTTGACGTATTTCCATTTTAGAAATTCCACCATCTTTTGTTTTCGGACAGTATCTACGGACGTGTCCGACTCCACCGCAAGTCCAACACTGAATTTTTGTGTTTCTGCCACCTTTACTCAATTCTAAGCTACGCAATTTTCGCTGCAGATCTTCAATTTGCTTTCTTAGATCATAGTTCGTATCAGTAGCAGAGACGGCTCTGATGTAGTGCTGGTCTTTACGAGTGGCTTGCTGGGCAGCCTCTATCTTATGTGCGTAGACTAGGGCAGATCCGATATCTTTGACATCGGCGAGTCTAAGTGTTTTCTGTATCTCCGGATCCCGCACACTATCGATGAAGTGATGGAGAGCCAGATCTTGACGTATCTCAGCTGGGCAGTCCGAAAATGCTAGATGGGAAAGTCGCTGAATATCGGCAGCCAATTCTCGCAGACTTTCACCCGCTTTTTGATAGCGGGACTTTAACTGTAGTCTGCTATATTCTTTAGTGCACTTATCTCCAAACCGCAGCTCAAGCGCACTCGATAAGGCTTGGAAATCGTGCCTCTGTTCCTCCGGAAGCGTCTCGAGGATGTCAGCCGCGTCTCCTCTTAAAGAAGCCGCCAGGTGAAAAGCTTGGGCTCGGGGATTCCATCCATTGGCTTCCGCTACCATCATAAACTGGGTCTTGTATACTTGCCAGGATGATTTCCCATCAAATGTTGAGAGTTTAATATTGGCTAGGGATGGCACAAATGCCACGTTGGGTTCCTCATGTTTGTTTGACATTTGCTTCTTCAAGCTTTCAATCTCCTTATTGATATTGTCTAATGCTTCTTCCACGTTTTCTTCTATCTCCAGAACTTTAGTTTCTACTGAAGTTACCTTATCTTCCATTGCATTCATCTTCTCCTGAATGATGTTGGAGAATTCTTCTTTAACACTTACAATGTCCTTCTTAAGTTCCTTTTTAAGCTCCTCCTGTCCAGCTTTCATCTCTTCCTGTCCAGATTTTATCTCTTTCATCATCTCGGTTTTAATCTCTTCTTGTCCAGCTTTCATCTCTTCTTGTCTAGCTTTCATCTCTTCTTGTCCAGCTTTCATCTCCTCCTGTCCAGATTTTATCTCTCTTTCATCATCTCGGTTTTAATCTCTTCTTGTCCAGCTTTCATCTCTTCTTGTCTAGCTTTCATCTCTTCTTGTCCAGCTTTCATCTCTTCTTGTCCAGCTTTCATCTCAGCCATCTGCTCCGCTAATTTTTCGAGAAGACTTTTCATTAAATCCATATCCATTTTTCTTGTGACACGCTGCATCAACTCTTCAATCCCGATTCTGACACCAGTTGTACCGAGCTTCACGGGTTCGTGTTGATTGAGAGTTGAATAAAGCAACCACTTAATGAACACAAGACTTTTTATTCGTAAGAACTTCACTAAATAAACGAAATTCCCGCTGTAACAGTCACAATTATACAGCTACAATTCGTCAGATATAATAAGAAACAGCTTCCAATCACAGGTCTCAAATACCTCAGACAGAGAACAACTAGCAGTCACAACTAATCGTCTTCACTCACTGACTGTCTTCACAAAACTATATTTACTCTACTCTTATTCCATGTCGGGCTGCGGTATTTATACCTGACTTGGCGGAGAAATCTACCAATTTCGCCAAGGCTCTGGAAGCTTCTAGGCTATCTCGGAAAATATTGGTCCTAGAGCTTAGGTGATGGATGTTTCCAGAAGTATCGATTTCTCGCCAAGTCGCCAAAAATCTCGCCAACTGTCGCCAAGTCGCCAAGAATCTCGCCAACTGTCGCCAAGTCGCCAAATCATTAGGAAATCCGCTTTTAAACTACAGCACGTCTAAATACCGCAATTTTTGCCCAAAATGTGAGAATTTCTGATCTGTCTGAGATATTTTAAGACAAATATAATCATTATTTATAAATTTGTAACAATATTTTAAGTGTTGATTTAAAAATTTTCTAAGTGATATTCAACTTACCTTTCATCTTAAGATAATGAAGTTTCATAACTTTATTAAAATTTGTGCTGTTTTGTAAATTTTTCATGTTATAATTTTAACCTATTTTCTGATAATGATATCTGAATCAATTTAGGTCATGTTCGAAAGTATATATAAATATATGTTAGGAAAACATAAAAGAATTTTCTCCATTATATACAAATACTCCTTGCATAAAAAGACATTAACCATTATACATATTTTAAAATTTGAGCATTGTTCAAATAGTAACAAAAGGTCAAGTGGTACTTTAGAAAATGTGTTTGTTCTCAACTCTCATGGATTTGTAACTCATCAATGATATTAAAATTGCTTTCCCAAAGTGATAATCTTGATATTCGGATCCTAAGTTTTATGTTTAGAAAGAGTTCTTTTTGTTATTTTGTTGAGTTGGATTTAATGGATTTATGTGTAGCAAGTTGCACATTTTTCAAATAATTTTTTGAACAGATCCTTTTTTTGTTTTATTGAACAAATTAATTTTCCACTTTTTTTAGACTTTGATTGAAAGCATATTATGGTGAACTTATTCTATATAAATGGAAGGTTAGCTATCTTTTTATCTTTGCATCTATGTAATTTTTCTTGCATTAAATATTTGCTAGTTCCTTCTTTTCTTTGGAATAAAATAGCAATAAAACAAGTTTTTAATGAAGATTAATTTACAAATTACATTATCTATACACGTACTCATAGATAAATGGGTCTTTCTTGTAAAATTTTGAGTAACTTAAATTAACTGTAAAAAATTTTCAATTGACTTGTTTTGATTTTTATAAATTAGAACTTTCATGATAATTTTATCGTTGTTATTTGTTGCTATAGCATTTGTAGCATATTGGGAATAGGATAGATTAAATTTTAGATATATAATAGGATGTAAACTACTTCTATACTAAACAAAACAGTAAATTAGAAGAAAATATTAATATCTTTGTAAATTTGTATTTTAAAAATATTCTCATTTTTATATTGTTTAAAAACAGTACTTGTATATTTAAGACATTTAAAAGGTAAGAGCATTATTTCCTTATTTTTTATTCATATTTAAAAATCTTTTCAATTTAGTTTGAAGATTTTTTGTTATTAATATGTAATTGTGAAGACTTTAAGACATGATATTTTTACTGTGTAATTGTTTATTTGAATGAATGTTTTAGAGAGTATTGTCCTTCTTATTAATTTTAGATACGTTGGACAACATGAAAAGGTACAATCTATGGAAGAAGAATCAGAACAAGATAAAGAGCCATCTGAGTCTAAATTTCGGAAATCATTTGCCTTTCCTATGACTGAAAATGGTTCATTAACTTCTGGTAAAGTTGCCATTTATTTATAAAATTTAAGTACCTACAAGTATGATGTTCCTCATTTTTCAGATATTTTATAGCTTTAAAAAATTGGTTTTTTACAAATCATATGTAATAGTATAATATTTGAATATGAAACTATTAAGAATTTCAACTCTCTTTGTAAAATTGCTTAATTTAACTAAATTAACTCCTTGATTTTGTTATGAATTTTTGTTCTTGTAAGTTATTTAAAATTTTCCACTCAAAAAATTATTTATCAATTTTATTGTTATTATCAACTTTCCATTCTACAAAAAATAATCTTAATCTTTTCACTATTATATATTATTTTCAAATACTTATTTACTATAACCTCATTCACCTGGGCTAATTTTATTTCATTTTATTTCTACTTTTTGTAACTATGAAAATGAAATTTAGCATTTTTGTTTTTCTAGTATTTATTTATGTAAGGAACTATTTTCTGTAATGAAAAATAACAAAAAATCATAACGGACAAGGTTTACCAGTCAAAATTTTTCTTAAATCTTAAAAATTATGTAAACTTAATATTTCCCACCAAATTTTGAGGACTTGCTTTATGTAAAACAATCTGAAATATCTACTAAAACCTAATATTAAGCTATGACATTCTTATTATAGCTTTTTACATGAGAAATTTCATGAAATTATAAATAACATGGAATATAAATGTAATCTCTGTAATAAACAATATGTAACTATGTTCTATAGAATATACAATTACTTCAAAAGTATATTTTTAGGCAAAACATTTATATATTTATATTATGTAATACATTGAGTTTGACATTGAATCAAATAAATTCATAATATAAAAATATTTAATTATTTGAATATTTAAAACATGTGACCTATAGTTGTATAAGTTTGACATGCGTGCTTTGTAGAAATAGAAGATCATATAAAGAAATGCAAAATAACACATAATAATTAACTAAAATTACTGCAGATGAAGTAATAAATAATGAGCTTTGTCGAATACAGCATATATTAGCATTGTTTTTTTTACCTCATTGCAAGACAAGATTTGCATTCAAATCTCAATTTAATAATTTAAATAATTTTGAAAAAAGAATTATTGCATTTCCTATACATTTGATTACAACTACTGAATTGAATTTGTAAGCACTCAATTTTTTTCTATTTTTCATGAATTTTTACTTAATTAGTTCCTTAGTTTTTAATTGATGTAAATATCATAATTAAAAATTGGTAATAAAATAATTTTTATTTCAATAAATTTTCATCTTACAATTTTCAAAGGAAAAAAGCATTTTTCATTTTTATTTGTAGTAAAGAATTTTTTATTAATAACTAAAGTTCTTATTTTTTTTCTTTAAAATAAAGTTGGAGGTTTAAAATAAAAATAATTCTTATAAAATATTTAAATAAAAATGTATTCACTATTTAGGTGAAACTCATCCTTCTACAGCCAATTATGATAAATTATGCCTGTCCCTGTTATGTGGTCTTCCAAATGAGCAGGAGCTGGCACTCAATGTGTGTAGCATACTTTCAAATGAAAGAAGTTTTATGCTTCACTTGGAGTATGCACCCAAGTTAGTGGACCTACTCATCGCACAAACAGGTGTCTGGAAGACAGGTAAAATTGAAGTAATGTTTATTAAATTGACACAAATAGTCATCAAAGACTTTTATATTTATATTGTATTTTCTTGGAGTATGTTAATTGTTTTATCAAAAATTTCATTGCAGACAATTTTCAATTTATCTTCTGTCTTAATTAAGAAAATTCAAATATTAAAGAAATCAATTTAATTGAATATGAATTTTGTTTTTCAAAAGGAACTACAAAAAAGGAATTATTTCAGTAAAATTCTTAAAGCTAAGCTTGTGGTAAGGAATTGAAATCAAATAGACATTACCTTTCTTCTTCTTAGAATTGGGTTTGTATGTCATTGGGCACCTCTGCTTTTATCAGCATTTTGTACCATAAACTCCAAACCCAATGTTTCCTAGTTCCAGTTGCTCGGGTCACCCACTTTATTAATAAAGTCCGATAACCCTTTAATGGAGTGTAGGTGTAACTCTCTAGTATGAATGATGCCTAAAGAAGTTAATCTAGGGAGGGCAAGAGCCTCACATTCATAAATGATATGCTCTGCCGTTTCCTCTTGCGTATGACATTTCCAGCAGGTAGGGTCTTGCTGAAACAGTCCCATCTGGTCAGAAAGTCAGTCATGCTAGGGATAGCTTCCTGACTTTCACCAGAAGAAGATGGTTTGGAGGTCATTTCTACCTCAAGTGAAGGATTCATTACTGCCCCTTTACAAGATTGCCTCTGAGTTCCCTTGTCTTTTTCAGCAAGCTCTACTTCAGAGGCTTCACCTGCAAATGCAGAAAGGTTTGTTATTTCTTGTGTCTTTTCAGCCACAAGATAACAATTAATAAGCTCAGGTAATATAAGTCCACCCAGCATTGCCTGAGATACTGGGCAAGGCAAATTACTCTAGAAGTTTGCCAGGCAACTAGAGGCTCCGTTAAGACACCAATACCGCGGTGCCAATTAGCCCTAAGCACGGATCGTATAACACCAGGGTTTACGGGAGCTGGTTCGCGGCCTCTGATTCTATATTCAAGGCTATCCTGTCATTCCTTTCAGGGCATTCAGCGATCCACCACCTGCCAACGCGCCTGGTGGCTGCTCAAGCCCCAGGAAGGTACGCGTACCCCCTGGTTCCAGGGACATTACCTTTAATACATAGTTTTAGGATTGACAATATTAATTTACTTAATAAAATTTTTTTTCATTAATTTATTAAAGTATGTTAAAGTGTAAATAATTCTTTATTTCTTTCTTTATTTTTTTTATACTCATTTCAAAGTTTTACCTATCAATGCTTTGATCTTAATTTCAACATTTATATGTTTAATTTCCACATTGAATATTGTTAGCTGAGTTTATTCAGTATCTGTATCTATATTGAACTACATGTTCCAATCAAATCAACCCTTCTCATATACAGAAATAAAAAAAAACAATCATAGAATGACAAACCAGTTAATTATTTCAAATTAGAAAAATAAATGCTGAAATAATCCGTCCTTTCTTGGCTTTTTTACTTATTAATAACTCATTCATTAACAATAATATATCAAATTAGCAGTCTTGAATTTTTCATGTATATTACAAATTTTTATTTTCACTGAATAGAAAGAAACTTATTCTCTTAAAAACTCACACTTCAAAAACTGCTTCATATGCAGCTATAAAAAATATTTTCTTTAGATATGTTTAACACGCGATGAGGAAAATCAGTGACTGAAGCATTATACAATTTCTTATCATTATAATACAAATTCGTACTAAATTAACCACTATGTTTGAAAAGAAAGTTTATATAGTTATTTTATCAGCTTTATAAAACAATGCATCATTCTGAGATTGAAATATAATTGTTCAAATTTGGTGTCTAATTTTACCTGTCTTACCTACCTATGTTAAAATTCACTTTATGTCGATGATTTACAGATTTCCTGTGAAAATTCAGATACACATTTAATTAAACAGCATCTACAAAATCAGGTTGTTGATTGTTGTGATACAAATGTTAAGAGCAGTTGTATTCACTTTTACAGGAAGCGAGATCTCCACCCCGATCCCAATATCCATGTCTATAATGTTTCTATTTCTATTCTTAGCAAGGTATGATATCTTGGAGTAATTTTTGATAAAAAAAAAACTCACTTTCTTGCTGCATAAATTTGCACAAGAATTATGAAAAATCTCTTAATATCTTGAATTTTATTTCCATTTCTTTTGGTGCAGATCAAACCTCATTATGCAGTATTTATCAAACAATTACATTGTCTCGTATTAATTACACCAGTATAGTTTTTGGATCTACTTCAAAGTTTATCCTAAAATGGTTAGACCTGGTTTACTATGTGTCACTTTGTATCTGCAATGGAGCATTTTGTACCTCACCTGTCAGTAGCCTCTATGTTAATTGCAGCATACCTCCTTTGAATATAAGGTGCATCAAATTTTCCCTTAATTACTTTTCAGGAATTTACCCACTCCAAACCATTCACCTAACTAATGTTATTCTTTCATTAAAAAACTATTTAACGCTCATCCTTCCTATACTTCTCCCTTTTGTGATAGAATTCAACCTTTTTTAGATTAAGCCAATCATAATTCAATTCCAGTTGAGATTACTGATTATGTTAATATTCCTCCATGAGACTTTCTACAAGTACATTGTTTTCAAGGTGTTGCTCAGTTCAGTAAGAAAAATGCTACCACTGTTCTCAAGCAAATTTATAAGTTCCATTGCTCAAAATTCCATGATTATTCTCCTGTTTATACTGATGGATGAAATATTGGCAGACATGTTCGCTGTAGTATTGCTTAATGTAGTACTGCCTATTCTGGGAGCTCTCCACATTATTAGGCAATCTTTCCATCATAAATTTTACATTTACACTGACTATATGAGCTCTGTGAAGCAGCTTGATTTTCTTATGCATTTCCATCCTTTGATAAAATATTAGTTTTACTAAAAGAAATGTCTGATAATAGTTTTGAGATTCCATTTTGCTGGATTCTCAGTCAAGTCAGTATTACCAGCGATGAAGAAGCAAGCATCGCTGCTTAAGAAGGTAAAGATCCTTGTAACCAAGCTGTTTATTATGTCAATATTATGCAATCAGTTTCTGGCTATATTTATTTTGTTTGGCAGAATCTCTGGAATCAACAAATGATAAATTTTTCTGTATAAAACCTTTTATTCAAACTTGGAACATTATACTATACAGACATACTGATGTCATATTATCTTGACTACACATTGGCCACACTCATTTAACACATAGCTATTTTTATTTTAATGATCCAGAACTTTTCTGTCTGAGTTGTAAAAATGTTTTAAGAATATATCTTAATTGAATGTCCTAGTTTTAGTCACCTCTCTGTCTGGCCTTTTCCTTTTTTTTAAATTTAAAAGACTTGGTTGGGGAAACCCCTCATCCAAATCTTTTTGCTTTTCTAAGGACTATCAATATTTTGTATTGCCTTTAATACCTTTTCATTTCAAACATTTCATTAGTCTCACTTCTATTATTAAATGAGATACAGATTTGTCTAACTTTTTACTGCTATGAACTTGTATTTTAAGATTTTATAATTTGCACTTAATTGTATTTTATTTCTGATTTATTTGATGTGTGAATTTTCATAACCTTTTATTTGGCACAGCATGTTCTCTTTTGGATTTTGTGCCAGGAAAATATATTCACTCACAAAAATTTGTTCTCTGTTGACAATTGAAAAATTTTGTGATTCTATAGAAAGAACCTATGTGAGTTAGCTCAAATTGTTGTATTGTATTGTAGTTATTTTTATTTTTAATACTTCAATTTTGATGTTACTAAAAATTAACCTAAGCTTATATTAGAAATATCTGTACATAGCAGATATCTAGTCATTATTAATTTTGTGTATGTGTCATTATTAATTTTGTGTAATTTTAAACCCCCCTTTTTTTGCTACAAAAGTGGGACATTTCAACATAAATTCTCCTTTACATTTCATTTTATTAATCTAATATTGTGCCTTATGTTACCTTCATATCTTTTATATGATAAAATTAAAAACTAAATTATAGGCGATGATTCATTAAAGCTTCTATATTTGGAGAGTTGGAAAGATTTGAAAGGAAGGAACATGTATCAGTTTTGGAAGAGTGTATTGGATTTGAGAAATGATAAACTTTTACAGTTGCTTGGATATGGTATGATATTTTGATAAATAGATTATTCATTTTGTCTGTATATTTATAAATTAAATGAAAATATTTCTATATAAATTAAAGCTTTCCTTTAACATTTTAGAAAATTTCCTCATTGATTCATATTTGCTAATATTTATCAATTAATTGAAATGCTTAATACTGCAACGCTTATAAATTATTATTACAGTTTATCTTTTGGTTGAAATTGGCGCTCAGTTGCAAAATCTTATAAAAGAATTGAGTATTAAAATTAAATATTTTCTGTCAAATTAATTTAAATTTAAAAGAGATATGTATTTCTAATTTTATATAGAATAATTTATATACTTTTATTTTTAGGAAAATATGATACTGAGAAAGATTTCTTTAACTTAGAAACTGATACAAGGTTGTGGAATATTGAAGGTCAAAGAGTGCTAAGGGTAACTAATTGATGTATAATCTGCTCATTGCATTTGTAGTCTATTAGTCAAATTGTCATATAACAGTTTCATACTCTTTGCTT
The DNA here is from genome assembly GCA_037975125.1 of Latrodectus hesperus. Taxonomy (NCBI): domain Eukaryota; kingdom Metazoa; phylum Arthropoda; class Arachnida; order Araneae; family Theridiidae; genus Latrodectus; species Latrodectus hesperus. The sequence goes on from CM075852.1 coordinate 45,427,135, forward strand.
TCTGAAAGTATTTTTTTTTTTCCCTGACATTGATCAAAGTAAAACTTTATTCTTTTATTTAATATGTAGCGTGATGACAGCTTCTTACAAATATTTCATTTGAACTCATGTAATATTTCTTGTTTTTATCACTCGTGGACATTTTCATAACTCTGTAAAAAATGTCGCAGGTTTTTTTAATTAAATTTCCTGAAATTAAAATTTTTATGTTTGCTTTAAAGTTAAGAGAATTTCCAATGTGTATAGGACCTGTCATTTTGTAAATAATATTACTTCATGCATTTTCTTTTCAATAGTAGGAAATAAATTTGTTGTATTTTTTCTGTCATGTATTTTTATTTAATTTGTAGAAACTTTGAAATTCTTGAGATCTGTTTTAATGAAATATATCATCAAATTTATCTCATAATTTTTACTATCAAATGATTATTTTTCAAAAGTATAATATGTAAATAAAATCTTATTCTAATAGGTTGCTCTAATTCTGCATAATTTATCATTTGAGAAGAACAATGTTCCTGTATTAGTTGCTAGCAGAACTTTTCTGAGGTATTTGTCTGATTTATATTTAATGAAATTATTAACAGATGAGAGCAAATATTTACTGTACATGTTCATTCCGTTTTAAAAGAAAATTATTCTGTTTGAATGTATATGCACCATTTTCATGAAACATTCTTAGTGATTTTAATTGATCAATGTAATTAGATTATTCAAGGTTATTTTTTCTATGAGTATAATTTGGTGTAATTTTAGTTAAAGTTATCGTGCAAGGAGTTTTATGGGGTTTCCGAAGAAAATACACATTATCTCTCTGTAATTATATATGTATGTGTGTCTATTATATATATATATATATATATATATATATATATATATATATATATATATATATATGAGAGAGAGAGTGGTCTGAGATCATTCTCATTATATCAACAATAAAGCAATAAAAATGTTTGTGTTTCCATGATTACTGGTACCTTTGTTTATAATATTTCAGATTACGGTATTTTCCTTTTATTTATGTTTATTTTATTCATTGCAATGCATTCTATTTCAATTATTAGTTTGACTTGATACAAATTTCTTATTTTGTTGTTAAGAGAATATTAATATACATACACACACAATTTGTATGTGTGTTTCTTAAAATTACATAAAAATTTGTATAATATTCTTTTTGTATTAAATTATTCAGTGAGAATATAAGGCAAGCATATGAGATTCATTTTGACAAGACTATATTATCAAAACTATTACTTATACATATGTGAAAAGAACCACAAACTAGTCATGTTTGTGTGATCTTGTACCTTACTGCTTCACCTAACTTTCCAGTTAAGAGAGGTTAGAACAAGTCAAAAGAGGAGTTAAAACAAGAAAATTTACCTGCCCTTGAGAATGCTAGTTGTAAATGTATTATATTTGTACAGTGCATTTTCAAAAAGGAATTTGTAAAATAACTTTCATATGAGTAAAGCATATTGTGGTAATATCAACAATTCAAGGACTCTTGTTTGTTAGAAAAACAATGAAATTAGCTTGATCATTACCTGGATGCGACCAAAGGGTCACATAATGAACATTTGTAGAGAATTAATTTGGTGAAATGTGTTTCTTTTCATACATTTTTCATGAGTACATTAATATTTTTGAAAATACAACCTTCTCAAAACGAGTGCAGCATTTATGCTAACCCTGTGTTCTATTTTGTTTATTTATTTTTAAATTGGTGTGATGATTTTGCAGGGACTTGATTTTGAGCAGAATATCCTTTTAGTGTCTTTACTTCTAATAGTCTTAATTTTTGCCTCAGTTTTAAACAAAGCCAATTTATTTAAATAGATGTTTTTAGTCTAGTCTTATTGGCTTACAGAAAAAATTTCATTTCAGTGTGATCTTATTCAAGTTAATCAGCTGAATAGTCAGTTGTTATTGTAGATTTGATAATTTTTTAATATTGTTTTAATGGTTAATAATTGTTTCTTGAAAAATGAATTTATAGCAAGCTTCTGTTACTGGAAATTTTAATGGGAGAGTTGAGGTTAGTTCAATCTCATTTCAGATTTTTATATTGAAGACCATAAGATATTTGCTTTTTCTAAATTAAATCCTAAATGAAATAGTTAAAAAAAATATTAAATGGTTATTATTTTTTAAAATAATATATTGATTATTTTATATAAATTTGATTTTTCTAAGTTATATTAAATATTATATGGTTCAAAACTTTTCATCAAGATAAATAAGGTAATGTAAGTTTAGGTGTAATTACGTTTGACAATCATGCACCCATTTTATATAAAACTTAATCTAACAAACATGGATAAAAAATGGAAAAGTGTTTCAGTCAGTCATTGTCCTATCAAAAATGAGTAAGCGTAAAAAAATTCTATGTATTTTATTTAATAAAAAGTTATAGTTTCAAACTATTACAAAGATTACCACATTTATGTTTGTTAATAGTTCACTATAGAAGTTATGATTTATTTGACAATTTTTATGAACCAGGACTTAAATTTAATTGTTTGTTTAAGCAGACTAATGCAGATAAATTTACTGGAAGTTTGCAATTTTTTCTAATGTTTGATAGTTTATTTAGTGAAACATAAATATGTACATCATCAAATGCATGATTAAAATTTTGCAGAATGAAAACAGTGTCGCTTAAAGGAATATTCTGCTATTTAAAGATTTGATCTTAATTTAATTATTTTGAATGATACTGCTTTCAAGGTAATTATCTTAGGAATAAAACCTGGAAGCCTACAAATTTTGCAAAAATAAAAAATTCAACTCTAGAAAAAGTTTTGTCTCATATAAAACTAATCATAAATCATGAATTAACTAATCCTTACTTTCATGATTGGATATAGCTAATTTGACTAATATATTTTATTTTCATTTGATTAAGATTTGATTCTTTATCATGTTAAGCTCCATAATTTATGCTTGATTTAGTAAAGCAGCATTCAAAAGGTTCAATAAAAAAAATTTGTTATTTTTGGAAAATATGCAAAATTTTATTTAGTTTATTAATTAATACACTCGTATATTAAAACATGCTGATAAGTGAGTGTGAATATGGTAAGAACAATATAAATATGTGTATGAATATGCAATTTATTTGCATGTAATATTAGTTAAATTCAAATTGTGATAAGTAAGGATTTTTTCAAATGTTTATTATACCTTTATTATACCTTTCATTTAGCAAATTACTTCTTAGCTACAAATTATCTTTATTGTTACTAATGATGCTTGTCCCAGTGAATTAATTTTTTACATTACTGACAATGTAATTTTCCATCAGAATCTGATCCATGTTACAGGAATCAGAGACTACATCATATCTCTCAATTTTTCTTCCAATGTAATTTTTAAGTGGTCAAAATGTAATTCTAATATTTATTAAAAAAGTAATATTCATTATAAAAATTTATTTGAGTTAACTTTACATTTGAATTAATGGTAGTTTCGGTTCCTAGTCTGTGACTTTGGAAAAAGATTTTTATTTATTTACTTATTTTTAAAAATAAATATTTCTAATTGTTCTATAATATTTTCATAAAGACTTATTAAAAATTATTGTTTTGACTTTTAATAAATATATACTGAAATTGAAAATAAATTAAAATATTATTGAAAATGAGTATGCATTGCTCTCAATGCCTACACATTTGTTGTTTTCAAATATAGCTCCTATTAATTACTTTAATTATCAAATGTCTTTCTCACGCTTCATAAGCGGACATGTTAGACCACTTACTTTCCACAGGGACAGAAGATCTTCTCTGAGTGTCATTGGTGATAAGGTGATTGTAGCCCTTATTTTAGTTTACTTGGATTTTAAAAAGGATAAGTTCCTTCAGGATCTCCCATTGTTTTTGGACTTATTGTATATTTTTGGATTGAGATGGAGATAGTCTAGTTTTACTTGATAACCTGGGATTAATAACAATTATTTCAATTAAAATATTTTCCATAAGTTTAATTTCGTTATTTGGAAATCGATTTAAAATATTTTAAAATTCAATATATAGTAATGTAATATATTTCTATTCATTATCATATTTCTACACATATTTCTGTTGATATAGTTTATGTTTTAATTGCTAAGTTTTTTAAGGGTGAAAGACCATTTTACTAGTTTAAATTATATATACTGCCAACGTTATTTATTTTTAATTACATTTTGCTTTATTTTTTATCTAATTTTCTCTTTTATTAAATTAACTCTCTTTTATTAAATTTCTAGGTTTTTATTGTTATCCATCAATTCTTCTTGGTCAAATCTTAAGCAAACAGCATATGATACATTATCCAATGTAGCCCATATGGTAAAACATTTTAGCAACATTTTATTTTCAAACATCAAGTTTGAGTGCATTTTTTGCCCATATTTTAAATTAAGATTTTTAATCTAATTTTATTATTCAATGAAATGTTTTCATATGTTTTATAATTAAATTATATTTTTACTGAGGTTTTATTTTGAATATTCTCTAAAACATTACATTTTTGCTTATTTTAGAGAATTTTCAAAACATGCAATAATAAAATATTGTAGTTCTCTTTTAATACATCTCCAAAGTATCTCAAATTATGTATTTTTCTTAAAGCTCTACTTTGTTAAGTTATAGTGTTATTTGTGTATGCATACTCTTATGATAATATCTTTAATACTTAATTTCTAAAATTTATTGATATTTTATAAAATATCGTAATAACATTTTATCATAATTGTTGACTAAAATAAAGATCTAGTTCAACCATGATAATTTCGGGGTAATAAAGTTTAATTAAGACCTGATGTAGTACTTAGATTTATGTGTGTGAAATGAAGTAATCACTTACAGGATCATCATGCTGTGCAATCAAATTGACAATTTTAATTTATTCTTTTTCTATTTGTTTCTGCTTTCTTTATGTTATATAAAATTCACTGAATATTTAAATATGAAATTTTTGTGAGTTAAAATATGCTTTCTATATCTTCCGTGGTGAAAATTGTGTATAATTTCAGTGAATTGGGATGAATTTGTTTCTCAATGAAATAAAGGCTCAAATTATTTAATATAAGTGTCTTTTCAATGACCAGTGGACTCCGGATTAGCCACTCAAATATATATATTTATATATACAATATCCTATATTTGTATTAACATATAACCAAGAAATGTGAAAATCTATTCAATGATTAAAGAAATAGAAAAGCCTAGAATGTGAATGTGAAATTGTGTAGTTTTAAAAGAATTTGAAAGTAAATAGAAGTAAAATTTATTATTGCTTTTATTAAATAATAACTGGGAAAAAGTTGCATCTGGAAAATTATCTAATAGGTGTTATTTATATTGTTTTGAATAAATATATGTTTTAAAAGAGATTGTTATAGACATCTTAAAATAATCAATGAATTAATAGTTAGGATTTAATTGAAAATGATTAAAAAATCTAAAATTACTCTATTTTATACAATATATAATCCAGTAATATAAAATTTTTTTTTAATTTTATTTATAAATAATTTTGTTATAGCTGTAATTTAATTGAAGGCTTTTGAAGTAGTCATTAAATGTAATTCTAATTTAAATAAAAATATTCTCATTAATTTTTTCAATTATTTATTTCTATTATTAATAAATATAATTGAAAAATGTTGCATGTACATAATTATATGCATATTTGGGGAAGAATTATTTTTAAAATAAAAAATAACATAAATGTTGATACCTCCTGGAAAATTTTGAAATAGTCTCTCGGAAAGCTTAAAACTCTCGAAATTTGATTTTTGGAAATCTGTACAAACTTTAATCCTATTAATATTATTTTTTTTAAAATAATTTTGAATAGTAACATCTAAAAACTACTTAATAGTTTTTTAAACTGTTGAAAATTTTATAGATTTTCAAGGAAATTTATATTTAATAATTTTTAATTTACTGATTAAATTTAGTAGCTTTAACTGAAATTCTATTTAGTATAATTATGTAATACATTCTTCTAGTTTTGATTTTAATTACAATGTATTAATCATATACATTTTAAAATATCAAAATAGTTTTTCTCTTTAAATATTCTTTTTATCACCATTGTTATTCCTAAATTACTTTTTTATTGTAAGTCCCTATGTATGTTTGTTATATAGTACTAAGTTTTGATTCTCTTTGCAGATAAAATTATCTATTGAGAAAGATGTTTGTTCTCGCTTAATATTTCAAGCTGTGTCAGATGGTATTCAGTCATCAGATAGGTATATGGTAATTCGATCAATGGATATTTTAGCTCAACTTTGTGGCTGTGATCTTAATGAAGATGTGATTCCATCAAGGATTGATTTAGAGGTTGTCTTATTTTCTTAATTATTATTTATATTAACTGTATTTGAAATATATTAATTTATTGGCTTTGGCAATAACTGTTATAAACTTTCATAAATCTCTCCATTATAAGTTTGTATTAATAATTTATTTGTGTAGTTATTAAACAAATTATTTGCAAGAATTTTGATTAAGATTTTATTCCTTTTTGCATCATTGTGGTTTTCTTATAAAAGGTTGAAGATTCCCTTTAAAATATTGTTGCTCTTAGATTCTCCTGTAGACGAAATTCCTACATATTATGTACTATGTTTACCTAAATAACATTTGGAAAACCCTGACCTGAAAAGAAGCATCCAGTTAACTGATGTTCCTAGAGACAAACACATTACTTTGTCTTTTGTTTCAAGCAATCAGATGATGCGATCCTCAGTATATTTTTCAGCTTGCACAAATCAATTGATCATATACTTACTAGATGGCTTGATAGGTTGGAGGCCATTTCTGGGTATACATCAAAAGCACATAGAGCCTTGCTAGCTTTGATACAGTTACCTTTGATCTCTTCGTAAGGCTCTGTGGTGGGATTAATAAACTAATTTCTCTATGGAATGTATTTCTATTTGGGAGTTACAAATGGGATATGATCAGGAATATTTTGTTATTAAAAGACTAGAAAGCAAAGTTGATAATATTACTCCATTCTTAATTAGTAAAAATATAATTCATTCTGTTGAGAATGGAAAAAAAATTTCTTCAGTCAAAATCTGGCAATCTTTTGATTGAAAATATCATCACATCAGCTGAAAAGGTTAAAATCATAGCAACTGACATTTCTTGGTAATATTGATGTTCCAATATTTACTCATAGTACATTAAATTTTACTTTGGGAGTAATTTCTGCAAGTGATTTATTTAACATTTTAGAAGAAAATTTTTTGATAATCTCGTTGACCTTAAAACGTGTCATGTACAATCCATAAAAATCAGGAAAGTGGACATGGTTTTATAAACATAGTTTTTTAAGTTTTTCCTAACCTCTTTGCTTTGATAATAAATGAAAAATAAGTTATTCTGAGATAATCTTATAATATATTTCCATATTTTGATACATATAATTTCTAATTTAATATTAATTAGTAAATATTCAAGAAATATATATTTTTATATGTATTTAATAATTAATTGTATCCTTATGCATAATTATTTTCAATAATTCATAGTTTAATTTTCAAAAGATATATAATTTTCTTTGGTGAGGAAATATTTTTCACAATAATGTTTTATTAATTCTATGAGTTTGATATATTTATCAACTATGCTTTAGTATTTGTGAAATGTTTTGATTTTCATACCTTTCCAATAGCTAGCAGTCTAAGTATTTCACATTTATCCATATTGCTAGGCCAAATTACTACCTGAATGGTTTGTATTAATATTTTCACTTTAACAATTCATGAAGTTGACTGTCACCACGAACATAGCTTGGATGTTAGTAGTGATTTGGAATCAATTTTAAAATGTAGCTCAAAGTCTTAACTACTATATAAAAAAATTGAGCAATTAACAAAACCACCTTGAAACATGTATGTTTGTAGTATTATATGATTCACTTCAACTCTAATCGCATCTTATATTGATAAAATTTATTTGAGGCAACAACTGCCAATCAACTTTCAAATCTTTGAAAAAATTATTATATTCCAGTTAATTTATATTGTATATATGTATAAATATAAAATGCAAAATATATGTAACTTTTAGCTATGCATATTTTGGTTATATAAATTAAATTTCTGATAATGAATTGTTATCATTGCTCTTTTTTATTAATTACCAACTAAACATGTTATAAAGATATTTGTTCACTTATTTTAACATATAAATCTGCAAGTAGATTAATTTATAAATTATTTATGACGTCTCTTATTTTAAAGGTCTATGGACGAATGGTTTCCTTTTTAACTGTTCATGACATAATGCTGCTGTTCTATACATTGGAAGCACTTTATGCATTATCAGATCTGGGACGCTATCCATGTGATAGAATATCCAGTATTCATGGTTCTATAGGTATTTTATTCTTGAAAATTATATTTATATTTTTATTATAATATATGTATCATTCAGTGCCAGTGAATAAAAATACAATAAATTGTTTATATTCTTTATATATTTCTTTCAATTTTTTTAAAAGTCAAATTATTTATAAAAATTTTCATCTCTAATAGAATCTTTATTCTAAACAAAAGCTTGTCAGAAATATTTGTTTAACTTTGAGGATTTTATTTTTCATTTCATAGAATAACTGAAAAAAAGATATGTATGTTTGTGAATATTTGTTTCACTTTAAGCATTTAAAGAAATTCTATATGAAAAATTGATATGAATATTATTTGACACTTTAAGAATTTCATGATTATATTTCTGTAATTTACTTGTTATTACATGGATACCTGTGATGATAGTTGAATCTTTGGAAGAATAATACTATTTTAAAGAAGACATAAAAATTACTGAAATTTAGAAATGAGAGGAAAAAACTTAAGAAAATATAATAATAGGAAGTATCAAAAGATTATACTATTTTAGCTTATATATATATGTGTGTGATGATATATATATTTATATATTCAGAAATACAATTAAGTTATTCATTTTCAATATATGTTATTCAATATATGTTATATAAAATATATGTTATTTTTAAAATACAAAAATTTGGCAAATATGGTATTCATTGCCTAGATAATAAGCTGGTAACATAATTTATATAAATCTTTCTGATACTTTCATATTGTTATATTAATCATTATTTCAATCTGTATTGTCTATGATATTTTAAAGTGTCACTTGTATATGCATATATATGTTACAAATGTAACAAGTAATGAATTTCACTGACAAAATGCTGATGTAGTAGTTAAGTAGTTAGCACCTTTCATGTTGGTTTAAATATTCTTGAATTCTCTCTCAGTGCCTAGGCATGAATGTTTATAATAGTTAAGAATCTGCTTTAAACTTTAGGTCCTGATTTAATTAAAACTTTATGTTCAAAAAATACTGATAGATAAATAAATCAGAGACAAAATAAACTGACCACTAACTATTATGGGTAATCCTCACTTATTTTATACAATTTTTCTATTCTAATAGCTGAATTGGATTCATTGTTTAGTTGGAAAAATGATGTTAGAAGTGACAAAATATTGATATATTTGAAATATATAACTGGAATGACAAATTAAATAATTGCATCATTTTCACTTAGAATATGTATGTTGCATTAAAAATAAAAGTTGTAAAAACTTATATTGAGTAAGCAAAATAACTGAGTTCCTTATAATTTCCATACATTTATGTAATCTATGCTCTATATATATTTTTGAAATTAAAAATTGAGTAGTAATCAATTTAAGTAAATAATACTGAAAAAAATTGCTGTCCTTTCAAGAATATCTTCTATTTAAATTTTTGAACCATGGAATTCTTTATGGTTACCTTTCTATTCCTTAAGTAGATTAAAAAAATGAAAGTAAGTAATTTTTAAATTAAATATATAATTATCTAAGATAAAGGTGAGAAATATGCAAAAAAATTTTTGAATACGCAGTAACTTATAGCATCGATTTTTTTTTTTTTTTTTTTTTTTTTTTTACAAATTATTAATATGCATTTAGATATGCTGCTATAAAGTAATATTTCTGTTTTTCTACTTTCATATTAAATTTAACTTATGGTGAGAAATTCTTAAAAATATTTCGATTCCAGTCTTATTTTAGGCAATTTCTTTTAGATCTTTTCTAAAGAATGATTGTTGATTGCCAGTATAGACATAGAGAAAATATTAAAGCAAATACATCGTTCTAAGCTATTTGCTACAGATATTTTAAACTGTTAAAATGTTCTGTTATTTTCATGTATATACTGAAGGAGTTAGAGGAAACTTTATCACTATAGGAGTAATTAGTCAATTTGACACTTTGTTTATCATAATTAGTAATTATTTTTATCTATGTAGTTTGAAATTATTTGGAGCTAATTTAAATTAAAATATTTTATTTATTACTGTGTGATTTTGTTATTTACTACTTTAGAGTTAGCTAGCTGATGAGAAAATGCAAACTATGATTATAAAAATATTACAAAATATTTAGGTTATTTTCAAATATTACTTTAAGGAATTTTATCAGAAAATATCAAAATTATAACTTTATATGTAGAAAAGAACATGCTTGTATTAGTATTTCATTTGCTATTTATTGACTAATCTGAGCCAAGTTGGCAGCTGCACTCTGGCTTTCAATCCAACAATTTGTGGATTCGAATACCAACTGGTGTATGGATGTTTGTAGTGGTTTGGAATCTGCATCAAAGGTCCTGATTTAATTACTTGTGTATAAAAAAACAGCAACTGAGCAATAAACAAAAATTAACTCTAGTATTATTTATAAGTAAATTCTTTTACAGTTTTTGTATTAATTACGAAAATAAACAGATACTATATTTTTAATATAAATATATTAATTTAATAGATAAATACTGTTTGAATTTATTAAAGAAAGTGTTAAAATTCTCTTATTTTCTTCAGGGGTCTTTTTTGATTCAGTCATTTGACATATGAATAAAATTATTTTATTTTTAGATAATTTTATTTTTTATCATATAAAACCAATTTTTACTCACTAGGATCATTAGTGAGCTTATTAACTCTTGACCCAAGTCAATATGGCGTTTCTGCCGAGATAAGAATGAAAATTGTTGAAACTCTAGTCCCAGCTGAGTGTACTCAAGAACCACAAAAGGAGAAAGGTTGGTAAAAAAATTTTATTGTAGTTCAAGTTTATGTTCTAAATATTTTATTATCTGAATATTAAAATATGACATTTTTAATTTATCAATATTTTATATCGTGTATTATTTTTAAAATAAGTAAATAAAAGTTAAATGTTAGTTGTCAATAAATATGTGAAATTTCTACCATAGGTGCTTTTAAATAATTGCTATTGTAGCAAATAATAAAGCAAAATAAAGCCATGACACATAAATTTTGTAAATTCTTTCTTGTACAACATGTGATAACAGGCTGAATTACCACAAATGCAGAAAATAAAGTTAAAGAATTTTTCTGTTAGATTTTGCTTGATAAACAAAAGTGAAGCACATTAAACAGGGTTCAGTATAGAATTGTTCAAATTGAAACAATATTCTCTAAATTATGAAATGTGTTGTGAAATGAACTACCAAGAATAAGATATTTTTAGAAAGATCAATTGGTTTATATGCTAATACTGGAAATTATTGTTGATTTTAAATATATCCCTATTTTTGTTTTTGTATTTATATCATTTGCTAAAGAATATTAAAATGGTAGTTTTTGTATTTATTGCATTTTATTTAATTTCATTTCAATATTTTTTGTTTTGTTAATACATGTAACAAAATTTTGTTAACTAAGCTAAAGGTTCTTGATCTATGTCTTGATTTCACGAAATCCTGCTTTCCAATTGATTATTTTTTCTTTTTTTTAATCTCTAAGAATAAAATGTAATTATTCTTATTGTCATATGTTAGTCATAAAAAATTAGTATCTTAAGTAATATAATCAGTGATTATTGTTGGAAGGCATGTATATCATTCCTTAGTGTAATATAATTTGTAAATAAAGTAGTTTATTATAGTGTCCTCAATTAACTGTATTGATTTTCAAAAAATGCTGTAAATTTGTGATTTGATTAAAAAAAATCAATACACATTCCCAAACTCAAATAAAAAATAGGTATAAATAGTAAAATATAATTTGTTATTATATTTAATAATTTGTGGACTATACACATATTATTAAATTCAGCAAAAGATTTCTATTTTGCATTTGCGTTGTCTATACTCATTGATGCAATAAATGATATGAATTTTGACTAATTCTGAAAACAAAAGAAGGAAAAAGAGATTTTTGTATTTTTCTTTTATCCATTGCAGCATTGCTGTTAATAACTCAGCTGATGATTTGGCAAAGGCTGACTCAAATCTACACTAACCTTGTCCAGCTTTTGAGTACTATGCTGTTAAAAAGCTTACTAAGAGAAATTTTGCTTCCTATCATGAACATGTTTACTAGGTGTTCACACTAACTAAATTTACTAAGTGTGGGCTTCTTTGCTAACAAAGTCTATTCCATGCAACCTCCACAGCTGTGATTGTTGCAAATTTCCACTTTAAGACTAAGCATGATTATCCTCGAAAGCACCTTCTCTGCTATGACAGCCTCTCCGATTTTCCTTTTATTTGGACTTTACGACATGGCTGGTGATCACTTTTTCACTTTCCCGAAACATTTTTATGTCAAAGCTAGATTTTCTGTGGAAAATAATTTCAAGATTGTATTGGGCTGCCCAATGGAGGCTGGTGGTTGAAAAACCAAAGTTGGGCATGAGATAAAAAAATTTTTTTCTTCTGTTAAAAGTAAACCCTTTTCCTTTTTGCTATACATAGAGCAAAATACATTTATTTGGCTAAATGTGTATAAGTAAAAACAAATGATCATAAAGATAAAAACAGTTAAGAAAAAAATTTTTTTTTACCTTTTGAATGAGAAATTTAGAATTGAAAAAAAGTTTTATTTTGTATCAACATTAGTTGGTAGTGATGTTTACTTTATGTATAATAATAATATCTTTTCCAACTTATCAAATTTATTAAACATATTATTTTAGTTTTATTATGAATAATTAGTTTAAAAAGTTATTTATTTAAAAATAAAAAACCTAATATAATATCATTTTTTCTAAAGATTGACCCTTCACAAAAGAGCAATTAATCTAAATTTTATATAATAAAATTAAAACTTATTATTAAGTTGCTATTATAGTATTTTGTTGTTTTGTAACTAAAATTTACTTTCTTATTATTTCAGTACTTGCTAATCATGCAGAACCTACTGTTGCTGTTACTTCAGCTGTTGCCAAAATATCTACTTCATCTTCAACTCCGAGTGTTAATTCTGAAACATTTGCTAGCAATTGGTAAGATTAACTCTTTAAAAATTATTACTTTATTGTTAACTTAAATAATGAATTCCCTTGACTATATTAAAACTATGTTATATGAATTATTTAATGTCTTAAATTAATCCCATTTTGATAGACAACTGAAAACAAAGCTGAACAACTTTTGTTCTTATTATTAAATTTTATTTCTGAATTGCTGTGATTGAAAAACATTTCTTCAACCTAATTAAAATTCCAAAAAATGTTATACGAACAAATGTTTTGTAATGAAACTTAACAAAAGATCATCACTATTTGTCTAGCATAGTTTTATCTACATCACATTACATTATTTTAAAAATAAATATTATTGTAATTCCTTATTGCATTTTTATTCTGTACTGAACTAGGAAAAAAATAAATGTAATAAAATAATTAAGCATATCATTTTATTTGTAACTTTAAAAAAACAATTTTAAAATGAATTTATACGGAAAGTGTCTTGTAGAACAATTTTTTTATTTAGTTTTCATTTAAGTAAAAAATTGGGTTAAAATATTGAATACTGATATGCACATTTTTTATTCAATTAAAAATACCTCCTTGCATTATTTTTCTGACCTGGCAGCCAGACGGTTAGAGCTTTGGGCTTGTGTTTAACAGTACATGGGTTCAAATTCCTGATGTTCATAGTCGTTTGGAATCTACTTTATAGGTTCTAGTGTAATTAGCTCTTTTATGCAAAAAAATCCACTCCGTGGCCGCTTTTCTGGACCTCACAAAGGCCTTCGATAGAGTTTGGAAAGATAAACTGATTATCAAACTTCACGATTATTTCAAAATCTGTGGCAATGCTTTAACATGGATCGCAGACTTTCTACAACACAGATCTATCAAGGTGAAGGTTAACAAGTCTCTTTCAGGACCATTTAAGCTCAGCCAAGGTGTTCCTCAGGGGTCAGTGCTTAGCCCTACTCTTTTCACGATGTTTTTATCTGGCATTGAAAATCTGAATTCTACCAGAGTTAGGGTGGGACTGTTTGCAGACGACATTGTGCTCTGGAGCTCAGGAAACAATATTAATGATATTGAATCGAGAATTAATAATTCTCTTGTAGCTGTGTCCAACTTTGCCAAAGAACATAAAATCAGTTTTAATCCTCGCAAATCAATTGCTACTTTCTTCACAACCAATAAGCGTATATATAATTATCAACCACAACTGAAGTTGGAGGGACAGAATCTCACTTATGAGAAGCACCCCAAATATCTGGGATTTATTCTGGATCAAGAGTGCACTACTAACAAGCATATCAAACACATTGTATTGAAAAGTAGAAAACATCTTACCATTCTTAAATATATTGCGGGTAGTGACTGGGGAGCCGATGCAACAACCCATAGAACAACATACATGACTTTCATTCGGCTTATACTTGAATGTGGTTTCTCAATTTATTGTTGCGAATCCAAAACTAACCTTAAGAAGTTAGAACAAGTTCAATTAAGTGCTGCCCGGATTATCACTGGTTTAAGACATAGCTGTCCTTCTGATATTGTTCTTTTTGAGGCCGACTTGCAGCCGCTCCATACTAGAAGACAAGCTGGTCTTGTTAAATACTATAATAAACTCTCTAGTTATGGCCTCTGCAACAAGACCTCCATGTATCTTAACAGCTGGAGTAATCATCAAAGATTAAAGAAGGACAGCCCTTTCAGTCTGGCCGTCTCTCTTCAACTACCTAATAGTAATGTTGAACCCAACTCAATACAGTGCTGCTTGAATCCTGCAGAAGGACTCCCCAGGGTTTACTTTCACTTTAACTTAAGTACTCATGTTAATAAGAAAGACTACATCCCAGAACATCTTAGACAACTGACCTTGGAAAACCTAAGCCACATTCCTAACAATGCCATCAAAATCTTCACTGACGGTAGTAAAATTGATATTCTAGCAGGTAGTGGCATATATATTGAAACCCCTCACACCAATTTGACTCTTTCTCATCGTAATCCCAATCACTGCTCTGTCTTCAGAAGTGAATTGATTGCAATAGACCTGGGACTAGAAGCTATTCTTTCTGAAGAGGATTATAGTGACCTATGGATCTTGTCTGACAGCCGTAGTTCTCTCCACCATCTTAGTAATTGGCTTCTTGTAGACGACAAGATCAGCAACTCTATCCTGCTTAAATTAAAACTCATTTCACTTAATCATGATGTTCACTTGCAATGGATACCTTCACATGTGAATCTCCACGGGAATGAAATGGTCGATAATCTTGCTAAGGAGGGTTGCAGGATTTCAAATACTCCCTCTCCCACACTTACTTTTCTGGAGTTGTACTCCCGGGAAAAATCAAAAATCTCGGAGGAGTGGAAAACACCCCCACCTATAATTGGTACAAGGGATCAAAACCGGGTTTGTCCCTTGACCTCCCGTGTGACAGACGTACCCGGACTGTTCTCTCAAGACTTGCTAGCGGTCATATTAAGTGCCTCACTTTCAACGAGGGCAGGAAAACTTTCGTCACCTGCACCAAGTGCCAAAATCATCAGGCTTCTCCTGAGCATCTTTTGGATTGCATGGGTCTCTCTAGGGAGGATCTCTTTAGCAATCCTCTTTTAGTCTTCGACTTCCTTACAGTCAACGAACTCGTGGATCTAGTCTGACTCCGTCAGACATGGAGGATAAGCAACAACAACAACATGCAAAAAAATTACAGTTGAGTAAGAAGTTAATCAAACCAAGTTTTACTTACATCAGAAATAGAATTCACTACCATTTGGTAATGAAAATGGTTTTCAAAACCAAGCTACCACTTTTTGTTTAACACACACACACACACACACACACACACACACACACACACACACACACACATATATATATATATATATATATATATATATATATATATATATATATATATATATATATAACATTTTATCAAAATGATATGTATTTAAATTTTTTATGAAGTACTATCATAAAAATAAGATTTTTCATCCAAAAAAAGGATAATTACATTATCCTTAAATTCCAAGTCTGTTTTCATTACATTTGTAGATAATACTTTGAAAAGAACTAAAAAATTCTAGATTCTAAATTCAATTTTTACTTGAACTTTTAAATGCACTACGTATTTATTCTCATCATTGTGAGATTACAACAGAATTAGTACTTCCTATTTAACTGTTTGTTGTTTGATACAACCAAATGAAATTTTTGAGATAAAATAAATATTTGAGCATTTGTAAACATAGCAGTTTTTAATTCTATAAACATTTTCTTTTATATTTGATTTTCTTTTAATGTTGTAATCTTAAAATCTTCAACTGTGTTTATCCTTTGACACGCATAATATATATATTATATATATAATATATATAATATATATAAATTTTAATTTTAAACCAAAGAACTCTAAAAATTTAATGTTATGATCCCACAGACAAATAATATATTAATTAAAAAAATCTACATCTACCCATTTATCTGTGGGTGGTGGTCGCAAGGCGCAGCCAGCACGTGTCTTGGACCTTGAAACTTACTGAGTTAGTAGGGGGAAAACTTACCTTGTTTTGTGCGCAATTTCAATAAATGATTATTGTAAACTTCTTAGATAATTTGTATTTAAAATGTAGTACATTATTTTTTTACAATATTTTACGCAGTAAAGATTAGGAAAAATGAAAAATTAAACATTTATATAATTTTGTTGCTATAAAAACATGATTTTTTCACTTTCTGTCTTCTATTTCAATTTATTTGGTTTACTCGGGAAGGACCAGGTAAATTTATATAATAATAATATATTGATGTTGTCTTCATCTTCTGATCCTTCATCACTTTCCACCTGAAGATTATCATTAGCAGTGAATGGCACATTTTCTTCTTTGTCGCTATCATCACCCGATATTTCTGATTCTGGATCTGAAGGAAGTTCTTCAAATAAAGCCAATGCCTCAGCTATTCCTAGCCCTTTGCGAGGAATTTTCAATTTCAACAGTAGAAAAAATATTTACACACAGTTAAAATATATTGCTATTAATTAATTTAAATTTAAATAAAACTTTTATGTAAATGCTATTTTTGTTAAGGTATAATTATATATATATATATAAGTTTACATTAAAT
The DNA here is from genome assembly GCA_037975125.1 of Latrodectus hesperus. Classification (NCBI taxonomy): domain Eukaryota; kingdom Metazoa; phylum Arthropoda; class Arachnida; order Araneae; family Theridiidae; genus Latrodectus; species Latrodectus hesperus. Next base: position 45,444,582 of record CM075852.1, read on the forward strand.
TTAAAACACACAAAATACTATTAAATAAAAATTTCCTTATACTAGCCTGGGAGCAAACGCAACATTCAACGCAAAAAAAAATCTGAAACTGAAAAGTCTTTCTGAAACAGAAATAGCAAAAGCACGTGTTCATTGGGGATATAAAGTCCACATGTTTACAAGTAAAATGATCCTATCATTCAAATCCCCCTCCTCCACACTCCTAAACACTCTAATCTCATAATAAATACTCCGTCCTTTGAGAGCCAGTGAGCGCCTGCCATGCTTATATAGTCTGCTCTTCACGTAAGTCTAGCTGTTCTAGGTTCTAGCTGCGCGCTGGTTGCGCGGTGCAACCCCCAGGAATTTCCTTCAAAAAAGAAAATTTTTTACCTATCTAGTTCAAATTACTGCTTCATGTATATTGTTTATGACAGACATGACGATATAGGAAGAAAAACTTCTAATTATTATCATTATTTATATTAAAAAAGTAGGTTATTTTGTGTTGTTAAAAATGAACATTAAATTACGCCATATGTGAAGGAGTCTGACCTGAAATTTATTGGTGTTAGTGTTATTTCTGTTAGCATATTAGTGTTAGCATCTGCTAGTGTTATTTAAAAGTAAAAGATGAAATCTATAAAATTTAAGTGAAAAATCCTGAAAAGTAATTAAGAAAAAAATCGAAAATTGGTGGTTTCATGGCGCGACCTCCATGCATTAAAGGGTTAATTATGAATATTTATTTAAAAAGTGGAATTAAAATAAAATCCATTAACAAAAGTAAGAGTATGTTATGCTTTTCCTTAATATTGGTTTATTTATATGCTGATTTTTTTATTTGTTATTTTTCGTGTTTTGAATACCATGTACCTTGAAAATTGATGCAATGATCATGTTTAATAATAAGCACATTCAATTTCATATTTTCTTAGTACCATTTCTGTAAAATATTTATTAATATAATTATATTTTAGGTTAAAATCAACTTATGAAATCTCCCCTGGAAATACTGTCCCTCGAAATGATGTGTATGCAGATTATGTTAACTTTTGTACCAAAGCTGGTTGCAAAAGTGTTTTAAATGCCAACCTATTTTCAAATTGTGTCAAGTATATAATTTTGTTTTTTGATTTAAATTTATTTGTGAAAATTTTTTATTTTAATGTTTTAATTATATTTCAATTTCTTCGCAAAAATTAATTTTTCAAAAACTTTAAAATTGCATTTGTATTGTTTTTTTCTCTGAAATTTTAAATAAACTAAAAATAAAAGAAATTTTACTAATCAAGTTTTCTGTCAATAATAATATTAATATTCTCGGTTTCCATAATTTTAATATTTGTTCTTGAAGATTTATATTTATAAATTAATGGTTAGAATTTTTATTTCTTCTATAAATGTTATGCAAAAAATTTTTTATATCTTTTAATTTTTTTAAATTATAAACGAAAATCATTTGTTCAATATGCTGCTATTGATTTACTAACTCAAACATATTTGTAAACTTACTGTTAAATGACTTGCAATAGTTATAATGAGCTTTGCCATCATTGTAATGACAGTTTTGAATTCTATTCCTCCTAATCTGTAACATAACACTATGCTATTGACTTTTTTGTTGAGACTCATTTTCAGAAATAAATTTCAATTCAAAAGATTCAGCAATCTACTATCAAATTATGCTATATACATACATATATATGTATAAATATATATATGTAGGTATGTATGTGATATATATATATATATATATATATATATATATATATATATATATATATATATATATATATATATATATATATATATATTGAATAGCTCTTGTGTACATTAGAAATGTTATGATAAGTATGAAGGTCTTTCAAGGAACATTTTTATATAAATTACAATTACTTACATGTATTTCGTATTGATGGTATTGCTCACTGAAGTTATCCTAAAATTTATATCACCAATTCAAAATTTTAATGCAATTTTTTGAAAATTTATCATAAATCCATTCCTTCAAATAAATGTTTCATTTTACATTAATTTTGATTCAAAAATTGTGTGAATGCAGCAGTACTTGAAATTTATATATAATAGAAATATGCATCCACAAAGCATAACATATCTACACACATGTTTACTTTCAGAAAAAATTTTATTGCTATAATTGTATTAAATATGAAACATGTTTCAAACAATGGTTATTTTCGTTAATCTTTTAACACTTAGACTCCTTTCTCTTATAAAAATGCATTTCATAGAGTATAAATTTTCAAGCGCTTTTAATTAATTTCTAGTATGAAATTTCATTTTTAATATTTCAATAAATTCCTATTTGTAATAAAAACTATTTACGTTATCATTATTTATGAAATTATGAGCAAAATCTCTTTTCTAGGAATAGTTTTCCTCAATCTGGCTTAAAAAAATGTATTTCTATAAATGGTGCTGTGAGTTTTCATCATGATGGTATAAAGCGAAAAAATGTTGTGACTTCTCTTGGTGTTCCTCCAGTTCCCAAAAAGATCAATAATGTGCAAAAAAGTATATCCTTTTCATTAAAAATTATGTTTTTGATTTGAGTATCTTAATGAATGATTCTAATGTTTTATGTTGGTAATTTGCTTCAATATATTCTGAACCTATTTAATTATTGTATCTTGAAAGCGAAAATAATCGTTTGTTATAATTGCCTATTTCCACTTTTAATTTTTGGTTAAATGGAAAAGATTGCCACAGGCTATGCTCTAGACTTACTCATGTTACAAAACAAATTAAAATAATAATAACACAAATATATTAATATATGTGTGAATGACATTTTAATATTCTTGAATTTCAGAAGGAAGTGTAGAGATACAAAAATGCCTAGAATTTATGCATATATAAATATAGTTTACAACAAAACATTGTATAAAGTCTAATTCATATTTTGATGCTATTTTATCTATATTACATATTTACTTACCAAATGTTACTGAAATCAAATCTTTTGGCCGTGTTTGTTCTGAAGGAGTAAACATTAGAATAATTAAAATTTCTCTTTAAGATTAATTTAACCTTACAAGTTTCATTTGAGATATGATATATTGGTTTTAACTCTTCAGTAAAATTTGCAGATAGATTGCCATTAATATTCAAGAAATTTTTATCTGTTTCTCTTATAACTAAATGTAGGCAGTGTAAGAGGGGGCTAAAGGTAGGTTAACTTTATTATATCTTTAAAATACATGAGTTTAAATTGTATGAAGAAAATTACAAAGATAAAATTTACATTTATTATGGATTGCAGTGGTGATTTAGTTTCTCTTGTTATCTGTGTGACTTAAATACAAAACTTAGTTGAGTTAATAGTAATTAGTTAAATTACTAAATTAGGCACACTAACTGCGCGTAACTTGCTTTACCATCATTTTTAAGTGCCATGCATAAACCTAACAATACTAGAGGCAAGATTTCTACCCAATTTGTTTGTGTGATTTAAGGTTGACCCTGTATTCATTATATGATACCATTACCCTGAAAATAATATGGCAATGTTCAAATTCATTGCAACATAATATATTATTGAACTTGTGAAAAAGATGTGATTTTAAATTCCTTCTTAGATTTGTAGTGATGGTGATCCAAATCTGGAAATGCACCCTCTGCATGATATTTCATAAATTGTAGTCATTTCTACTGTCAGAATGACCTCTGGCCATCTTTTAAATCTGTCAGTGATGGTTAAACAATATTGTTTTCTTTCATTATTTGTAATCAAATAATATTTGAAATTAAAAAAGGTTATCAATAAAATCAATATGTTTGTGTACAAAGCAAGCATCAAATGTTACAAAAGTGCTAGTGGAAAATTTGGTATGCTGAATTATTTTAGCTTTTTGTCATTTGATGCAGTTGCTTGCCATGATTTTAATATGTTTGCACATACGAAGCCAAATGAAATGCAGTGCTATTTTGTCAATGGGACTGCATTATCTGCATGAGAAAGACAATGTAGATGCTTAAATATATTTTTGCTCATAATTTTAGTAATTAGTGGATGAATAGGCAATAACATGCCACAATAAAGGTCAATGTTATGAGAAAGAAATGTTTCTCTAATTTGAAGAAAAAATTATCAGTTAAGAGTTTTGGTAATTTCTTAATTGTTTAAGCTGTGGCAAATGTATTAAAATCAAACATTTAAGATAATTGTTCATCCATCACATTACTAAAAGCTACACAACTATTAATTTTGTGCAACAAATATCAGTGGAAAAGTGTAGGATAAAATCCTTGTGACATTATTTATGGGGACTGCATTTGTCAGGATTTTGTTTAAGGGCATAGATGAGATTTTTGCTCCATAAATATGAGAGGATTTAATTTCTGATATGTGTTTAAATTTTAAAGGAGAATATTTAGCATATAAAACGAGCATAAATGGTCTGATTTCTTTGAAATTTGTTTAAAATAATTAAATAAAAGCCTATTTACTGTCAGTATTTATTCAACATTTTCATTAACGAGCCATCAATTGCTATGTTGTCAGAAGCACCTGCCCATAAACTTAATTTTGCTCCTGGAATAAATTGTTTTTGTAGCCTTGGTTTAGCAATCTCTAGTTTGAAATATTCAAACGAAAGAATAATTTCTTCATTAGTTTATAATTTTTCCTTGTTGGATGCTCTGGAAAGTGAATGCTTCTTTTTATTTTTATAGAATTCCAGAAAGCTTACTAGATTTACAAAAATGTTAGCTGCTTTCAAAATACACCAATAATAAAAATTGATTTGTTGATTGATGTAGTGTCCAAAACATCAAATGGATCTATGACTACCAATGACGCCTTCACCCAACTTCACTTTTTTGTGTAGAGACTGCCATCAAATGGTTATTCTACAATATTCTGGAAAGATGCTAAAGAGAAAAATTAAAAATCCATAATAATTAATATTATTAAAATAATTAATAAAGATATTTGGCTTGGGAGACTCGAGAAGCATTTTACGCAGTTTGATATGTGTTCAATACTACTGCTGGGTACCTTAAATCTTAAAAATTCATTAGTTGATTTACCAAATGGACTTTTCTCGATGTTTGTACTTATTTAATTTTGAAGTAATAACTCTGGGAAAATTAGAAGTACACTTACAGAATTAAAGATAACTAACAGTTTATTTTCGCACACAAGGTTTAGACCTGGAATTTAGTGATGGGCATTGAGAAAGTCAATATGATTAAACACTTTTCATGCCAATCAGAAGAGAAATCACCATTTCAAGAAATTGTATAATGTACCTTTATAGTTCATGCATTAAGAACATGAAAGTTACTGACTAGCCTGTTCTCAATAGTATTTTTTTAGGAACCACATGCAAGGGAGAAGCATCATACTTGCAGTCGTATGGTTTACACTCTTGATTTCAGTTTAATTGTTCATGGGTTTAAATTCCACCATGGACTTGGATATTTATCAATCAAATTAACCATTGTGCATCTAAAATTACAGTTGAGTGGAAAACAAATCAAGCAAAAAGAAGCATGTTGCCTTTTTGTTTTAATGTGGCTAAGTTGTATCATATGCTGAAATTCAGTTTTTATACCTTTTAGATGGTAAGGAGCTAAACACGTAGGTTTAGCAAAAACAAGTGGACTTTCAGTGTTAATATAAAGAACATGTTATGTTTTATGAGCATATCAATTATCGGTAATTTTGTTATATCTGAGTAATACCATATGCTTACACATTATTTACAAATACAAGCTTTACAGGTGTGAAATTTACCATTTATTTTTTAATTTGTTGTATTATCTTTAAGACTCTTATTTCTTAAATCTAGTGATAAAATAATACATATATATATATATATATATATATATATATATATAGCAGTGCAGGCAAGCCCCAGACTGTACCATTAGGTTAACGGGTTTGGAATACTTGCCCATCACCAAGTTCCTTGTAATTTTGAACCACAATCAGGTGACAAGGTCACACCTGAGCTGGCACCCTCCTCTCCTCATCCACGCCACACCAGCGGAAGGACCTTGAACTTCACATATTAACATGGACACGTCCCCAATCCACAGAGCTCCAGTAACCTAATGAAGAAAAGTACAGCATGGTCATTCTCTCAACCACTGCGCGCGGCAAATGATGTTTCCCTTTGTTGAACTTATGGGAAGTGGCGTGAAGCTACTGAACCACTAGATCTCAATAAAATAATACAGAAAAGCAGCACCTAATATTCCATTAGATTCATTAAAAATATAAAATTAGTATATATTTTATTATTACTATTTATTTACCCGAAATAAACAGTTACTGACTTACAGCATCATAAAATGTTTGAAGAATGGGAAGTGATTATTCTTTGTTAGAAAAGGATTGTCTAAATTAGCAAGAAAATACATTGCCTGTATTTTTGTGCATTACAAACAAGAGGTGTATGCTTTCAAGTATCGTCTTTAAAACAAATGTAACTTATATAGTTATTTAACTTAGGATTTTGAAGATCAGTGCTGAAAAAGAAAATTCTTCTGAAACATATTTCTGCTCCTCCAGGTGCTGGTCCAAGTTTGACAACTTTTTTCGGGGTTCCTTTATTTTTGATAGATGGAATTGAAGTTTGATTTCTTTTCTGCAAATGATAACTGCGTGCAAATCTGATGAGGTATAGCTTCGATGTTGATAAATTTGAAGAATTCTGACCATCATTTATGCTGCTTTGTTGAAAGTCAGAGGAGAAATAGATGTTTGGGTTATTTGTATGGAGATGGACATTGCTTGATTGAAAAGCTCTTGCAGTAGAGACTTATTGATGTTGTAATTTTCTGTCTCAAATTTTCTATTGTTAACAACTTCTGAATTTCTGCTGTCTTCCATTCCACAGATTGCTTCTGTAGATTGTCTGAATTTGGGGTCTGGCTGCATAATAATGTCTCAGGATTATTGCATCCAAAGGAAAATGAGCTATATATTATTATACTTAGCTATCGTTATAGGCTTGGGAGTAACTAAATGTGTTGCCAATGATTTTGAAACTATAGAGAAGGGTCTGTCTATTTTTATAAAAGTTGATGGAGCAACAATCCCTGACCCTTTACTTGTTTTGTTTTCATTAAATTAAAATGAAAGTTGAGACAAGCTCTGGTCACCAGTGTCAGTGTTCAGAAATAAAAATTCATTTTAGGAGAAACAAATTTATTGTTATTGAGCTAAGTTTGGTCCAAAGTATCACTGATATTATGAATTGCACAGCTGGAATCTACATTTTACCAAGTTCATGCGTACTACCCTCTGAGAGGAAAATGAGTCAGAATCTTCCAAAAAGAAGTTGTTTCGCCTTTTCTTCAGATATGTTACGAGGAGATACTAATTTCTACTTCTCATTTATGGTTGATGAGAGGATTACCATGTCTTTGTGTGTGCCTATGCTTACACATGCATACCATTTCCTTATATGCTGAGCAATAAAGGAATAAAACTAACTGAAAAAATAAAATTGTTGGTAAAATGTAATTTGGATTCATAATACAATATGGAAATAGTATTTGTAAGTACTTAACTTATTAGTACTAATTAATATTATTTTAAATTTCTGTATGTGTTGAATTACTAAAATATAAAATATGATTATGGCTTGGATATTTGCATTATAGAAAATGTATTGTATTACAGAAATGTAAACGAGCCTAACAATATAAGCTAATGTCTAAATTCAGTTTTCATTTTCAATTAATGCCATTCTTCAATTTCAGGTACCCCAACAACTTCTGTTATCTCATGCAAACCTCTTTCAAAACCAGTGCAAAGTCCTATTCTAAAAGCTCAACTCTCTGCCCCCACCAGTTCATCGGCTCCTCAAATTCTTAGAACATGTTCACCAAATACTGAGAAAGTATCATCTCCAGTTACTGCCTCACCATGTGTAACTCCTAGCGTTACATCTAGTACTTTGATAAAAAGTCTTTTAGCTAATAAGGTGCAGCAAAGAAATTTACAGCAAAAAATGGTTATTTACTCCCCGGGGAAAATAACGCCTAACATTGTAGGGTCACCTACAACCATTGTGAGGTGTATCAGACCACAAATCAACAATCATATCAGACCAACTCTTCAGGCCAGAATCATTCCCAATAAAGGGTGTTTAATTACTACATCAAATCCTGGAGTTATTAAAGCTAATCCTATGTGGTCACCTAAACCTCAAATGGTTAAGCAAACCATTATAACTACTACAGCTGCATCAACAACACTTATGAATGGCATGCAGGATGTAGTTAAAGTTAAGGTAGGTAATGAGAGATACTTTTTGAATTTTTTATATGTCAGTTATAGGTTTTTTTTATAATTTTATAAACTATGTGAAAAAAAGGAAAACTATACGGTTGTAAAAATATTTATGCTTATTTTGTGTACCTTAATTACTATATAAATTTTATATTAATTTGACATTAGTGTTTGAAATATTATCAATTAAATTTAGAGTATTCCAGTATGTTATACATTCAAAGATTTAATTACTAGTTATATATGTATTTATTATGTGGATGTGGAAATTATTTTTATTTATCATTTCATTTAATTAAGTAATTAGTTTAATATATTTTTAAATTTTGTTAAATTTGGTAAATTAAAAAATTTTATTAAAAAGTTCTGTTTATCTTCCTCTTTATTTTTTCAAGTTGTAGCTTTTAAGTGTTTATAGAAATATTATGTCAAAAAAAAAATAAAAATGTCATTTATACTTCCCTGCATTTGAAATTGAGCATAATATTAAGGTTATAGAATGCAAACTTTATTTTATAAATTTTGGAAATTTAAATGAACATAGAAATTCAGCAATTTATTCATTCATTCAGCAGAAACTAACATATTTGACACTAACAATCTTAACTAATATAAAATATAAGTTTTAAATCCAAATAATTTAAAATCGAAAACTTGTCCTACATAAAATTCAAAGGGAACAAAATTTATTTAGAAACAAAATTTAAAATGTGTGAAATTTTTCACAATAACTAAAATTAATTATCTAGTTAAAATGTTTTTTATTACATGATAAAAATATAAAGCTATAACACATAAAATACAAATTGTTCATATTTTATTTTACATTTATTTTCAAAGCAACAATAAATTTCTGCCAATGTGTTCAATAATAGTAATTTATATAAAGGATATTTGATGCTTGAATATTATGTAATCAAATTCATTAACAGTACTGAAGTGTAAAAGAATGGTATTGTTCTTTCAGATGACTCAGTTATTTTAAGATAACAAATATTATGTAGATGTTTCATTAATTTTACATAAACCAATAAAACCCCAGAATATTCTTCTATGGCAATATGTTGTTGTGTCCAATCCTTCAGGAACTAGTGGCAGCTAGATCAAATCCATGATTCCATGCACCCCAGCAAAGTCAAACATCAGGAGAGGGCTGTTGCGAACATCCTCTAAAGTGAGCCCCAAGCAATCGAGAATATGTTGCAGGGTAGCCGGCAGCAGGTGGTACTTGGGACACGTTGGAAAGACTTGACGGCTGACTTCAAAGGACATGCATTCCAGGTGCCCACTGAAAAGTCTTGGGCGGAATAGGTGAAGTACGTCGGGAGAGTTTTCTCTTGGTTGGGTCACCCAAGGCGTGAAGGCCGTTCCACTATGCTCAGCTAAGCATCTGCAGACACCGGAGCAAAGTCAGACTTCTCTCCAATGGAGCTCCAAGTACCTTGTACCAAGAGTAGCTGCTTTTTCCCTTCTCCATGGCAATATGTTCTATATATTTATAATTAATATAAATATTTATAAAATCTGAAAAATTAAAATTATTGTTGTGCTCATAGTTTCTGATGTAATATCTCATTAGTATTTTCAGAACTAAAGCCTCCAAGCATAGTGGGAGTATAGCTTAATCTCATTTCAAATAAATGAATATTCAATTATATTATTTTAAATATATTAAAACACCCCTATCTAATAATATATTTCAATTTTGTGCTTATATGTTTCATGGTTGCAACTTCAAATAGGAATGTATTCATTTTCAAAAATCAGTTACAAAAAGCTAAAAGATTAATGCTGTGAGATTTTTATATATTTGTATATGTGTACAATTTTACCTATTTATTATTTTTGTATCAATATAAAATTGGATTTATTTGTATCTAAGAAGATATTTCTTTCTATTTAGATTCCATCAGAAGAAAAGCCTAATGTAGAATTAACTAAAAGACAACCAAGTTCTATTTCACCAGAAAATCCAAACTTAAGTGAGAATATACTTGATTCTGTAATTTCCAGTGAAGATAATATATCAAAGCAAAATATCTTGATATCATCAACTCAAGAAAATACACTGGCATATAAGCTTACTTCATCTTGTGAAACTCCTTCTTCCTCTGGTAATTTCTACATTGTAAGATCTCAACCATCTGTTGTTACACCTTCTGGAGATTCTTCCCTTTTGATACAGCATGAGGGTGCATTGATGAATGGGAGTGATGTGACATCCAACCTATCTATAGCACCTTTAATTGTTTCATCACCCTCAAACATATTTAATTCCATTTCAAATGATGCGCCAATCTTAGACCCTGCAAAAAGAGAATCAATTTGTAAGAAAGCACCTCTTTTAAATGGATTGCTAGATAAAGGGAAGTTACCTCTTTTAGAAGAATTTCAGTCTAAAGTGTTGCAAAATGGGAACAATGATATTAATATGTCTTCAGTTTCCAAACAACTGAGTGTTAGTGAGGAAACTTCTACTGCAGTAACAAATTCTTTAGTCACGATTTCATCAAACTCTATTAGTCAGGGTATCTTTACAGTATCTTCTGCATATACTCATTCCCTTGTGTCATTGAGCTCCAACACTGCCTTGCCTGTTACATCTACAAACTCTTCTATTTCGTTGAACTCTACTGTAATACCTTCATTGAATTCCATTATCATGCCTACATCATCCACTTTTATGTTATCATCTCGAAATTCCACTACAGCAACAAACACTGCGCCTGTTCTTGTACCATCAATTTTACCTGCGACATCTTTTCACTCTAATGGAACTGACCTCATGCAAATATGTACAGGCCAAACATCATTCTCTGGTACTGTTGAAGTGCAACCTGATCAAAAGGGTGTTGTGAGATTACACATTGAGAGTCCTGAAAACTCAAATCAGGGCTCTGATTTGTCATCAATATCGGATATAGCACGAACTTTAGAATGTGCTTCACAAGCAATATCAAGAACAAATGCTGAGTGCAATACACAAGTGCCTTGCAGTAGTGCTTGTGTTGCACCCCAAACTGTTACTGTGATTAATACAAATACCCCGAATATTGCACGAACTGGTCAACAGATAATTGTTGTGACACCTGTGCTAAATCAACCACAATTGCAATTGCAATCCCCTAATATTAAGTTATGTATATTACAAAGTATCCCTAAAGCAGACAATTCGGTTGATTTGGTAACATTGCCGCAAATAAATGTTAATCAATTAAGACAACCTACTTCTGATAGTCTCCCAGTGTCTGCTGCCACTTTGAAAAGGCCGTCCAGTGATAATTTGTGTAATACTATAAAAAAATCTCGTGTTGAATCAAAATCTCCTCTCTTGGAGGCTTCTCTCTGCTTACCCTCATCAAGTACTGATGCCAAGCATCATGAAAACTTGCCTATTTTAATAAAATCATCTTCATTAGAAAACCTGGCACCTACTTCAAAACCTACAACTACAATATTGGCACAAAATGCAGATCTTCCCAGCGAGAATGAATTGAAAACATTTTCTGGTTTGTCATCAGCTAGTGACAATCCTTCTCTAGTGACAACTACTCAGACTACTCCAAAATCATCTGCAGCTAAATTAGAATTCATTTGTGAATGGAAAGATTGTGGACAGTAAGTATATTTTTTTAATTGCCAATAAGTTACTTAAAAAAAACTTGTAATATATTTAATAGGTTTTAAAATAATGTTAAGACATATTTTGACATAAAAATCTGAAGTTTTATTTTCAGTCTTAATAAAGTAAAATATTTTACACATTTTTACATTGTAAAAAATTCATAAGAAAATTTTCTTTAATTTTCAAAAAGTTTGAGAAAGTACATATGAATTTCAAGAGCTAAATATGAAAGATTCAATTGGATAAAATTATCTATATTATATACTTTTATCCATATTTTATATTTTTATCCAATAAATAGTTTGAAAGTTTCTGCTTCAAGAAATTAAGAAAGACATAAAAATAATATAATTGTAGCATTTTTAATTGTCTTAAAATGAAATGATTTTTGTTTATATTCCAATTATATATTGATTACTTCATTCATTATTTTCATGGTAGCTCAAAATTATATTTGTGTTTTGAATAGGGAATTGCTGCTTGATTTGGGTTGGAACACAAAGATTTCATTTATCTCTTGATGTTTAAAAAGTGTTCAGATTTTAAATACTCTCCAGAAACATTGTTCATCTTGTTTAAAATTTTGCTGCTTTCCATATTTAACTGATCACTCTTTTGAAACTTGTTTTAACATAAATATTTGAATATCTGCTTATTTTTGAGATTTGGGATAGATAGAGTTCTTTTCATTTCTTTCCACTAATGCACTAAAAGTGACTATAAGCATAGTTTGTCTATTTTTATTCATTAATAATTGATAGTGAACATAGTTTCTGTGTTCTTTTCCTTAGAAGTTTCTATTCACTGAACTTCTGAAGGCTTAAGCATATTTTTTTAATTTATGTTTATTTGCGAAACTACCATCAGTGAGTGATTCCATATGTATAAGTGCAAGTTTCTAAATTTAATTAATTTTTTATTTCTTTTTCCCTCATTTTGTGGTTATCAGAAACAAAATAACTAAATTTGGCTTCAAAAATATACCTTATGTTCAACTTTAGAAACTGGATATGGTTCTAAAGTTTAAAATATTGAGTTATAACTGTTTAAAACATTTTAACTATGCTTTTCAATCATCTCTGTCATTTCAGTTAAAGTCAAGAAATATTAAGTTAAAAGTAAAACAGCCTTTATACACAAATATTTGTGTGAAAGTTTATTATCACTTCTCCCCGACAAATATTTTTAAAGTTTTGTAGAAGCAACCAAATTAATTTTAATTTTTGTCTCCTTAAGTAATTTAGATTGGTAACATTTTTTAAAAATATTTTGTATGTTTGAACTGGTTCTCTGAGAATCAACTTAAATCTTTGATAATCAACTGTACATTTGAGTTAATTCTTCTTACAATTAGCATTGCTTTGTATGTTTTTACTAAGCATAATTTCTCATTAAATAGATGAATGGTAGTGCTGTGGCTTTTGATTCAACAGTTTGCAGGTTTGATTCCCATCTCAGGTTTGGATTAATAATAATCCAAATCTGGTTCAAAATCCATTTTAAATTGTAGATTCAGGTCTAATTAACCCTACTATGTAAAAAATTACCATTAACAAACAAAAACACATTAAACATTTTTAATTTATGGAAAAAAATCTATTCTGTGTTTTAAATGAAATTAATATTCCTATTTGTATTTGTTAAGGTATGTTACTTTGCAATATATGTTATTTAACTAATGTTACAGAATTGAAATAATAATGAAATACTAATTGGGCTTAACTATTTAGTAACAGAAATATTTTTCAGCAAGTTGCAATTTCTGTGTGATATAATTGAGGTTATCTCATAAATTAATATCCATAGATATTAGAAAGAAAAATATTTGATTGGTTTGCTTTTTGCTAGGATTAATGTTATAAAATAGAAAACAGATATTTTATGAAATCCACAATTTTGCTTTAGGTAATTTTAGCTACAAATAAATCACATTTACTTAAAATAAATTTAGAAATTTTGTGCTATTTTGTATCTTTAAGTTGAGTTCTAATTTAATATGAAGTTGAATTTAGTGAAAAATTATTTTTTCTAAATTACTTATAGTGTTTAACAAAAATAAAAGAATATTTTAAGCATAGAAAAGTAGATAATTTTTATGTGCAATATGTGTGAATAAATTAGAAATTTTTATATATAGTATAAGTAACAGATGCCAACAATTGTTACAGATTATGAAAGTCAAGTAATAATGCTTTTCATATGTTGATATAATTTAAAAAATTTATAGATTTGACTTTTTTTATTTTGCAGAATCAACACATTGAAATATAATTAAATGTACATAAAGAGTGGCAAGTTAATAATTGTAGGTTTATAACTTTATACTTTTAAGAATATTTTCATTCTTTGAATTTCTGAAAGTTTTGATAGTTAGACTTATCTGGAATAGTAAAGCTTTATTCTTTCTTTTCCCCATTAGTAGATAAGTGGGTTGCAATAATTCAGCAATATGTTTGCTATTTTTTGTATAATAATTAAATTGCTTTGTTCTTCATTTCATAATAATAATTCTTGAGCTCTTATAGCCCCCTTCCGAGTTAAATAATACATAAATTCTAATTTTATATTGAAAAGTGTGTTGTTTTGAAGAAATTTGGATTATCTTGAGCATGGATAGAAAAGGAGTTGTTCACTTATGCTAACCAATTTTAATTTCCCCCCTTTTTAACGTATATGTCTATATTTATCAGGAAGTTTAGCAGTCCTGGTTTGGTATTTCTTCATGCTAGCAAAGTCCATGTACCACTTCATAATGAGGCTTGTCAGTGGGAAGGCTGTGATTCTATGAAAAGAAGGCCGTTTTCTCTGCTTACTCATTTACAGGTAATTTTGTAGTAAACAAATATATTTGATTTAATATATTCTGGATAACTATTTTCTATGTACTCATATCTGTTGTCATAAGGAAACCAATTTTACTTTTCAGATTTTAATCCTTAGATACTTTTTATTATTTTTTGAATTACTACTATAGTAGAAAAAGAAATTTCTTCAAATAACTAGAAAATTTGAAAGATACAATAAAATCTTAACCTTATCAAAATATACTTATGTAAATAAAATTTCAGAAAATTTATAAATATTTTATTCTGCCACATTTTAAGAAAATTAATAAATTAAGAGTGTTCAAAGTAAATTATAATTATTTTATAAAAAAATAATAATAAATTACTATAATATAATGAAAATGTAGAATATTATTCTCTTTACTAATTTTAGCTAAGTTATTTAAAGCTAATGTAGCTATTTGTCATGTAACTCATGGCATGTAATCCATTTCATATATAACTTGTCATAACCCTTTTATTTTTCTTTATTTGTAACTTCATTTATTTTATTTATTATCCGAAAATATTTTGTTTATTATAATGGTACTGATAATTTTTATGTGTGCATTTTAATGGCTAAATTAATTAAAGTTTTTTTTTATTTTTAGAAAAAAATATTAATTTTAAAGGTTTTGAAAAATCAGTTTTCTTTTCAATAAATGAAAAATTAAATTAATTCTTTTGATTTACTTTTGAAGAAAATATATTTGGTGTGATATTTATATATTACATGCATACATGATAGACAAATTAATACTGTTTTGTAACAATAGTTGCTAATCATCTGCAGTGCAACATTCTTACCTGACACCAAAGCTTGCTTTTTAATGATAGTGAAGAAAAAATGTCAGTAATTTGTTACATATCCCAACATTTTTTGAGAGATGATGCAATGTGATATTGACAAAATTTTAAGAATGTCTGTTAGAGCACATCTATTTAGAGGCTTTATAACAGAAATAAAGTTTTTGATATACTTAAGATGTGCTGTACCCTGTCATTGTGACAGCATACTGAAAGTTTAAAATATCTTCAAAATACAGCAGCTGATGTATATATTAGTCCAAAATAATCATTGGTGGTTGAAGTAACAAACAAAATTTACTAATTTTCAAAACATCTTTATTATCAAAACCCAGAAAAATTATCTTTATGTGTTATAAGTTGTTAGTATCACCACAATGCTTTCAAGCAATACTAATTATGCAGAAAACACTGTAACTGAACTTAATAATATCAGGCAACAACAAAAATGAAATCAAAATTTTCTAACTTTTAATCACATTTATGTTAGTAAAAAAACATAATGTATTTAATTTTGCCGGCCTAATAATGTATTCCATTATATTTTAAAACCAATATTATTCTGCACATTATCTTGCATAAGCATCATGTTATCTTATATATGAGAAAAAACTGCACACACTAGCTGAACATTTTGTGGGATCAAATCCTTATCTCATTTTCCCCCAGAAAACAGTATTGGAAACTTATGTCTGCAATATTAAATATTTTCATGAAAGATTCCATGATAATGATTATGAAAATATCTTTTCTGTACCATTGATTCACATAAAAAATACAGATGTTTGGGAATGTTAGGAATGCAAATTGTACTTGGTTGCTGTTGCATCACTCTCATAAAATAAGAACTGCTCTTTGAGGAATCACATAAATTTTTTTTATTATTTTGATTAACATCTATTTTGTTTTCAATGTAAAATAATGAATATTAAAATTGATCCTCTTTGTTACATTTTTTGTTTAAAAAATATATCATGCTATAATCTTCATCAATACATGCTGGAAGATCGATTTGCCTTTAAATTTGAATATGATAAAGTAAACTACATTCTAACATTTTGTTAAAATTAATGAAAAATATACAATATATAGTTTGATGTACAAGTCTGCAAAGTTGATATCCCAAGTGCTATGTCATCATTACAATTTTTAACAAAAATGTTTATTTTTCAAAAAAATAAATAAATAAATAAAATAAAACAATTTCCAAATACTTCAACAAGCAAAATGCTCACATTTCCAAACAATAGGTAATTTCAATGTAAAATACCATCTTTTAAATAAACTAAAAAGTACCTTGAACTGTTCCAGAGATAGTGTTTTAAAATTTTTCCAGTTACAATGTGGAATGATGCATGTAGTGCTATCTTAGGGGACATGCATCTTTAACAAGAATTTTTTTTATTTCATACCTTTTAATATAATTAATTCCAAAATTTCTAGACTAAATACATATGTATATGTGTATAGAATTTTTCAGCCTTCATCATTTTCCATTACATCCAATGTTTACAATAAATAATTGTATATAATTCATGAACTAACTCACTGAGCATATTTAAAGTTCTATTTTTTGCATCCTAGGATTGGCATTGTAATGAAAGAGTTCTTCATACTCAAGCAATTAGAAGAATACAATTATCTCAACAAGGTAAAAGTTCTATACCACCACCTCAAAAACCTCCACCACATCCAGGGTATACAGCAGATGCAGCTATGCTGGCAATCAAGAGACATGCTCTACAGTATATCAATCCTAAGGAACTTTCTGTATGTATTACACTAAAATAATTTCAATTTGAGCACTTTGCGATTACTTTTCTTGTCAGATTTATTCCAGGATTTTTTCTCTAAAATCTTTTTAAAAAGGAATTTTCTTATCTTCTTAGACATATTCTATATTGTAACTGATAACTTAATATGTATTGAAGTGATGCAATTCATTACTTTTGAAATAAAATTTGCATTTACTAAATGTGATGCCAATAAAATTGATTAGTGACATTATTTTTTGTGTCAAGGTGTTATAACACATTTGTTGAGATAAATTTTATTAGTTTACATTAGCTGTGTCAAGCATAGAAATGCCTATTTTCAGTTATATTTACAGTAAATGTTTGCCATATATAAACTTGCATTTCTTCTAATTTTTTCTTTAAACAAAAAAGTATCTTGTTTCAGGTATGCTGAGTTTTTGGGCTTGGATATTTTAATGATTTTGAATGCATTTTAAACTATGGGTCCTAATGTAAATATCTGATTTCTCACTTCCTTTTTTAAAATTATTAAGTAGTTAACATAGTGACTGCCAATCACATGCCAGTGCTGGACAATGTGTTATCAGCAAGGACCCAATAATCAGCACATGATATGGGTTGTGATGTTCCTACTACCTGTGGACTGAGTTACTATCATGCAAATACCAACATCTACAACTAAGTGTGTTGAAATAATACTAACTGTATTTTAAAAACCAGAATTAAATTTATTCAATAAGAATTATTTACAAATGTCATTAGACAAAAATTTCTAGTTTGGTTAAATTAAGGCTAACATATGCAATAGCAGTTCAAAAGTAATATACAATATCAATATTCATTAATGGAAATTAACTACAAGCAATATATAACTAAAACTCCGAAAGGTTAAACGAAAATTCTATACAATCTATATTAAATGAATTTCGGAAAAAGACCTGTTATAAATTCAAAGTTTCCTGAATCCATAATTACTAACGAGAATCACAAATTTAAGGGCATAGACTAGTAAACAAGCCATGCAAGAAAACAACATTCAATGAGACGAATAAATCGAACTTTCTATTTAGCAATTTTAGGCATATCTTTATATGCCTGTACTAATACTTGACAATTTTACCATATACCATAAATTGAAAAATGAACCACTTTAAGATGTTGCCATTTTCAATTCTAAAGTACTAGTTTTGGTTTGCTTATTTTTCATTCGGCAAAAAAAATGTCCTGATTTACGAAGTGGATTGCTGATGTAATTGACTGATCGGAGAGTTGGAGTGATGACGTTATAAGTCACCCTTCCAAAACTATATATGTTTTGATTGTCGGCAGTTACTTATGTACAAAATTCAGATTTATGAATATCAAGTGAACAGCAGGATAGCGGATACATTAATTATGAATTTACAGAACTCAAAGATGGGAAAATAGCTGAGAGATAAGGTAAATTTAAGCTTTTTGACTATCAGGGTGATGTCTCTATAACCAGTCTTGTGCTAACATGGGAAAATCCTATACTTGTTATTCGTTCTCCAATTCATTAGGCATTGCATGTAGGACATTTCTTCTGGTATTGACATGGAGTGATGATTAGAAACTATGTTTAAATAATGGCGGTTTTAAAATTATTGTATTATTTTTTATAGAAAAAAATAATATTTTGGTAGGAGTTATATGGAGATAATAGTGCAGGGCCTTTGCATCCAAAAAAGAAAAGTTCAATATAATAAGGTTCTTACAGACACTGAAATAACAAATCTGTTGTCTGAGCTATTGGATGAGTCCAAGTGAAGAAATCCAAGTGATTTTAGTTATGACAATGACAAAGAATTCGTTTCTCTTATTGGTACCCATGATATTTTATATTCTGATGATGATGAAGAATGAATTTTACAAGAGGTTGCATATCAGCAGGATGATTCAACTATGGCGGAAAATGTTATATATGGGAAAACAATTCAACATTAATGAAAAAATTTTCTTTTATAAAATCTGAATGTTAACTGCTACCTGTTTCAGGCAACAATCCTGTAGATTTCTTTTGTAAATTTTTCACTGGTGGTGCCTTGAAAGCAATAGTTGCTGAAACTAATGATTGTGCTTATGAAGTACTTTTTCACTGTAAAAAAATTAAACAATCTCGCATCAATGCTTGAAAAGACGCCACAAACAAGGAACTCATGGTATTTGTTGGATTCATTATAAATATGGGAACTAAATGAATCAACCATATATAAGATTACCAGATAAGATTCACTGTTTAGTTCAACAGCATTTTCAGAAAATAAAAGCAGGAATTGGTTTTTGTTACTGAGATCATTGCACTTAGTAAAAATCCCCCAGATCAGCATGCAGAGCTTCCAAAGAATCAACTGTATAAAGTAAAAGATATGGTGAATTTGTTCAATGTGCGAGTATCTGAAATATATTACCCAGGGTGTGAGATAAATTTAGATAAATCGATGTAATTGTGCCATGGATGGCTTATATTCAGACAGTTTATACCAAATAAACGTCATAAATATGGTTTCAAGTTGTACATGATCACAACTCCTGATGGTATTGTTCTGAAATTTATGGTATTTATAGCCATCTTGGATGATTCTGGTGGAAAAGAACGCAAAAGTAATTATGATTTTAGTCAAGAGAATGCTGGATGTAGAACATAGCATATTTATGAACAATTATTATTACAGCTATGAACTGGCAAAATGTCTTGCTGATAGGAAAGCTCATTGCACTGTGACAATCAAAAAGAACGGGAAGGCATTTCCAAAAGAGGTAAATGAAAGAAAAAAACTGAAGAAAGGGTAAAGTATGCTAATATTGTGACTCTCTTACATTTTGAATGAATATGAAAATGATATGATGAAAATAACAAACAAAAGACGTGAAATTAAATCAAAACAAAAAATTAAACTGTAATTCAGTTTAATAAATTTATGTCCAGTATTGATAAGCAAGATCAGATGCTTGCTTATTATCCTATTGAGAGAAAAACAATTAGGTGGCTCTCAAAAATAATTGTTCATATTTAGCAAATTATGATGAACAATTCCCATTTTATCTGTGAAAAGTATACCAATGAAAATGTGTGACTACTGTTTATCCGTGATATGCAGTTTATTAAAACAGCCATCTGTTCTCCTTGCTCCTGTGTGTAATCAGTCTGAATCTGAACATATATTGAATACACAGGAAGAAAAGAAAGACCAAAATATTCTAAGAAAGCAATGCAAAAGTTGCTATTCCCAAGGGAAACATAAAGATACAATATGTCTGCAAATTTTGTGAGAGATCTCCTGGTTACTGCTTAGATTGTTCAAAGATAATACACCAATAGCATTCTAAATATATCTTATTTAATAATGTCATTGTAATTTTCTTGTTATGAATTTCTTTGTAATAGGTATAACTATCTGTAGTATATATATATATAAATAATGCGTACTGTCACTTATTTTTCTAATTTATTTTTTACATTCCACGTGCCAGCATGTACTTAAAAAATTCTTTAAGAAAAAGGCTTAAATAATACTTAGGTATTACTTAATTATCTTTTATTAATATTTTTAAATCATATTTCTTATAAGTGTATTGGCATCTGCATACAATTTACTCTTATGTGGGTGGCAATAACTATCAATCTAAATTTAGTGAATAGCAGTCAATGTGTTAATAACATTGAAGCTACAATAATTTAACCTGTTACTTTAATATGAAACATTGTTCTCTCTCCCTGCTTTCACTATTACTTTAAATGTTGAAAGTGAAAATTCTGATATGACTTCCTCCCCCTGCCCAATATCTATATAGCTGGCATACTTTAAAAAATGTAAAGAACTGCCATTCATGTAATATCAATTTAAATCATATTTGATTCAAATTACACCAGAGAAAGATAATAAAATTATATATATATTGAAATTTTTTTATTAATATTTGTTAATGTTAACATTGCAGTTATATATTGCCGATCACATTGTTTGAATTTTGATCGTATGATAATATAATCAAAATAACTTTTTTTAACACAGTTATAATATTAACAAATTTATTTTACTAAATTAATATATACTTGAGGTATGTCATTGTACTTTTTATTCTGAATATGAATTTGTATATTTGTTTCCAAGTTTGTTTCGTAGTAAATTTAATAGATTCCAAAATTTATTAAAGTCAATAGATAATATTCCTTTCTACCTCCATATTTTCATGAAAAATTTCTGTATGAATTATATTCCTGTTAAATATTATTTTATTTTGTATTTTTAGGAAGAAAAAGAAAGTGCTTTGACCAAAAGTATTCGCTTAACAAGTGCTCTCATTCTTCGAAATTTAGTGACACATAGCTCTATTGCAAGAACGTGAGTAAATGTTCAATGGATGTATTTTAATTAGTTCAAATAATGAATTTCACTTTAAAATTTGCTCTACATATCATATATGTTCTATGAATAATTTAAAGAATTATTTTTTTAATCAATTTTCATAGATTATGAAGTAAAATAACCTTTTATTGTTAATGAAACCAAATAATGAAAAAGTCCATATTATATTTGTCTGAATGAAGATTTTCAATAATGCAACTTTTAGTTATAGTTATATTTCATTTCAACTGCTTATTATAAACTTCTATTTCATTTTGAAATTGTTTGTTTAGCGTCAATTTTCTAAAGATAATAATTAAATAAATAAATAAAAATTTATCTATTGAAATTGCTTTTAAAATAAAGTAAATATTATTTTAGAATAATATTTATTTTGGGCATGGAGAAACCTTTAAATTGAACTGATTTAGTTAATAATAGGAAAGGATTAAAACATTTTTCTTCTGAATAATTCTTTCTGTTTTTAAATAAGTTTTTAAAAATAATTATATATGTATTTCACATTGACGTATTAATGACAAATTTAATGGAAATTTTCTAGAATTGTTTGCATTGAACTTCAAATTAAGTATAACTTTGTATTATAAAAATGTCTATTATTTTTCATATAATACTTAGTTGTTTATTCATATATTATTAAGAATGTCTTTAAATTTTTATGTATCATTTAGATACTAAAATTTTATTAATTTGACATTTTTCACTCTTTACTTTTCTGTGTCTTAAGTTATCAAATTAAAATATTGATCTATAGTTATTTATTTAAATCTTAAAGTATACTATTATGTAAATAAATATATCAATAATTCAAACTGATTTTTATAAAATATATTCTTGCTATTTTAAATAATAATATCACCAATTTTTTCTCACCTATTAATGTAAAAATTAATAAAAATCAAGTACATTTTCACTGTGATTTTGCTTCAAAAAATGGAAAATTTGTCATGTATATAGATTTGTAGTTTTAATCTTTATTTGAAAGATACAATTTATTTCATAAAAAGCTTTAATTGTTAATGTTAATATAGATTATTAATGGAAATTATACTTTTAAAATATGCAATCATTTTATTTTGAAATTTTTTTCAATCATTTAGATATTATTCAAATAGTGCTATGCAAAAAATATTTTAATATTTCCATCTTAAAATAGACTAGCATGGATTTATAATGCAGAATTTTATTTTAAAATTGTTATTTATCTGAAGCTAAAACATTATTATTTTCAGAGTGTTAGAAGAATTCATAATCAAGCTAATGTGATGTATTATAATTAAAATAATATATGTATCTATTAAAATACTACATTTATGAAATGTGTAGAAATCAAATATATGTTATCTTTTCTTAGATATGTGAGAAGATTTGAGCCTGAACTTGCATATTTAGCGATGTCCCCTGTGGAATCAGCAAGAACCATAGCTCAGTGCTTATCTGAGTTGTCAAGGACACATGATTGATTTTTTTTTCTTTTTGTTCATGTCTTCATGCAGCATTTTCTGCAGCAGGCATGCCAAAACATTGGTTGCAATATTTTGAAACATTTGCATTGTACTTAAACTCTTCCACTTTGATGCTTTGTATATTTTCAGTTAAAATAATCCTTTAAAAGGATTAATATGTTGTGTGATTAATTTTAATCACAAAGTCTTCTTAAATCAAACTGTGGAGTTTAAAGGAATTTTTTTTCAAATTTTGAAGCTTGCCTTGGGCAAAATATATAATCATAAATTGTAAAAATGTATAAGTTGATTTGAAGATGGACTCTGAAAGATATTGCTTGAAATTTTGTTCATTCTTAAATGTTTTTATTATAAATATATTAATTGATTGATATAATCGTGAATTTACAGAATATTTTAAATTATTGTGAAGTTTAATAGAGCTTTGATAAAATCTGTTGAATAACAAACATTTAATTCCTCAAAAAATGAAAAATTTCATGTATTGAAAAATAAGTTTTTTTTTTAATATAGATTTTTAATCTTGGTCATTGCATAATATGTAATTTTGATATCTTTATCTGATAATAAGAATAAAGTTTCATAATAGTAATTCACAATAAAACTTTAAACTATTTTCTCGTATAATGTTTGAAAAGTGAAAGGTTTTTATCATTTACTATTAATGTATAACAATTTATTTCATCTTAATACTTGCACAAATTTTATAAAAAAAATTTATCACAAATTGCTTCTCTTGTATTTTATCTTTTTTAAATTTGAATGAATTTTTATATTGTCTACATATTTGTTTCTCCTTTCTTTTGAGATGTGAATTTGTGGATATCAGATCTGCTAATTCAAATTTTCAACTACACTTTTTAATTACAAATCTAATGAAAATGTATTAAATTGCTATATTTAACAGTTAACACCCACAAATCATAATTGTCAATTTTAGTATTACCAAGCAGTACTGCTTTTTTATTATAAAAATAGTTTTTATGCATCTTATTTTATTCATCAATAATTTAGTCATTTCCATCATAATTATTTTTATTTTGAAGTTTTACAATACATTTATTATTGGTAAAAATATTATTTTTACTTTCTCTTATATTTTCTACCAAACTTTATAACACTAAAATCTGTATTGTATTAACAGATATCAATCATTTCAAATTAAAGCACACAGGAAAAATTATTGAAGTTATCCTAATTTTGAAGAAGTGTAAATTACTTTTTATGTGATTGTTTGTGGGATTTAAATTATATAAGAGTATCTATTTTGAAAAGTAATCTACTTGTAACTGTAAAGTTGCCTCATGATCCTGATCATTATGTTAAAAATACTTTGAGCAGCATTAAATTATTGGGAAATATTTTTTTAAATTTTCTTTCTAAAACATAAGATCATTATAACAATTAAGTAATTAAAAAATTAATTTAAAATATAAAAATTTACCCTTTAAGTAAAATAAAAAGTTTATAAGGAAATCTTGCTTCAATATTCTAGTATTAAAGGTTTTATTAAAATCAAATGCTACAAATAAAATGAATTCCTTTGATTAAAATGGAATAGTTTCATGTAGTTTTAATATTTATGAGGAACAACTGAAATCATTATTAATATAATCTTCTCGTAAATATCTTTGAATTGAAATTAACCTAATTAAATGTGTAACATATTATTAATTTAAATCTATCTTTCAGAGTTTAACTCCTGTTAATGAAAAGTAATTGACAAAATAATAAACAGCCTATTTTAAGTAAAAACCACATCCCTTGTGCTGTTAAATCTTCTGTTATTGGATATCAATGTAGACACATCAAATTATAAATATATGATATTCCTTTTATAAGAAAAGTTTTATTAAAAAATATCTGATTATTTGTGTTTTTGTAAACTATGGAATTACCATACTTATTTATAATTATAAGAATTTTTCACGTCATTATGAAAGTATTTTAATTGCAGACTTGAAAATGATTTTCAACTGAAGCATGAAATTAAGTCAGATATTTATTACATGTGATTTTTTTTTTTTCAGAACAGTTTTTTAATATATCATTGAACTATCTTGTATATGGTATTACATTTATCCATTTTATATATAATAATGTTTTTGAAAGTTCATCTAAATTTTATGTTTGAGAACTGCATATTTCAATATTATATTGTGAATATCAATTTTATTTCATAATTTCTATGTTCTAACAAGAATTCTCAACCAATAACACCTTGTGAAATTTTTAAGTGAACAAAAATGAATAAATTGAGGAAAAAATTTATAGTAATTAAATTGGGACATATTTCTCTTGAAACTTCAGGCAAATTAATTGCTGTAAAAATGCCAAATAAGTTTAATTATTGAAAATTTCCTCTGGTACTCTAATTTTAATTGAAGAGTAGAAGTATCCATCATAATTAAATTATTTAATATTGAAAAAAGTGTTGTTTTTAAAACCTTATTTTTGTGAAGCAATCTTATTTATTAAATCAAAAATGCATTTAACATCATATTAAGCTTATAATTGCTTATAAATTATAAATTGAACAATTTTCAAATAATAAAATGTGCTAAGTATAACTCCACTAAGTAAAACTGAATGTGAAAAAAAGAGCCTCTAAAGGTTGAGAAATCTAAATATATTTTCTTTTCACTTATTGTATTTAAATTTGCATGTATGTAATTCACAAATGTGTTCTCTTTTTTAGTGCAATTTTAAACAGTACCAATGTACATTAAAAGTATTGTTTTTTCTATCTTCATTTCATTACTGTTAGCTAACTTAAATTGAAAAAGGCATTCCACTGTGCTTATTTATTTATCATAATTTAATTATATAATTGGGTGCACTTGTACATTGTTATGAAATCTTCATCCAGCATATATCAAGAAATTTTTCTTTTCTTCATCAAACAAATCATCTATTTAAAATATGCATTTTTGAATGTGGAGCTGAAAGGATTGCAGCTCTTTTAATGTGGTAATTTTAAGAATAAAATATTTCTTATTCATGTTTTTGTCATTATTGTGTTTTGTTAATTCCCTTAATGATAAATATTTTTACACAATTTCCTTTGTTATTACAACTCTAGTGTGTTTATTTTCTCCATTTGAATAAATCATTTCTTCAGGTGAGCAAATCCTGTTTTTTTATTAATAAGAAGATTCTTGGAAGATAAATTTTTAAAGTATTTAGTTTTAACTTTATTATAACATAGTTTATTTCATTTAACTAGAGGTGAATCGATGTTACAAAATTTTTATTTATTAACTATTTTGCACCTGATTTTAAAAGTCCTTAACATATGCACATTTTAAATATTCTTAATTCCCAAATTTTGGCTCAATATTGTTGATAGCCTAACAGAACATGATTGCGGTAAAGCTGTTTTGAACGTTTCCACTTCACTACCTTTTATAAGAATTTTTTATAGACTGTGGATTGTATTTATGTGCATTTAAAAAAGAAAGTTAAACATTTTTTTCCTTAGCTGGTATTCTTATAGGAAACAGAAATATAATATCAATCTATCATTTATGATGAGTGTTAAATCTCCAAACTTTTTCACCAAAACCAAAAAAATGAGGTTATCACTAGTGTTTTATAAAATTGTTTTAAATTCTACTTACTGCTTAAATGTCAAAAAATATTTTAACATAGAAAAGAAATCAATCAACTATTCTGATTTAAATCTTATAGAACGTGTGGGATGGTTTGGGTTGACGTCATGCGGTACGATCACATTCTCCAGAGAACACCTAATTGGACATGTGATGATTGAAAAATGGGTACTCTTAGGCCAGGGGCAAACTTGGAAGAAATTCGGCGAACAAGTGACGTCAGAAAACGTCACAAAATTGGCGTTCGTTTTTCAGAAAGTTAAAAATATCTGGCAGGGCACCGGCGACAATGCAAATTATTTACTTTATTTTCTTTTTTCTCCTTTTGAAATAATGTTTGCGATTAACTTTTATCAATATTTTTATAATGCAGATTAATTCATGAAAAATCTTCGCAAATGTCATTAATTTTTGAATATTAAATATTTCTTTTTTATTAAATTATTTATTAATGATGATAAAATAAAGAAAAATTATTTTATAAAAATTAACATTTTTAGAAAATTTATTAATTTTATGAAATTATAAAGATTGAAGATTTCTGTGGGATTCAAAAGATAGAACTTATTTTGACAAATATAAAAAATGCTCTACTCTAGGAAATAAGTCATATGTTTCACAAAACATTTAAAAAATCCGAAATGGGTTATAGTTTGTTGTACTAAACATGGGTTTTTTTTATGAGAAGGAAATAAATTGGAATTCAAAAAAATCTTATTTTTTATATACCAATATATCTTTTAATTACTTTAGATAAAATACATAGAAGAACATATTCTGCATTTAAATATACTGTATTTAATGTTATTAAAAACTGATGCTTGTGTTTAATAGATATAACAGAAACAATTTTTCTACATATTTTGTGTTGCTTAGGTGTCATAAATTTTTAATAAAATACATTCAATTTTAATTTTTTTTTTTAATTTGGAATTAAAGTAATATTTGTTAACAATTCATGTATACATTGCTGAGCCAAATTAAGTTTAAATATAAAGATACAATAATGTAAACATTTTTTGATTGAGGATTAAGATCTTAGAAAGCATTAATTGAAGTCAGTATGTGTAACTACCATTTATTTTTGATTACACAGCTAAAAGTATAGGATATATATACGAAGAAATTTAGTAAAAGTTAATTATCATTGCAGAATTAGTTTAGATTTTTAAACATTCAGGAACACATATTTTTGTTTCTCATAAAATTTTCAGGAAAAATATTTTAATACTATTTGAAATGTGTTGATAATTTGCTTATCATTTATTTAAAGACTTATTTTTATGTAAAGATATGTAGTTATTATAAAATATTATCTAGCATATTTATTTTAAAAATATAATATGTTCAAAACAATGATATGTAATTCAATGAGTTTGATTAAATTTAGATTATGAAATGTACACAAGTTTTGTTAAATCATAATTTCCAATATTTTCAAAAATATAATCAAAATATAAAAAAAATATCAAGGAATAACACATTCTGAGTTTCAATATAAATAAATTAAATATATATATAGATTAATCAGAAGTTTCGATAAACAGTCATAATTTCACAAAATATATTGCCCATCAGTCAAAATGTATTTAAATAATTCAATTTGATGTCAATAGTTTTATTGGTTCTATTGAACAATGATATCATTATTTCTTCTTCGTGAATTCACGAAGAACTCTCCGAATATCACCAGAGAATTCTTCAGTAGTTTGCGCTGGGCCTTACATCAGGAACTGTTAAACAATCTGGTGTTGAGTATGGAGAGCCAATGTGAAGCAATCATTGTGTGGAGAAGGGAATGTGTTGTTTTTCCTTTTGGACAGACATTTATCATTAAGTATTTAATTAATTAATCACCTAGGAATCTGTAAATCAATTTATTTTAAAGAAGTTCATATTTAATATGTGTAACCAAATTGTGAGTTCAATAAAGACTTTGATTTGATTCAATACTAGGTACATTATATTCATTTAATAGTATAATAAAATAGTTAAAAAAAACAAGTAAAAGAAATTATATTATTTGAATAAAAATTTTATGACAAACATTGAAATCATATGTAAAAGAAAGATGTAAACTTTTTGAAGTTTATAGAACTATTTTTTTACAGTACTTTTCAATTTGCATAAGTGTTTCTTTAAGTCACATTATTAGTTCTCTGTGTCGTGTTGAGATCTGGAGACATCTGAGCATTTCAAAGTATGAAAATTGTTGGTTTGAGAAAATTGATTGTGTTATTAAAACAAAAAGACACATTTATTTAATTCAGTACTAAGAAGATTATTAGCTAGGACACTTAGGTATGTTTGTGAAATCTTTTTATCTAAATGGATATAATTTCAGTATTTAATTAATTAATCACCTAGGAATCTAAATCTATTTATTTTAAAGAAGTTCATATGTACACGTTTTATTTGATTTGTGAAGTATATCATTATAGATATATATATATACCTATATAATGAATCCTATTTATTTTTGAACATTATCCAAGAAAATTACAACATTAGAAACTTAATGGCAACTTCAATTCATATTTTATCGCTTGGCTGGATTACAATATATTTAGAACAATAATACAATTATGATTAGATATAGTTTAGGTATTCGTAGTTACAATCCTCATCAACAGCGCTTACTGCTTATAAGTATGCAGTATTTTCTTTTTACAGTCTTGTAATTTTATATATTGGGGTGCAAAGCTTAAGCGACAATGTAAGCGTTAAGTAGATAGACAAAATTATAGAAAAGGGTTTTTGCGATCATACAATGAATACGCAATTCCGTAGAAAGGTCATGCGTATTCAAATGTCATGAACAAAACGTCGCAGACAATGAGAACAAATGCAAAACGCTTAAGATCGGCATGCGCAGTTCAAATCTACAATAAAAGGAAGGACAGAGATCCTATCTAAGGTATTTTTCGCAAGTGCAAAGAAGTTCTTTCATTAAATATAGTTGAGAAATTACTTAGATAACGCCACACATTGAAGAATCATCGAAAAGCTAAAGGAGAGGTGTACTGGAACCAATGCAGCTGAAAAATATGGAATCAATTAAAGTGCTATTTCACCTCCTTGAAAAGCCTTCCGAACAATAAGTACAGCTGTTAGAATGGTTGATAGTGGCCACCCCAAGAAAATACGGTCGATGATTGATATAAAGTCCTGTGGACGAAAAGAGCCCGAGACCAATCAGCTAGCGAAATCGCTCAGCAACAGTATACATCAATGAAGCATCAAGTAGCGTAATTTACTGTGTCGAGAAGCCTTCACCAAGATCTCCAAGGTAGTCTTGACTGGATAGGTGGACTATTCCCATCGTTGAAGTACAAAATGCTGTATCTTATTTCTGTATTTTGTATCACCCAATTGATTTCTTATAGAGAAATGCGAAAAAAAACCTATTGCTTAAGTTTTGCCCACCATAAATATAAGTTGATTAAATAAATAAAATCTACTCCGATTTCCTTTTTTCAAATTTTGAATCTTTGCTTTTGCAAATTTTAAATCTGTTGCTTTTCCAGCAATTCTCTTCCTCTTCTTTCTTTTAAAAGATTGCATTAAGCATAAGAAACAGTTTTAAATTAGATAATCTTTTCTCATACTTTGTAAAAGATAATCTGAATTCTCAGTTGCCTCAGTTACATAGATTAGAAAATAGTGTCCTATAATTTCTATTATTTGTATGATACTTGCAGTAGCACTTCTAATTGAAAAAAATTATTAGATATCCTCCAAGAAAAGTAAATCTCAAAAATACGTAAGAAAGGGAAAACTCAAAATCACGTAAGAAATTTTAGATAGTGAGGTATTTCTCTAAGCAGTGGAGATCATTCTTAAATATAACTAAATCTTTTAAGATCAAAATAATAGCGTTGTTTTAAGCATGACATTTGAATAACTTTTCTGCACGTTGTTTGGTTATTATTTATTGTTTTCTCAAAGTCGAATCTTCATGTTCTAACTTAACTTTGTAGTTTCAGTCATTATTTTAATAAATATTTTTATCTGAACCACTACGATGCTTTCAAGACTCTCTCCTTTCTTTACATTTAATAAAAGCAAGCCACTATGCAATCTTTTATTTAGTAATTCTAAATATCTGGTAAAAAATGTTTTAATTATTAACAATTACTAAAGCAAATTTTTCTGTAAAGCTAATAATTAAAAAAAAATTGCAACTTTATAATACTGAATTTTCTTGAACATATTTCATAAATTCCCGTTAATATGATTTAATTTGTAGTAGTCAGACAGCTTGAATAATCATTGGTAATAAGTACCTGTTAATTTCTGAAAAGACTATATCTATCCAAATATTAATTAATAAAAAAGTATAGATATTTTTTATTTGGTAAAACTGAGTAATACGGTCGAAGTTTGGCGATTTTTTGGATTTTTTTTCGCCAAGTACAAGTAAGGATGAAATTCCTACGCTATATTCACAGCGAAATACAAAACGAATATAAAAGACAGTATTGAAATTCCGGCACTATATCTAAACCGGGTAAAACTGAGGTCTGAACGTAATACTCAGTTTAGCTTGAATTTGCTACAATACAAAGAGTTTATGATTGGAAGTACATAAAGCTTAATTTAGTAAAAATATAAAACATATACAAATTGAAAATAATTTTAGGAAACTAACAACTGAAGGAGGTATATTGTTTGAATAACTCTTAAAGTAATTTAATTGGAAATGAAAAGTGTTACAAGGTATTCTTCTATGACAAAAATGTTGAAGTTGTTAAGCTAATGTACATAGAAAAATTCATTAAAATGCTCTGCAACAGTTTGTAGTCTGAATTGTCCGGCTAATGAAAAGAATGGCTAAGAAATTCCCCTCAGAGTGAAATCGCCGTAAAGTATTAAATAAAATTTAATCAATGTGAAATAATTTATGTTATTGATAAATATATATGATAGATATACTTAATATATTATTTTTATACTGTGGTTTCTTGTTTTTCTCAAAATAGAAATAAAATCAAATCTTATGGTTAAAATTTTCTTTGATATTTTAATTTTTTCATACATTGCTTATTAATTATGGTTACCAAAATGCTTTCATTTTTATTTCAAATATATATATTCATAGTTTTATAAAGATTTGTTATTAATGTTGCATCCATGGCAATTTTCAAGATCATTCACCATCTGAACAAATCCAATTTTTCAAATTTTTAAGAGGCTGAATTGGCTAGCATGTGCTTTGTTCTATAGTTCTCTGGTTGCTACCTTTTTAACCTAACCTTTTGATGTGGGAAGTTAGAATACTAAATTGCAATAAATCTTCTAAAAAACATGCCTTACATATTTACAAAATTTTTTTACATTATCCAATATACATTATATTATCAGTACATTATCAAGATCCTAGGGCAACAAAATCAAGAAGACAAAAAATTATTGATTTTATTTTAAAATCCATTTTTTATTTTTTCCTTTGAATAAAACCCAGAATTATATCAATAAAAGTTACTAATTATGTTTTTTTATTGATTATTTATATTTATAATCATATATATATTCACATAGTACTTTTTTTAATAATATATCCCATATTTCTGTCAGCGTATTCTGTTTTTAGAATAAATTTTTGGTTAGATTTTATTCAATATTGCCAGTACGCATGTAGTAGTAATACTCATTAACCTTTTTGGCATTTTTATTAGTATTGAGTTTTTTTTGGCAAATTGCTGTAAAATTTCAATTGCTGTAAAATAGTGAAGAATGATATTCATATATAATGCATTCTATTTAAAGAGTAAAATTTTTTAACTCTTTCTTCCAAGTCATTTTCTAATTTATTCATCTTTTAAGTTTTCCATATGTTATTCAAACAAATTTAATTTAATAGTTTGAACAAATATTTTTTTTTATCTAAATATATATTTTTTATCATTTCTTTACAAATTTAATGCTATATTTTTATTCAAAATATTTTAATAATCGAAAGTCATTGTGTGAAAATATTATATTTAAAAAATTTTTTACATTATATGAAATTACTTAATGTTTTTTAATATAATATATGTAAATGTATATTATTCCTTTAATTATTAAATTCTTTTCTTTTACAAATGTGTGTTTTACTGGTTTCTGTTTATTTGCTGACCTTCCATTAGAATATATTTTTGCTTTCTTTATGGCATTTATATACAAATATAAATAACTCATATTTTTATTTATATTTCATTATCAATCAATACTAATTTTATTTAAGTATTTGCAAAGAGGTTTGATATATTTATTAGTAAATACAAATCACAGCAGCTCATTATAGAAGTTACTCAACAAGTTATCACAATATTTCTGAAGAAATATTCAATTGCATACATTTGCAAACATTCTTAATTATTAAAGTATTAGTGCAGTATTTTGTTTAAATTGCTCTTATTTATCATTTTCCATAAATGCTAAAAGAGATTTATATATGACAATTTGAATATCTTAACATTTTCTAAAACTGATCAGAAAGTTTTTCTGTGAAATTGAAAAGTAATTTTGCTGTGGTAACATAGTGTCTTGTTATCCTAGAAAATTCAATGATTTCTGATTCATGAGTTAAGTGAATAGTTTCAAATAATTTACCCTCTTATATACCTGAACTTGGAATTGTTTCCAAGTAGCCATTTCCTGTCAGAATTACTAAATCAACTGTTTTACTTAAGTAATTAGCCCATTTCATGTAAAAACAGCCCATTCAAAAATAAAAACATTTCCAATTAATGAGTTACTAAATAAACTGTTTAAACCTTTGCGATTCAGTGTTCCAGGTGATGGAACACCAAACTTTAAATTGTTACCAAATGATTGCATTTTGGGATAAATAGATGAAATTTGGCTTAAAATGTTCTTTAAACTTTCTTTTTTGATAATAGATGGAAGCACTACATAAGACGATCAATAATTTTCAATTATAGCAGATTATTTAAATCCCTTTATTTTGAAGGAATATTTCCGAATTTCTTTTCTTATACAAAATAAATTGTTTGAAAAGAAATTTCTGTGTTATTTTATTGCCTGTACCTTGAATTATTGATTCTATATTACTTTAAATTTTTACGCATAAAGTATAAGCAGAATTATCTGATAAAAACTAGATGTTCCATCACCTGGAACACTGCGCTACAATGACACTTTTCCTTTACGCAATTTAGAGCGCAATTAGCTTTGAACTCAATGCAGAAGGGAACAGCTGTGTTTATTTTTTACTGTTTTTCTCTCTTTTGGGGTGGAATAAATTAATGTTGATGAATGTACTAGGAAGGATTATTATATATATAATATTTCTACACCCTTATTGGCCTCTTGAATTGGGAAGCTTCAGTGTGGTATAGGATTATATCAGTTAGTTCAAATCCTCTCTAGTTAGAAAAGCATTATTTTATGCTCTTGATTTTTCTTTTCGCTGCTATTCGCTTTGTAATATTGTTTATATATTTTTTTGTATTTATATATTTTTAGTTTATTTTTTGCAAATATAATTTTAATTTCTAGTTAATTTTTTTAATTTGTTAATTGCAAATAAATGGTACATAGAGGTCTTAGTCCTTCTAAAGCAATAAAAATGCTTCAAAAATTGCCTTCTGTTACTGAATCAGAACATATGGATAGTGATAGTAATACAGAGAAATATGTTCCTAAACCATTTGATCAGTCTCAGACTGATAATGTTGTGTCGGATGCCAGTGAAAATGATGGTGATGATTTATCTCGACCAGGTTCCTCTATGCAGCCCCAAAACCTGAGTTGAATAGCTAAGAAAATTGTACAGAAATCTTTATTTTATTTTTTTATTTGGTGTAGAAAAGCAGGCCTTCTTGTGATGCACCCTGGACCACACTAAATCTGCTACGCAGGTGCATTGTTTTTTCATTCATATGTAAAATCATTTACCCATATATGGGCTTTACTGCAATGCTTACTTTTTACGACCTTTGCGGTGTGGTGTTCCATGTAATGGAACATCCACAAAATTGAAATGGTACATGCAATCTTTACAAAATTTTCACTGTATACTCATATAGGCCTAAATAGACAACTTACAAATTTTTTTGCTAATATTTCAACTTTAAAGGGTAATGTACCTGAAAAAGTTAATTGGAGGATCCTGTCCATATCATGTAAAAACAATATTTCATTATAGAACCATTACTAGATTGCATGTTACTTTATTGACAATTTGAGTCCATAATCACATGAAATCCTTACCACATTCAAATCTTATCAGTTTTTCCAATGGAAATTTTGAACCTGACTAAGCAGTATTTTTCAAATCAATAAAAGTCCTACTGATATGTTTAGAAGCTTAGTAGAATTGTTGTGTAGCTAATGGGGAAAATGCATCTGAATTTGTCTTCTACAATCATCTCATAAATTTTTAATTTGGATCTGTTTTGATTAATATATCTGGTGTTCATCTGACATTTAAAACTATAAGTTTAATGTAAAAAATATAAAGGAATGATGTTCTAATTTTGTATTATTTATAGCATAAATTAATTCTAAACTTTTTACGAAACTTTAATTTCAAAATTAACTGTAACTTCCATATATATATATATATATATATATATATATATATCAAAATTAAGCATAAAAATGCTTTATTTAATTACAGGGCTTTAAAAACCAAAATTAATTTTTATTACTTTAAAATTGTCTGTTTTAATTATTTATGATTTAATCTTGATTGAATTAGTTTTATTTAAAGTAACTTTGTTTTTCTATCTTTTTGATATTTATGTTCTCATTCATTCACATTTTATTTCTCTCTGAGGATATATTTTAATAAAAAATAATTTGATTATCATATACATTGGTTTGGCTTTATTATTGAATATTTAATTTTCACACTGCACAGATACATTGTCTAATAGGACATTGCACAAATACTGTTAATTTCCTTTTTTATTTACCTATTACAAAGTTTTAAACTATGTACTATAATTTGGAACTCAGAAATATGCAGTGTATTCTCAAAATATATTGCTTACTATATTAAAATTGAATATTTGCCTTCAATGCTGCATAAATATGCTACTCTTCTTCATTGCTAAATGTATATGTCTGTATAAAAGTATATATACCTATTATGTGTAAATATAATAATTGCAAATGGCTAAAGAAATATTTATTAAATCTAAAGCAAATAAAAAATTTAGAAGGAATGTTTTTATTCATAAAATATTTTGAGCAATATGAAAACTGAAATTATATTTCAGTTTTTTTTTTTTTTTTTTTTTTAAATTGAAAAATTATATTTTAACAAAATAGTAAGAACATTGGCTGTAGTTTTTGGAAAGTTAAAATCTTAAGATATGAGAAGAATAAAATATCTATATAAAAAATAAATTGAATTTTTATTTTATTGTATATTATTTTTTCAAAAAACCTTTAACAATTATTTTACCTAACCTTTTAAGTTTTTTACTTTATTCATTATATGATGTATTTTATGGAAAATTAAGAATCATGAAAAAATTGGCATTAACATTTATTCCTGTAAAAACTAGTTCACAAATAATATTTCATGGCTATAACTTTTTTTTAAACCTTGAAATGGTTATAATTTTGCTTGCCAAAGTAAGGAAATAATTTAATGACATTAATTCATATTTTATTCATACATGCTTAAAACTTCATTCAATCAGTATTCCTTTCATCAATTTTCATAAAGCATTGGTGATAAATGAGTATTCCAAACCTGTTAACATTAAAGTACAGTCAGGGGCTCACCTACACCACTATGTATGTATACTTTGAAAAATTGTTAATGTGTGTATTTTCAAATGAAGAGCATTTTGTTTGTATAAGTATTTTGAGTAACTTTTTATGTACAAATTCAGTGTTTTAATTTAAAAACATTTTGATTTTTCATTAGGGTGCATCAGTGGAAGGATTAAAATGCATCAATACTGGTCAGGTAAATTTATTCACATATATTTCTAGTTATATTTTTATTAAATATCTATTTCTACATAATTTAATATTTATTTCCATAGATTTTTTGAAATGTTTTTGAGTCAAATAGTTTGATTTAATTAAATATGTGTGTGTGTGTGTGCATATATATAGTAGACTTCTGTGTTTTTATGAACTTCTAATTTGTGAACAGTTGATGAAAAACAATCGTTTTAACAGTTCATGGAATTTTTAAGTGATAAGAGTAAAATAATTTTTTTTACTGTTACAAGGAGTCTTTTATTCACTGTAGCCTTGTGGTAGGGCAGTGCTTTTCAGAGCATAAGGTACCAAACTCAATTCCAGTCTCTGTTAAACAATGGAAGAGGAATGTTGTGCTTTTCCCTTCTGTGTGCATGTTTATTGGGGTGGGTGCTTGGGAGTTATACAGGTTTCTCTTTCAGCTTGTGAATATGGCTTGCTATCTGTGAAATGTCCTCCTGGGATATGATGTACATGATGGATATTAAAATGCCCTACAACATACTTCAGCTGTTAGATCTACACTGTATCAAAAGTGATCTATCATAACTATGTATCAAAACAATTAAATGGGCAATATTATTTAAAGTTAATGTGTACAACTACCTGGATGTATATCAGCTAATATTTTTTTTTTCATATCATTATTTAAAATATTGTTATTTTTCTGTTTAACTTGGTTTTTTTTATTCTCTTAAAGAAATATTCATTACCTTATTTCATTAAACTATTCTGAAATGTTATTTACGTCCTTTCCAATTAAGAAATTGTATTCTTTGTTTTCCACTTGTTTAAAAAATGTTATTCATGACAGGATAATTATACTGTCATGAGATTTTGCTAATTATGGAAGAATTCAATGAATTTTATTAACTTTCTCTATTTTTTAAATTTTTACAGTGCTTGAATCTGATAAATGCAATGTAGTTTTACTTTACGATAAATTTTAATGATTTCAAATACTTTTATGTATTCAGAAGTTTTCTGTGTTCTTAAAGAATTTAAATTTTATTAGATTAGTAGTTTTTACTGATGTACATAAAATTTTTTGAATCTTTTCTCTTTAAGGTCATATGATTCAAATCAAATGCATTACTAATAAGCTATTATAATTTTCCATGTACCTTACTATATTTCGAAAAGAAATATTGAATAAACATTCCATATGTGTGTGCAGATACTATTTTCTATAAAATAATTGTAAGGTAATATTTTTTTATGTAATATTAGTAATATTAATTTATTAAGTAATTAATAATATTAATTAATAATTAATAATTAGTAATATTAATTTATTAAGTTTAAGTAATATTAATTTATTAACAAATATTTTTTTATGTTAATCTAAGTTCAGTTAATTTGTTCTGTCATTTCATTTAGGCAGATCATCATAAAGCTAAATATGGTGGTCGATTTATGGTGAGCATGCTACCTGGTGATGGAATAGGTCCAGAAATGATGACACATGTTAAAGAGATATTTCGGTATATATCTCTTGAATTTTGATTCTATTTCTTTTTTTAATTTTAAAGATTTTCTATATTTTTTAATATTTGATCATCATTATTTTCTTGTTAAATTCTTAAATTTGATACAAATTTGTTTATACTTCATTGACAAGTACTTAACAATCATTAGATTCATGTTTTAAAATATTCCAATTTTTTCCCATTTTCAACAGTCATGTAAATAGATATTAGATTTAATTCATTTAATATTAATTTTAACTTATTAAAATCAGTGTGGGTAAACTGATAAGTATTCTGCAATCATTAAATTAAATGAATCATTAAAGTCATTTAAAAAATTTTATGTACGTGTATTTATTTATTTAGATATATATATTCATAATATTTAAATTGTAATGTTCATTATTTTATATTTTCACAGAAATATTAATTGTGTTCCAAGTAAAATGTTTTTAAAATTAGTTTATTTTTAATGTAGATTAGGTGGTGTTCCAGTAGATTTTGAAGAAGTACATCTAGATTCTACTGTTCAGCATATTGATAATGTTGAAGAAGCAATTATATCAATTAAAAGAAATGGTGTGGCTATCAAAGGTATATATTTTACATATTTGAATATTAATTTATTTATTTATAATTTCTTGTAAGGCATGACTTACATAAAAAGTCTTTTAATTGTAAATTCTTAATTTTTCTCATTTAATTTAAAGTTTGTTACAGATTGATTAAAAGAAAATATTGTTCCTTAAATTTATAAATCAGTTTCGAAACTCAAATTTTCGAATGATTTATTTTTAAAAGCAATAATTTAGTTAATCTTAAATTCTAAATCATTTATATTATTAGTTCTCAACACCCATTTCCTCTCGACTGATATAAATCTTATAGTAATAAATAAATGCATCAGTGGATTTCATTTTTTCCTTTTATGTGGATGAACAAAATTTGTGGAGGAAAATTTTCATTCAAGCTCTATTTAAAATGCCTTATTTTCTTAAAATTTGAAAAATGATTATAAATAAGAACAATTAATAATACTGGTTCATGCAACTGTTTTTCCTGAATTATAATTTATGATTATTATCATGAATTATATATTATTTATTTATTATTTCTTTTACCTTATTTTAATCCTGGAAATGTTGTGCCTAGTTGCATTGATTTTGTATCATTATCATTATAAATAATTCACATAAGTCTTCATGATACTTTGGCAAATAAAATGTTTGATGAATATATATTAATTGTTGATAATCATGGGACTAGGAATTTATTGAGTCAGTCAATTACACCTGGATAAAAAATGAACATGGAAGATGTAATTGTATTAGTAGTTTTATTAGAATATTAGTACAAAATAAATACTTAATTTAAAAACAAATTTTGATTAATATGAAAAAGTATTACTGAGAGTTATGTTTAAAATCTGTATTTAAAAGCTTGACTATATTTCTTTTACAAAACGTTAATAAAAATGTATTGCTGAAAATTTTAAAAAAATACAGTGGTACAAAAGAAATGTTCTGGTAGCATCGCAAATTTAAAAATTTGATGATTTTCTATTTGAAACACTTTAAATATTAGTGATGTTTGGAGAATCTTACAAAAATAGAATATTTTTCTGAAAGAATAATAATTCAAAAGATGCTGATATAATCTTCCTTGGTCCGTTGTTACTTTATGTGATTCTATCAAGATTTACCTTTTTTAAACTGTATTTTAAATAAACAAGAATACATCTGTTTTTATTTATTTACTTAATTTCCCTATCACTGAACAAATTTAAATCCATGTGATCAAAAAGGACTTTGAATTCCTTTGCTTCTAATTATTACTAAAATGTGGTTGTCAACTTGCAACTTTTTCTAAAATAAAAAAATTGTCATGACTCACATAATTTCCCTTGATTAGATTAGCACAGTTTGCAGGATTTAAAATATGACTTGAATCTGATACTACCCAAGTCCAAAATTCTAATTTGCATACAAATTCAAAATAATAGTTACCTTCAAGAAAATATGTTTTGTGTTAAATTAAAGTTTATAAATGTCACTTGGTTCATAAGTTTGTAAACTTATAAAATAATTATCTGAAATTGTACATAACATTGCTTGCAAAAAAATTATTGTTATATTATGATTATATCACAAATTTTAGTTTGCATGTATAAAACTTCTCTCTCTCCCTCTTTTTTTTTTAAATGCTTTTTTTAATAAACAATAAAAAAGTTTAAAATATTATCTATCATAACCAACACCATTTTATTTAGATTTATGCATATTTCTGCATTTTAACTATTAATATTTTAATATTAAATAATTATTAAAAACTTGGTTTAATTTAACAATTCCTTATTATATTGTTTATTTCTACTAAATATCATAAAAATTAAGAAATTAAAATATTCTGCATCATACTTAGATTTTATTGGTACTTGCATCTCAAATTTATGTGTTTTTAAAAATTAATTTTATTTGTTTACTTTGAAAAATAGTTCATTTTATTTTCCATGTATTGGTTGATATTTTGCATTCATACATTGGATATAAAGCCTCTACATATCATTCTACAAAATGGAAATGAATTAGAAAAAAAAACACGATATTCATAAAATTTTTCTAAAAAGGATGCACTTTATTGCAAATAAATGTAAAATGAAAATTCTGCAATGTTTCAAACAGATTACTTCTTTGTTTTTTTCTGCAAAAGAAAGCCAATAAAGGAATATAACTTTTTAAAAGACGAAGTAAATTTTCAATGCGTTTAAATTTGATATAAGCTCTCTTTTATATCTATAAACTAATATTGTTCTTTTGTGGTACTTTTTTACGTAATTTATCATTAAATGGTTTTGTATTTTATAAGTTTTTTTATCATTCAAATGCATCATGTATAATATAATACTACCAAATTTGAGGGGAGGGGAATAGAAAGATTTAAAAAAAATTGTGTTCAATGATTTTTCCAAATTAGTAACTTTATTTGTATTTGAAAAATAAATAACTGTATATAATATAGTATCCTATTTTTCAAGTATTCAAAATAGTTTTTTTGCAACTTTAAATGCCAGTAAATCTTTTTAACAATAATAATTAAAAATCTTAAATTTGTGTTTCTATATTCCTGAGATATAGTTCAAAAGCATTATTAAATTCTAAGGATTGTTCTATATTTTAGGTAATATTGAAACCAGAGCAAATAATCCACAATTCAGATCGAGAAATGTTATTCTCAGGTAATTTTATTATGTAACATGTTAAATGTAACAAAGGCTTTTTGTAACTTTTTTTAAATTAAAATTTGATTATTATACTATGACTAAATTTAATGAATTTCTACCATTACAGATTAGAATTAGAGTTGTTTGTTAATGTTTTACATTGTAAAAGTCAACCTGGTATCAAAACAAGACACAGTAATATTGATATTGTCCTTATTAGACAAAATACTGAAGGAGAATACAGTTGCTTAGAACACGAAGTAAGTTTAAATTTTATTTTATTTTGTTTCTAGTTATAAGACTAAAGAATAATTGATTCTTAAACAAGAAATTTATTAATACTTTTTTAAGTAAAATAATTATTTTTCTCTTTTTTAGAATTTATAAGACCAAATGTATATTCTATATTTCGAGAAAAAATTTAAGTTTAATCTTAAATTTTTTTCCAAAATTTTTCATTGAATTTAGATTTAGAGTTAGACCTGTTCTTTTTTTATAAATACTGTGAATTGTTATTTAGTAGAGTTATGGAAACCGAAAAGTTCTCTCGTACTTATATTTCACATTTCTTCTATTGAACAAAGGGATTTAAACTTTTATAAAGTTATTCTTGGAGAGTGGAAGGCACATGGGAAGTGGAGAGTTCAACAGGGAACCCCAAGCCTTATCTTTATTAATTTCGCTATATGAATTATGAAGGTCTTTGAGGAGTTTGTTTTTGATTAAGTTGCAGATTTGTTGGTATGATGGAATAAAATCAGGCTGTTGCAGTTTACATCCATTCTTTGCAAGGTCATTTGCTTTTTCGTTCCCATAGATATTACAATGGCTAGGTATCCACTGAAGAACAATTTCCCACCCGGCGTAAATGGCATGATTGAAGAGTGATTTTACTTCTTCCACATGAAATGAATCGCTAATTGAGTATGAAGTAATGGCCATAATAGCAGAAAATATGATGTAATTTTTTTATTATGTCTTAAATTTTCTATTTCATTTTTACCTGGTTCTATTTTTTGAAAATAGAGTACATTGTTGATCTTATAATTGCTTAATGTAAAATACTTATGTAATTGCATATAAGTTAAATGTTTTTTTAAAAATGACAATAGCAGTTACCTTTGTAACAATAGTTGTCATAGTAACAGTAGCTATGTTTATGTTTTTGTCATAAAAAGTTAATTGTTAAAAGAACATTGATAAAAAAAGTGGTTCAAAAGTACAGAAAGTTAAAAGTATGCTTATTTTATCAATAAATATTTTTTCCCTTCAAATGACTTATTAAAGTTGAGTTAATTACTTACAAAGCTGACACTTATGACAACTAACTTTCGCTGGAATTTGAAATAGTTTTTCCAACTAGAGATGAATGGAACAATGACATGCTTGAAACTATAACAGGAGATCTAATCTGGTACACAGATGGATCACTGAAGAACAGCCTCTCAGGACTGGGAGTTCTTAGATGGGAAAGATGGAAGATGTATGAATCTTTGCTCAGCACTCTTGTTCAAACCCATGCTAAAAGTATAATCTGTGGATTATCAGCAAGGATTGCCTCTGAAATTCTTAGATGCTCTAGGCAGAAGATACGTTTAATCGTAGGCTTTCATAACTGGGCACTACTATTTCAGAAAACACCTCCATAAAATGGGACTGTTTCAGCCAGACCCTATCTGCAGGAAATGTCATACGCAAGAGGAAACGTCCAAGCATATCATT
This sequence comes from Latrodectus hesperus, assembly GCA_037975125.1. Taxonomy (NCBI): domain Eukaryota; kingdom Metazoa; phylum Arthropoda; class Arachnida; order Araneae; family Theridiidae; genus Latrodectus; species Latrodectus hesperus. Next base: position 45,487,677 of record CM075852.1, read on the forward strand.
TACGAATGTGAGGCTCTTGCCCTCCCTAGACTAACTTCTTTAGGCACTATCCATACTAGAGAGTTACACCTTGACTCCATTAAAGGGTTATTGGACTTTATTAATAAAGTGGGTGACCCGAGTAACTGGAACTAGGAAACATTGGATTTGGAGTTAATGGTACAAAATGCTGATTAAAGCAGAGGTGCCAATGACATACAAACCCAACCTTAAGAAGAAGAAGAACACTTATGACATCAATAGCTGTCATGTATTATCTTTCAATTATTTGTATAATAAATATTTAGAAAAAATATAACTTCTTATACATTTTAATCAATATTAAAATAATTAAATTTGTGCTTATTGAGCAAAGTCTTTACTAAGACGTAATTCACTTGTTAAACTTTTAAGCATTTTTTAAATTAAACAAATTTGCATATGAATTTGTTTATTTTTGTAAAATATGAAATGAAGTATACCTTTTTCTTTCTCTTGAATTATATAATTTAAAATGTTATACTAAAAATAATTAAAATTACTGCTTTTTGCAGGCTTATCAAAATCTAAATTTGAAATTATGATTTTGAAATATGAAATTTGTTTATTTGTGCATAGCTTTTATGAAATTTGTACCATAAACACTTGAACTTTCTGATAATATTTTACGTGACTAATGAAAATGAGTACACTTTATCTCCTTGCAAAAGTAATTATGTATGTTTTTCCAAAAAAATTTAATTTCACCCTGATCCAGGAATTAAGTTATTAAGCACAACTATTCCTGTAATTATTCAGATATCTTTTCTAGGAAAGTGAATGGCAAAAAGTTAACTTTCTTACTACATATCTTAGATTCGGTGCAAGAGGTGGGAAAGGTTGCTGTATATTTTCAAGGTGCATTCTGATAATTTTTGGGAGCAGATCATAAATTATTATGTGCATATCAATCATTTATTCTATCTCAAATTGGCTATGTCAGTTCTATTTATAGATCAGTTAAATCATCTATATACTTAAATTACATCACTTGGCTTTTCAAATATGTTCTGAATCAATCCAAACTTCCCTTTTTCAAAGCCTTTCTATGATTTGGAACCAATCTTAATGTAAGATGTGAGCTCTAAATTATCATTTTAAAATGTTATCTGCATTATAACACCGTTTGAGATTTATGATTGCTCCTTTCTAAGGAGACTACATAATGCACAGCCATTTAATGTTTTCCCCATATTCAGCCATATAAATGTAAAACTCACTTCTGTCTTCAACTGGTTTCGCTGATTTGCAAATTCAATTTACAATCAGTTTGAAATTTCCACCTAGGAACATTGCTGTTTTCAATATAGTCAACATTGCTAGGTAGAGTAAATTAGTCACATAACCTCTTGTTTTATTATAGATGTTCTCATACATTTGTTTTCAGTATTGCTCCTGCATTTCTGTATTTATAGATGGCTCAAAATTAAGTAGTCCTATTTGTTATAATATTGTTGGAAATATTTATAGTGATAAACTTCGTGAATTATGTTCTGTTTACACAGCTAAAACTGTTGCTGTTGTATGTATTCTAGATAGAAAATATGGTATCCATACAGATAGTATGATTGCGACTATGTAATTGATTCATTTTAATGACAAATTTCATCTAATTATTGTGGTAATATTAGATATTTTAAATATGTAGAGTAAAAGATCTGACATCATATTTTGTTGAGTTTCAATCATGTCGGTATTCCTGGCAATGAGCTTGCAGTTGAAGTTACTAAAAATGCCATGATATTTTACATAAACCATTAACATTTTTGTCAATAAATAAATTTTCAAAGATTTTATTTTCTCGTACTGTAGATGAACAACAAATTATGTCATACATCCTTGGGTTTTTCCATTTCCAGTTTTCCATTCTAGTGCAAAGAGTTGATGAAAAATGTGTGCTTAAAATTAAACTTCGCATTAAACATACTCGATTTACATACAAGCTTTTATTCTTGTTTCAGCATTTCAATTTGAGACACATGTAATCCACCATATACAATACACCATATTTTAATTCTCTGTCCTAATTTCAGTGATTTATATTTGATGTTTTTTAGCAGCATGCATTTAATTTTATCAGATTTAATTGAGTGTAAGTCACATAGAAATTTTTATTTGCAGTTTTACTTGCAATTGGTTTTTTGAATTCTATTTAAGTTTTTATCAATTTTAATCTTTTATATATTTTTTTTAAATTTTCAATACATTCCATCTTATATATTTGAATAGGCATGTATTTCTAGTTTTAAATTTTGTGCAGTGCAGATTTGTCTAGTTTTGGACCTATTATGACTGACAACTCTTTTGAGTCTACTAAAGGGCTTTATTCCTGTTTTTATACTTGTTCATCTTATTATTGGGCTGCTTGTCAATTAATGGTAGGGATGCAGAAGACAGGCATAGGATAAAAAGAAAAAAAAAGTTTTGGACTTTGCACTAGTAACTTATAAAAATCAAATTACTTGACTGAAATATCTTTTGCTATTATTCATATTTTTTATCCCTTTATGAATAATTATGATCCTTTTCTATGAAGTTTTCTTTTTTTCATTTTTCTTCTCTGATTATACATGTGCAATTAAAGTAACAATTATTTTTCCTGGGGTGAAAAATGCTGATATCCTTATATTAATTGAATAATTTTTATTTTATTTAATTCTAAAAGTAATTTTCCTACAAACTAATTACTTTTGTTTTAATTCAATTTAAAATTTTAAATATATACTTATAAATAATTTTAAGAATTTAACCTGAATATATTTGAATAATTAATGTAACCAAAAATATTTTAGATTACAATTAGATTTAAATTTTTAGTTATATAAAACTAGGGCTGTAAAAAATATATATAAAATGTTTGAAATATTATTTAATGATATGCATTTTTTATTTCATAATTGCATCATTTTTATGTGAAATACAATATAGAAATTTTTAGAATTATTATATGAAAAAATACTTTTTCTTATCTTACAGTTTTTAAAAGAATACTTTCTTTCACTTTAAGGACTTTTTTTAAGTTTTATAATATAATTGTTTTCACAGAGTGTCCCTGGTGTTGTTGAAAGTTTAAAGATTATAACACGAAAGAAGTCGGAAGAAATTGCTCGTTTTGCATTTGACTATGCAGTCCAAAATAATAGGAAAAAAGTTACTGCTGTGCACAAAGCTAATATAATGTAAGAATTGTTAAAATTTATTTTTTAATATTTTCATTTAATATCAATATTAAAAAACTTTTCTTGAAAAACTTTCTTATTTCTGAAAATGGTAAAATATATCTCAAATTCTCTTAAAAATTTTCTGAGTTCTTTGTAATTCAATGTTTACTTGCATATTTTCACTTTCATTATCCTTTTTATTATACCATAAGTAATAATTTTTTATAACAAGTGTTAAAATAATGGATGCATATTAAAACATTTTTTATTAAAACTAAAAATCATTATTTACTTTAAGCTTCAAAAATATTAAATTTATTACAAGTAGGAGTTTGGGGCAAAAACATAAATTAAAATGTATTTATTTTTTATTTATGTTTCTGTCCTAAATTCATGCTTTCAATTTTTTTAAGCAATTGCATATTAAATTGTATGTTTCTATATTTAGTGATATAATAAAAAAATTTACAATTTGAATTTTTAAACTTTCTAAAAAATCTTTGGGCACTTTTTTCAATTGAAAATAGATTGTTAAAATGTTAATAATATGTAGTTATATTTTCCAGTACTAATATCAAAATAATGGATACTAAGCCATATTAAAATATAAATCAATAAGTATAGATTAATAAACTCTTTCTGATCACTTTCCTTAGCTAGTAATTTAAATATCATTGAATGCCATTTTTAATATAAAATTGTTGGGGATAAAGATTGAAGTGATAAAAAAGCTTTTGATTTAGCATGTAAAGCCTTTCTTTTAAAATCTACTATTGCAAGGCATAAACGATGCAAATAAATAGAAATTAAATCTGAAAATAAAAATTTAAGAAAATCAGGAAATATTTAGTCAGATTGTTTCACTGACTAATTCAACTTTATTTTAAATGTATTTTTAAACAAATTTTTAGATAATGTGAAAATGCTTATGTATATTTTGCAAATAATTTTACAGCTCATTTAATTTTTTTTCTATATTCAAGTGCAAAATGTTTTAGGACATTATTATTTTTAATATTTTTAGTTTTTATATATAAAAATTATTGCATCCATAATATTCGGTTACTTATCTTTTAATTAAAATTTTTATTTCAATTCATTTGTTTTTAGTTTAACATAAATAATAAAGTTTATCTACACTAAACACTTATATCAATGTGTGATTTTTATGCTTGTAAATTTTCTGAAAGGGCAATTTTTACGTTTAAATTTTAATCTGTGTCTTATTTATAAACTCTAATTAATGTATTAATTAATTATATACTTTAATATGATTTTATATATTTAATGTTTGTATTCTTCATATTAGAAAAAATTATTTAAGTTGTGATTAATTTTAGGAAATTAGCTGATGGTCTCTTTCTTAATACATGCTCAGATGTTGCAAAAGAGTATCCAAACATTGAATTTGATAATATGATTATTGATAATTGTAGCATGCAGGTATATAGTTATTTTTTTAATTTTTGAAAATTTTTTTGGTCCTAATACTTATTTTAAAGAGAGATTTTACATTTTTATTTAATTTATTTACCTGTAGCTTGTGTCAAACCCACATCAGTTTGATGTTCTATTACTTCCTAACTTATATGGAAATATTCTGAACAATATTGCATGTGGATTAGTTGGAGGACCTGGCATTACTTCTGGCCAGAACTATGGAAAAGAATATGCAGTCTTTGAAACAGTAAGTTGTTTTCATAATATTTTTAATACTCCATTTATAAAATTAGGATTATTTCAAGTGTTAAGTCTTAATTTATACTGATTCTTTTGTAAAAAATTAATAAAAAAATATTTTTACAGAAAAGTGTAGCAAACAATATTTTTGTAAATATTTTGAATTTCAAAATAATATATTAACCTGACAATTATCTCAATTTTAAATCAATTAAAAATTATTGAATATTCTTTACTATAAATTTTTAACATTGCTTATGAAAAATACATCCTGTGCATTTTTATTAAAATATAGAAACTTCCTTAATTGCTACTCTGAAACTGTTTGCTGATACTGTTAAGTGGTGAAATATTGAAATTAAAATTCAATTTTATCAATATTGCATTAGATAATACCATGTTGTAAACATAATAGGTGTAATTTATGTAGAATTATTAAATTAAGATTATATAAAAATTAAAATTAGTTTTAACTCTAGATCCACTAATATTTCGAATTGTAACTCAGAAGTTGTGTTTCTTGATGAAAATTATTTCAGATAGTTTTTCTTTTACTTATTTTAATATTATATTTGCTAATGAGTAACATATGTTGAGTAATAAAATCAAAATGAGCAAAACAAACTATCTGAAATAATTCTTAATATTATGTAGTTAAGTGTTACATTATATTCTAATCATTATAATTACCATCACTCTAACAGCAATAAATTTCGTTTTAGGGCTCAAGAAATACTGGGAAAGGTATTGCAGGAAAAAATATTGCTAATCCAATAGCTATGTTAAATGCAAGTGTAGATCTCTTAAATTACTTAGGGTATGTTGATAACGCTTCATATAGTTCTTTTTTGTCATAAATGCATCATGAATACCTGTTTTTATATATTTTGAAAGTTAGTATTTGTAAATATGAGTAAACATAAATGATAGATTTTGAGTTTATTCTATTCTCAAAATATTAAAAATAAAACAGATTTAATGTTTTAATTACTGCTGCATAGTTTTAGGATAAAATATTTAACTTATTCACAATGTGTTTAAATTTATATACTTAAATTAGTCCTCATAGCAAATTTTTAAAATGTGGGAAAGTCAGAGATTTCAAACAAGTTTGTATTTTATGACTTTAATCAATGAAAGCAATTTACATAAAAATATTTTTTGTCGAAATTGTGTGAAGGATTGGATGAAATTAGAGTTGTTTTACTTTTCAATAATACACTAGATATTTTTGAAAAGTAAAATTTTATGAAATAGAAGATTTGATTTTGCTGGTTTTTAAGAACTTCTATAGAACTATTTCATTGACTATTGTTTGAATTTTTATGTGTGGATATAATACATATCTCAGTATTGTAAATATGTAATTAATATTCACAATATTGTATGCAAAAGTCAAATTTAAAGAGCATCATTTTTTGCGTTTTTTCAATTAATGTTTTTGAATTCCAAGGTATGCACAGTATTTTGCAATCGTCCTCTTCAAGTATGATTTTATACCATTCTTTCATTATAAAATAGACTTGTTTGAACTTTTGTTTGATGCCCCTATTATAAACCTTTCAATAACATACTTTTCATAAATTTTTGCATTGATTGTATAAAAATTGTATATTTTAAAAGATATATACAAAATAAAGTTTATGTTTCTTCTTCTTCTTTGAAGAGTTGGAATTGTATGTCATTGGGCACCTCTGCTTTTATCAGCATTTTTTACTGTTAACTCCAAACCCAATGTTTCCTAGTTCCAGTTGCTCGGGTCTTTATTAATATAGTCCGATAACCCTTTAATGGAGTCTAGGTGTAAAGTTTAACTTTAGAATTTAAAACAAATTATCTATATATATATATATATATATATATATATATATATATATATATATATATATATATATATATATATATATATATAATTTGTTTTAAATTCAGCTGCTTTTGCGCTAAATGTACTGCTAATCTTAAAACATAAAACTAGCTGCTTTTATGCGCTAAATGTACTGCTAATCTTAAAACATAAAATTTTATGTATTCTTGTGCTTCTGGTTATATGTCTAACTTTGCATTTATATTTTATGTATTCTTGAGCTTTTAGCTATACTTCTGATTTTGCATTTATATATATATATATATATATATATATATATATATATATATATATATATATATATATATATATATATATATATATATATATACAAAATTACTCAGATTTACTAAATTATAATAAAAGTAAAAAAAAAAAAAAACAATTAAATTATTATCAGAATGTAGTTTTGAACAAGCTAAATATTTTAATAAATTAATATATCATTCCTACTATTTAAAGATATGAGTTAACATTTTAATGTAAAAAAAGTAAAGTGTGAGATAATAAAATGTTTCAACTTATCACAGTGTGTGATAAGTTATAGCTTAAGCAATATTTCTAGGTAACAATAACTTTATTTACATATGTTTTCTAAAATCCTTAGTATTTAATAAAAATTTATTCTTAAATTAATTTTACTAGGGCTTCCATTTTTCTGTTCTGGTGAACAGATTTCTGTCTTTTGAAATTTTTTGAAGTTGAGTTTTCATTTAAAAAATTATGTTTTAAAAGAAATTTTTAATGAAGTCTTAAACTTACTTATAATCAGTATATAAAATAATTCAATCAAAGGTATCATTCAAGACTAGTTTTATTTGAAATTTATCTGATCTTCCAAGTGAAATTTATCATTCATATCATACAATCTGGGTTCTACTGTGATGAGATTGGTTAAGATGTCTCCTACAGAGAATAGAAAATATGTATGCAATCAAGCTACTAAACTTAACTTCTAGCAATTATCACTGCATCTTTAAATTAAAATATTTTTACTTTAGTTCTAAAAAATTATTAAGTTGACTAAATTATCTAATTATAAACTAGCTTTGCCCAGAATATAGATAGAAGGCAATTTTCTCCAGTATAGATAACGACTTATATAGTTGAAAGCAGGAGGTAATATTTTGTGGGCAAATTGAATTATATTACTTTTGATATTGATTAAACTACTTACAAAAGGGACATAGAGAAATTATTTAGTAAAAATTTTTGATGATGAAAATAGATGGATTACTGCACATTTAGATTCTAAAACAGGAACTTTATCAACCATAGAAAATATATATGCTGAAATAAAAGGAATGCAAATGAATTTTTATAAAGTAACCAGTTTTTTGGTATATATCCAAACATTTTTTAAATGATCATTAAGCTTCAAATAAACCATTTATAAATTAGAAAATTGTATAAAAATGTTTTCTTTTGAAGAAAATTATTTTGAGGTATATGGGAATATGGTTAATAAATTGCATAATTTATTAACCTTTTTCCCATCTAGTTCTTTGACATTTTACTTATGAGTTTTTAATGAAATAATTGAGATAGTATTTGTTTGTTGAACTTCAGACAAATTGCATTTCATTTAAGCAATTTTTAAACTTTCAAACAAAGTTAATTCACTTGATACATTTAGAATTGATATTTTACTGATGTTTTTGTATGCCAAAGATTTCATAAATTGAATGAAGTACTGATAGTTAAACATACGAGTTTGTTTGTTTTTTTTTATCATGTGGAATAAGAATTGTGAGATATAATTAGGTAACACATGAAAAAATTTATAGGTCCTAGACTAAAAAGAGTTTTTAATCAGTCTAGAAAAAATAGTATTCACAATATTATTTGGTCAACAAGAAAGTAATTCTTTTAAATTTGTAAATAGGTATTTAATTAGTGAAAATCCTATTCTTCCTCAATTCATGTTGGGTTATAAGATTTTGTTAAACTTTCATTTTCTTTTTTTGTATAAAAACTAAGCAGTGTCTCCTTTAAAGATTTTGTAAGCAGTGTATGTAAAAATTTATACATGTTATACATCTGTTTATCAAATGTTGTAGATTACTGAAAAAAAACTATATTTATGTATAAAATTATTATTTAAATATTTTAAATAGTTTATCCGAAGACAATTGCAAATTTGTTGAAAAATTTGTTTCAGAACAATAAATGTTTCATTTCTTTTTTGCATTAGATTCAAATGCAGAAAGGAATATACAAACTTATCAGTTTCTATAAATTTATTTCATCTTACCTCATGGAATCTCTGAAAAAAAAATTAGGCTAATATTTAAAAAAATCAAAAATTGATGAATGCAATTAGATAATGTTAAATTATTCAATAGTGATAATACAGCCAAATTTAATTTAAATTTGTGGCCTTATATCTTCAAAATAATTCAAGATGGCATTCCAAATTGTAAAAAGTTTTTTTAGGGAAAATTGTTATTACGGTGTTTTATAGGCCTTTGGTGTTTCAGCCTTATGGATCTTGTTATTTTCATTAATAGAATAATGTTAAAAAAAAAATAAATAAATATGTGTGTTAACATAATCCAGTGGTATTTGCAAAATCACAACTAAAAAAAAAGAAAACAATTATTTCAAAAATTAACAAGCTTCCGTAGAAGAGAGAATGAATCAGAATTTTACTGTGCCTTAAAAAAAGTAGCTTTCAGTCAAATAGTTCCTTAGCATTGCAATTCCTAATTATAGAAACTAATTTAAATTATCCGTAGACAGTAAAATATTAGAAAAGATTATCGATTTTTAGCCCAATAATAAAGTGATTGCCTAATGATAAAGCAAAATTTTAAAAAATACTATAATTAATTGTACAAGTTAACTATATTGTATAAAACTGCAATGATTGACTTGTAAATATTATAATTGGAAATTTTTGTCTTGTCAATTTTTTAAATTGGGAAAATAAATTTGTGAACTATTTTAAAATATTAATTTTTAAAATGTGAAAAGCAACATACATTATTACAAGTTTGTAAATACATATTAAAAATTTGTAAGTGTATAAATTTTAAATTTCAATCAAACAAATGCTAAAGATTTTAATTTTCGCTTAATACTAAACTTTATTCCACTTGAAACACTTTATATATATAAATATTTTGGTAAAAATATTTATACTTCCAAATCTATTTAAAAAGGGATGAGTTAAAATTTAAAAAATGCATTATTGACTTATTATTTAAGAAGAAAAAATTATCAAAATTAACTGGATAAGAAATTCGAAAAATTAAAGAAATTTGAATGAAACATTTTGATTAATTTTTCTATTGCAATATTATATAATAATAGAATATAATTTATTGAAACATTTATAGAAATTTTTGTTTTTGCCTTTAAGCAGTTCAAATTGATTTTAATCACAAAAAGCTTCAATATGCAAAATTATAAGTAACAAATTTTATATTTAAATACAAATTTTTCCATTTTTTATATAATTTCATTTTAAAGTATTTAAAACTAGTGGGTAAATTGTTTTGTATCAGTGTTTTTAATTAAGTGGTGCCTCAATCACCACCACCTGGAACATCGCAAATCTCTTTTCTAGATATTTATTATGCCCTTGTCAGTAAACTATGTAACAAATCATTCTTAATGAGTCTTTATTTATTTATAAGTTAGAGTCATTAAATATTATATTTACACACTACTCACACTATAGTCACAAGTACTTTTTAGAAGTTTCATTACTTAATTCATAACTATTGAAGTATTTTATGGTAATACTATTAAAAATTAAATATTTTAATTAAGTATATTTTATTCACTTGTTTCAATATTAAAATTAAAACTTTGATTTTCATTTTAATTATTGAGTTAATTTGAGACAAATTAACTCAATAACTCCACTCATTTGTTTCATTTTGTCTCAAAATTATAGCAGGCGCATTCTCCTACACATTTATAAAATATTATTATGCTCCAGAACATTACACATATCTTAATCGTTACTTATAATATTATGAATGTCAAATCTCACTTTTAAATGATTTTCCAATCTTCTAATTAGAAAACAATATTGTCTTTTTCTGAAGCTTTATGTCTCAGAATTTTTCTAATTTTATTATTTTGAGAGTTATTCTTGATTTTTTTTTTTTTTTATTCAATAAACTAATGAATATGATTTCAATTTATTCTTTTATTATTTCCGGCTTTCATTATTATTTTTCTAACAAATGTTTTTGGAAATTATTGAAAACGTGTACAACCAACAAATGTAATGACAATATTTTTATTTATTTTAATTGTGTCTATGTCCTCTAAAAATTATCATTAATTTGATTGAATGTTTCATCAGAAACAATAATTTATAAGGTTTAAATAATTTGCTGATTTTTATTCTTTTATATTTGTTTTATAATATTAATTAGAATAGCCAATCCTTTTATTTTGAATATTCTATAATATCTTGCTGCATTATAGTTGTAAGATGAATTCAATCATATTAGCTATAAAACTAATATCATTGAATAAAGCCAGTTAAAAATTTCAATATATATATATATATATATATATATATATATATATATATATATATATATATATATATATATATATATATATATATATATATATATATATATTTAGTATGTATCATATTTCTTGTGATTGTTGCTAATGAGTAAGGTAAAATCACTATGATTTTTCATGTTTTTTATACAATTTATCTTATGTAATTGCATTTGTAAAATCTGCTTGATTTCAAATTTGTTATTTTATTTTTTTACTTAAATTAACTTTCTTATCATAAATTATTATTACATTTTAAAACTGATTTTATAATTTTTCCTTCAGGTTATACAAATATGCTATGATTATTGGTGATGCGATTGATCAAACTGTTAATATTGATCGTGTAAGTTGCTTTTCATTATATATAATCTAAACTTGACTATGTATTTAATATGTAAAATTAGGATTTGATTTTGTCATATGTTTATAAGGCAATCATTTATTAGCTTTATATTTGTATTATAATATTAGATTGGCTATAATTTTTTGCTGTGTGACTGAATTTAAAAAAAAGGCAATGTAGTATATTTATTTTGACAAGAAAATTAGTTATCTTTAATTTTTTATAAATATGCTATTAAAATGTTTATTAACAAAATCATTTTAAAAACAAATTCTGTATTGTATTTTTTAGCATTTGGATCTAGTAAAACTTTTTTAAGTATTTTAAAATAATAATAGTTTTAAAAAATAAATTATATATATAACCAAATAGTTTTTTTTTTAAATTTTTTTGAATTATCTATGTTAAAATCAGATACAATTAGGTTTTTTATTCTTCTCACAATTTTACACTTGCCATCATATGTAAAAATATTTTAATTTCCTTATTCCATAAGTTCTGTGATAAGTTTATTTTAAAATATTTCATGTGCATCAAGGATTTTTAACAATATTATAAAATGTGATGGAAATAATAAATACATGTTATTTAAAGGAAAATTATAAAATATTTTTAAATGAATAAATTGATAGAGATCAACTTAATGGTCGGTACTAAGATTTAATAGTAAGAAACCTAATTTAAATTTTATAACTAAAAAAATGAATCATAGTAGTTTAATTTCAGAAGCTTTGTAATGCAATCAACAGGAAAATAAATTATAAATAAATTTATTTTTACTGTATTTTCAAAAATATAAGTTGTGTGAAATTAACATAAAACACTAATAGAATTTTTAGTTTCTGATAAATCGCTTTATGAAAGGAATATGTATTAAATGTTAATATATGAAATGGGAATATGGGATATCATCCAAGCAAATATTGATATCTGGTAGAAAACCAAAGAAGTTAAATAATTGTTTTACAAATCAAATGCTATGAAAAAAGTTGATAACAAATCCAGGCTCTTTAACTTTATTGAAAAATATCAATTGATGTCAATAATTCAAATTCCTTATGAATGAAGTTCCTGTTAAATCTAAAATCCTGAATAGTTTGTAGAGATTCTATAAAAATGATTTTCAGATAGTTAACAAGTTTTTTCCCCATGTTTGAAAATATTAAGATCTTAGTCTGAATTTTTAAGTTAATTGTTTAAAATGTTGCTTGCCAATATCTTAACAATCTTTATTTTTAGCGTAAATTTTAACTAAAGTTACATTATAATATTTATCCTTCTAATTCTTAGATCGCATATTCTATCATTAATAAGGATAAAGCTTAATATTCCATTAATATTTTTTATTAATAAAGAATCTATCAACCGTCAATTGCATATCATTTAATTTCATATCCATTTTTAATCAAGAAAAAAAACAATTTTTTTTTAATCCTTTTCTTTGAATTCTTGTAATATGCCTTTACTGTAAAACAAATTAAATTGTTTTTATATAATCTTACCAAATCTTTCACTTAATTTTGTGTGTTTTTCCACATTTATTTTGTAGAGAATCAACTGTTCTGCATCTTCCATCAAATAACTTTCATGAAAATATTTTATAATTCCATATCTAAATGTTATTCTGTGTTTTATTTTCTCCGCTTTCAGTCCAATTTTTTACCATCAGGTGATCTAGGTTTCCTTTTTGCAGTATTTGTAACACTAGATGTTTTAAATCATATTGTGTTCTTATTCATCAAATTTAACACCAGTTAACATTACATTGGCAGAACTCCAGAGATTATTTGTAGGCAATAACTTATCACTCATTGCTACTGTGATCAGGATTAAAGTTTTATACACATCTAATTTTTTGAAATAATTTGCTTTTTTCTGTTTTGATAAATTCTTTTATACATAATATAAAATTATTTTGTGAAATATAATATGTGAAATATTAAAGAAAAAATTGCCTGTCGTTCCTGATTTTTAAATTTTTTTTAAACAAAAACATGTCAAAATCGTAAAAATTTACTAAGCAAAATTCTTTATATATAAAATGAAATTTTACATCTCAATATGTATTGTCATCAAATCTTTTTACATGCTAATGTAATTAAACAAAAACAGTGAAATTTTTTAAAAATTCAAATTCAATTCAATAATAGTTATCACATACATTTAACTAGACATGTGTCAGATAGTTTTTATTTCTAGTTTAAAACATTGTATAAAGCAGATTTGTCCAGTATTGGACTTCGCACTAGTAACTCTCATTAAAAATCGATTGTCTAATAATGAAAGAAAATTTCCTCAGTTAATATAGTATTTAGATATTTCTCAGGATGCTATTTAAATACATGGAAACTGTTTATCAAAATGATGCATTTTATATAGGAAATTCTAAATAAACAGTAGGAAATATATAGTAATTAATGATAATATATATATATATATATATATATATATATATATATATATATATATATATATATATATATATATATATATATATATATAGTTAAAAAATTTAACTATTTTTGAATGATGCATTAAAAAAAATAGACAATATGAATATTAGCAATATTAAAATTGGGTGAAACATGCTATATGAAACTTAATCAGAGGTTACATTTTGAATAATAAATTTAAAACAATATATTAAAATTTCAGAATTCAAATCTGAAACATCCAATAACAGTTTATATTATTTAATGAAATTAAAGTAAACGGTTAATCTTGTGCATTTTTAATATTGATTAATATCAATTATTTCAATTTTAATCTGCTTTTTAGAAATAAATACTTAGTTAATAAAATCATCAATTTTTAGCCAGATGATTTTATTTTTAAAGATTAATTTTTTAACTGTTTATTGATGAACCTGTACAAATTTTATTTATAAAAGTGGTAGTTTTTATATAATAATTAAAGTACCCTGACATTCGTGTTATAGGAAAATCTTCTTTTATCAAATATTTATCCTATTTTATGTCTTTTACCTTACATTTATATCAGTGCTAGAAATTTCATTTTGCTTCATTCATTAATTTCAAATAATACATGAATAATGATAATAATTGTATAAATTTACTAGTGTTAATATTTTAAAATTCTTAGAAATATTTAGAAATAGATATCAAAATTAAAGATGTATTTGGAATGCATTTTAATATTTCCAATATAAAAAAAGTATGATTGTTTTCATCAATATAAAATTACTCATATTAGTAAATCCTTTTTTTTGTGAAGCTGCAACATTTTATGTAAGTAATGTTTTGTGGAAATGCTTGAACACATATACATTTTTTGGTTAATGTACAATTAAGGGCCAAATATGGAATATTAGCTATGTTTCTTCATGTCAGCTGTATAGTCTAAAAATGCATAAAAGGGTAATACATGTCAGAAATTTCATCTTTGTTCAGAAGATTCACATAAAATATTTTTAGACTTAGTTTCAGCTTCATAACTGCAATTAACTTTGAATATAAAGTGCTATTTGAAGCTACATCCATCAAGCATTTCATTTTAGAAATTATTAGTGAATTCAATGTTTGTTAGTTCAAGAACAGAATAGGTTAATTCTTTCTAACACATGGAACATGAAAAAAACCAGTTTGTGCACAGAATGCAGCACAAGAAATAATTTTGCAGTTATGTATGGTTGTAGAATTAACATTAATAAAAATTTCCTTGGAAAGCTTCCAATGATCTCTAAAGTCATTGTCACATCAATTTGCTGTATTTCACAAAACAAAAAGAGGCTGCACATGATACTGGCTGGTATCTCATGGCAAAAACTCGAGATACTTGTAGATATCTCATAATTTTATCATTCTTGTTATTATTTAAAATAATTTTTATATTTTCTCATGAATTTTAATATTTTTAAATTTTAGATACATACACAAGATCTTGGAGGCACTGCCAAAACTTCTGATGTTATAGAAAATATCATCAATATAGTTAAAGAAAAGACAAAGCTATAAGTGAATAGCAGCAGCTTGCCTTAATAATGTTTTGCTAACCATGATTTATTCTAGTTATTCATTGCAAATCTGTGATGTTTGTATAGTTACTGTTAAAAACCATATATTGTGACAAAAATAATAGTTTTAAAAAGAATAATTTCATAATATTAAATCATTTTGCTACTTAATTGTCAAATAAGCGTGATGCAATTAAAAAAAACACTAAACAGATTAAATTTTGTGATTAAAACTTGATATTTATAATTTTTGCATTTTGCTGCGTAGAAACTTCAATAGAATGATAAATTTTTTTTTATTATCAAATTGTTTTAGAATAAACTACTTTTTGACGTAAAGTCATTTAAAAATGTAATATTGAAATGTTTAATATTGTTTATTAGTAAGTGATAACTTTTTAAAATGACGAATATTGTTGAAAATGAAAATTTTCTGGAAAACTCTTAACATTTATTGTTTTTTTAAAGGTACTCTCATATATTTTACATAAAGTGATAAAAATATTGCTTTCTAATTAGAAAAAAATAGTTTTCAAATGTTCTTGGATAAAATTATCTTTAGAACCTCTTTTAAAATTTTCTGTACAAAATACCTTTGCTGTACTTAATTTTTTATGTTGTTAAACATCTGAATAATATTATAAGGATAATTAGATACATTTTTTTCTCTTTTTATACATCTATTTACTTTTTCTACAGATATATAAAATGCAAGAATATTATTTTTATTTTATTTTATTGAGTAATTGCAATACATTTTAATATTAATTTTGATTTATAATTTTTTTACTTTAATTAATTATTTATTTATTTAATAAAATTTTTAACTATATTTCTAGTTTGCTGAAAGACATTTTCTTTCAGATATCTTAATTTAGCCAATAAAAATGTTCTAAAGAACATGGGCTGTTTTTCATTTCATTTATAAAAAAATAAAGAGTAATCACTAACTATTTGTTGCAAAACTTACATTTGATATGCTTTCATTTATTTGTAATTTGTGGATATCTTCCTAGTTTCTAATTGAAATTTAAGTGTCAAAATTTTAAAATTTTTTAAAAAATTTATTTACAATTGATTGCAATCTAAAAATTTCAATGAACTTCTAAATACGAATAAGGTTTGCCGTTCTTAATCAAGATAAAATTTACACTTTATTATTCGCATGTGAACTTATGTTTTCAAGGAGCTGCAGGTTTTTTAATTATTTTAATAATTTCTGTTTGTAAGATTAATGGATGATTACGAAACCTATTAACCATGTGTAATGTATGTTAAATTGTATGAATAAGGTTTTTTAAAGGAAATTTTTTAAGAATATTGTTAGATTATTTATAATGTATTTTAGTATTCAAAGCATATATTTAAGACTTAATAAATTATTCATTTTTTTAATTTTTACCCATTGTAAATATGTTAAATGCTGTTTGTTAAATTAAACAATAAATTCTTTATATATTTATATAAAAATTAAAATATTTTGCTTTTATTGTTAGACTAGAAATTGTGTTCAACAGCATTTTCCTACATTAAAAAAGGTTTTATGTAATTGTAACATGAATTTTCTAGTTAACTTATATTCTTTAGCTAATTTTAATTTTATAACAATTTTTTTCTATAAATAAATTTTTAATGAGAATACAAAATTATGACTTGAACAATATCCTTCATATGGTGACATAACTTCCAATGAAACAAATTTTTTGTAAAACATTTGTACTTTTTTAGAAAATTTCTAATTTTTGTTGTAATTGTCTTGTTTTCAGAAAAATTGCTAGTCATTTTAAAATAATGTAATTAATTTTTTTTCCGTTTTAAAATTTTTTCTTTCTATTGTATAATGTCAATAAATCATTTTTCATTCTCTATATTATATCTTTATTTATTATTTTATTACCCTTGTTTTAATTATAAAACTGTATGTATTTTTGCAAAAATTTACTTCAATATTTTTATTTCTTGATCATGAAATAACTTACAAATTAACAGTTATAAAATGCCTTATGATAAATTTAAAATCTGTAGTTTGTTACACATCCATGAAATAATATTTAAAGCATTTTCATCAAACTAAATCAATAACTAGGGAAAATAGTATAGTTATCAATCATTTATAATAGTTATCAAGTACTTATGATGATTAGTTTTTAATTTTTAAGAATAATATAAAATTATTTAATTTTTTCATTAAAAAAATTTTTATGGAGTTTTTCTGGTGAAAACCAAATAAAAATCGACATTCCTTGTTATAAAATTTATACTTCTGTTATTATGATAATTATTGTATAACAATTAGTTTTAAATTTTTACTAAGAAAATTTTACTGTGGAATACTTTAAGTGACAAATTTATAAAGTTATTGATAGAGAAAAATAATTTTCTGTTATGGAGTTCGGTTTACAATGTAAAATATTTTAAACCAATTAAACTCAACTGCTTAGTAATAATAAATTATTATGCAATTGAGTTTAATTGGTTATAAATTAATTTTCTCTCATTAGAGAATTCAAGAGATTTTATAGTTTGATATAAAACAGAATATATGCATACTTTTAGAAATAACATTTTAATAAATAAAACTAAATGATAATTGCAATTCAGCTTATCAGAATCTATCACGGCTAATTTGAATAAAAGTGGATTTCTAATTAAGGTTTATTTTATGAATAAAATATTGTGATATGCTACTTATACTATACTGTGTGAATTAGCAATAATAGAAATAAAAAAGTAATTACACTGTTTCAATGAAATTGATAGTTCGACGCGTTTGTAAAAGTTGTTTATAAACTCAGTAGCAAAAAATTAACAAAATAACTGTCTTATGTTTGTGCCCATATAAACAAACATTTTAATATGTCATTTGAACATTTTTGTTGTATGTAACTTTCCATTATTACATATTGACCATGGGGGTCATTTATTAAAACTTCCATCGCTTAAACACATGTGACCTCGAAATTCTTCAAATTCAGAATTTCTAATGCAACTTCAAATATATATGCTTTGCAGGTGATGTCAGATGTATATATATATGTATATATATATTTGTTTTATAATTCTTATATTATTATATTAATTTAAATTTTCAGTATGCAATCTTTATTATTTAAGTAACTGATGTTATTAAATAATAAAAATTATTTTAATAAAAATATCCACTCATCAAGTATTATTTAACTAATAGCAATTTTGAAAAATAAATTTCTGACAGTATTTCGCAATAAAAAAAATTACAAATTTGCTTTTCAGTTTAATTTTCCTATTTGAAACTTTTTTTTAATACTAGAGCAATATTTTAAATACTTTTACATAACTTTTTTCTAATAAAATTTTATTTAATACTTTGTTATAGCACTGTTAATGATATTTTAGTTTCGAAAAATTTGAGCATTTCCTTTGACTTTTAAGTTTAACAACAAACATGCAACATTGCTTAAAAATAAACCATCATCAAATATGTTTCATCTATACATACCAGAGAATGAATATATTATAAAAATACTGTAGATTGAAATGAAGAAAAAGTGGAACTCGGTCTTAAAGAGAAATATTTCTATTTGCAATAAAGTAAACGGTGAAAAACGTTGTACGAGAATGGTTAGTGTACAGTCTAAAAAGTACAGCAATTTATTATTTGTTCGCAAGATATTTTCAATCAAACGAGGAACTTTTACAGAAAGGTATCCAAATAAAAATTCAAATGTATAACTGTTAGAGTATGAAAATGTTATTGACTATAAACATTCAATTAAAATTTTATTTGCAAGAAATTTATATAAGGGATGTATAGACGCTATCGTTGAAAATCATTATTCAGAATATAAAAAAAATTGTTGGAGAAGAGTATGTTACGAATAGTAGCAACAATAAAGTTTTGTCTGAAAATTCTCTAACATTTTGAGGCAATAATGAACTCTTTTTCTGCTTCTCATTGAGGAAATTACAAAAAAACTAGAATATTTGGCAGAATTAGATGAATTTTTAGATTCCCATGTGAAAAATTCGAGTTAACTGAAAGGGTCAACATCAGACTTTAATCAAAAATTTACGATAAATTTATTGAAATATTGAAAAAGCTAAAAACATTTCTGTCAGGAATTAAAGACAAATATTTTTCAGTTACAATTGACTTTATCCTTGATTTAATGCATACAGATTTGTTAAATTTTATATTGTATTATGTATTAAAAGATAGAAAATCCCGGGATTTTTCTATTTTATATTTACTAATTTATTTGCATACTGGAGAAACATCCAAAACGAAATTTTATAGAAGCTTAAAGAGTATTAGGTCTTGATGTTTGCAACTGCTGAGCAAAAAGCTTCTACAATTCTGCATAAGTGTCTGAAAGATACAATGGGCTTCAAAACCGTATTAGAAAACATAATAATAGAGCCTATTACGTTCCTTTCCACATTCATTAAATTTGATAGTAAATAGTGAATTATATTTGCAAGCAATTAACATATTTTAATTAATTTCATACATTTTTCAGAGTCTAATCAAAAGTATAAAATAAACTAAAAAAGTTTTGCAACAAATACTTTACAGAAAAAAATATGTACTAAAAGATGGTTTTTTATAGTTGATGTAGTTACAGAAATTCTCACTGAGTATAATAAGATAAAAAAAAAATGATATACTTTTTATATCTTAAATAAATCTCAAAAGATTTTCAAAGAAATAACAAACAAAATCAATAATTTTGAATTTATTATTAACCATTCGGTATAAAAATTTTCACGGAATAAATGTAAGTAATACATTCATACAAGACACAATATTATACTAATCTCGTTTGTAACAAATACTTTTAAAAATTTATTTAACTACGTTCATAGTTTAAAAAATTTAATTTCTGAAATTAGAGGGGGGGGGGCATTAAATGAGTCAGAAATGAAAATTTATTCCGTTACTAATAAATGGAAAGTAGGTATATTAGTAGTACCTACTTTTTGCATATTAGTTACGGAATATCTTTATAATATACGAAAAGTAGGCACTACTAATCCCTAGAATATAGATCCGTAAAATAGGAAGAATTTATTAATAAAATTCATTATGAGGTAGGTGAAAAAAGTACCTGTATAATCAGTGCTTAGAAACCTTTAAACAAAATTGTTTTTACGAAATACGTGTGTCTTTAATAATATAAAGTATCTTAAATAATATAAAGATAAAACTAAAAAAAGTTAGAAAGACTAATGAGATTTTTAAAATATTCCATAGAAACTCAAAAGAAATCGATCAATTGAATCTGAAGATTCCATAGTACTTAAAAGAATGTTATTGTAAAAATCTTGATAAAAAGGAATTTGCATGAGAAACTATTGCAACTTATATTACTTTATGAAAACAAAATTTAAAAATGACATCTGCTATCCTACGATTTATAAATGTAAAAATTGTATCGACAAGTTAAGCTATGGATATCATTTTATGTTATATTTTTGCCTGAATCGAAGGCATCAACTAATAGAACGTTTCCAGTGTCAAATTCCCCCCCCCAATTTTTTTAACTGTATGTAAAAAAACATAGATAAAAATGCGTTGGACAATATTAATAATGAAGAAATGCAGTAATTCCTCCTAAATACGGTACGTTATAGGAAAATGCGCTGTACGAACGAACATTCTCGAAAAATGTTATCGTATGACTTCGCTTAACGCGTTATGCACAAATGATTCACTTTTAACTTTTTTCCTTAAAGGGAGTTTAAATCAAATATTAAAGAAAACTATGTTATGAACGAAATGTCTGCGTTTAATTAAAATCAAATTAAGAATATTTTAAATATTTATACAATGTCACTAAAAATCAGATAGTTTTGAATAAATCAAATGATTCCAAGAACAGATTTATTACCTGTTTATTCCCTGTAGGAGCTACCTGAAATAACGTTCCATCGACTTTTTTTAGCAGAAAATTCATTGGTCAATAATGTAATTTAATTTCATACGAACACAATTGACGTGACGTGCAAACGTACTCGATATTAATTGAGAATTGTACAAATCATTATAAATTTTGAAGTACAGAAATATAACGCGAGGAATCAACGCGTTATATGGGGGAAAACACGTGTTATACGAGGGACATAAAATCGCGTTATATGAAAACGTATTTTAAGAGTACCACGTTATGGGGTATTACTATAATCAATAAATCTGATAAACTGAAACCCTGAATAAATGTTTTTTTTTTTAATTTCCTAAGCATTTTTTTCAAAACTATGATTTTGACTTAATTTTTGTTTTCTTAATTTATGACATACAAAAATTTCGATTCTTTCGACTGTTTAAATACATAATCATAAATACATGTTTATGATTACAATGACAAAGTATTAAAGATTTTTGAAAAACTGACAAATTTTGTTAATTATTATTATATACTTACCATTTAATACTTGGTGAGAATTTTTAAAAAATTAAATAGCATCCCAAGTGTATCATTCCGGTAAGAAAGAATGCCTATTGTCCATCGTATATCTAATAGATTGGGATGGATTAACCTACTGTACCCCTACAGTAGGTTAATCCATCCCAGTCTATTAGATATACGATGGACAATTACATCCAATTGTATTCTCACCAAAAAAGGAAAAGAAAAATCTAGTTGAAAGAATCACATACCACACACATTCAATTTATCTATGGAAAAAATTAAATAGGTTTGCAATTTTACGGTTTCAATTATTGCTTGAAATGCATTTAGTATGGACAAAATTTAAAAACTTATTTAAAATCATGTAAAAAGCACTTTCCATGCCCTCCCAACGTATAATGATGTTGATTGTTGAAAACATTTTTTCTTTCTAAATGAATATTAGTTATTGCTATTTTATTTATTTTATCAATGAAACTTTTTTTTAAAAAAAAGATGTATATTTAACAAATATGCAATTATAATTACTATTATTTTTATAAATTGATTTTTTAATAAAATATCCTGTTTTTACCAGAATTAATAAATTTCACCAAAATAATTTTTAGTTAGTTTTCGTTAATTCATAAGAATGCAGTGCAATTATCAATTTCTACATTAGTTATATGAATATTTTTGATTAATTAGATAATGTTCATCATATAATTAACATTTAAGATATTTCATAATTATGCGAAAGCTAAGGGGAATTTTGAATTATTCAATAAATTGTTAACTGTGTAGAGATATTAGATTGATATTTTTCTAAAAATTTTTGATAAGTTTGTGTGTTATCTGTAAAAAATAAAACACTAATATTTCAAATAAGAAGTAATAGTTCATATTTTTTTATTTATAGGTATCACATTTTTGTGCTTGAAATCAAACGTTATATATATATATATATATATATATATATATATATATATATATATATATATATATATATATATAATATATATGATATATATATATATATATATATATATATATATATATATATATATATATATATATATATATATATATATATATATATATGAATAATTTCAGAAAATAAGTGAAAAAAATTTTTGAATAAAATAAAATTTGAGTATGGAAAAATAATTTTACTGCAGTAAATTACATTTGTCATCTCCATTTTTTCAGTGAAGTGGCAGAAAATGAAGGAGTTTACATTGTATAACCAAAATTAAATAAAAACATAACTTCATCGATTTGAATGCTAACTTTCATACACAAGTTAAGGAAAGTCATTTGGATAAAATGGTGACTTAAATATCAGGACAAAAATGTTTGTGAACCATTAACTCCACATTAAACAAAACTCTTTCAGAGGATTCTTCAAGTAAAAAGCAAGCAAATCGCCGAGCATGTTCGACAAGACTTTCACATCGCAGTTATTGTAAACTTTCAATTTACTAAAGCCCCTATTACATTAGAGTTGCCCAGATTTCAGTTTGAGCAACTCCCGTAGACTTAACATTACGTGACATCACAGCTAAAATTTTGAGCAACTCGTTCTATCCGCCCAATAATATTACAGATTTTTTCACAGCTGCGCAGTTGAAATTTGTAAATCATTTTGATTTCGCCAAGTTTCCTGCCAAATGAAAGTTATTGGCGTTATAAGTTGCCGAGAATGAGCAACTTTTTTGTGCATGCAGCAGCAACTCGAGCAATTCATATCGCCAATGATTTTAAACACGGATCATGTTTTGTCTTTTTTTCGCCAAGTGGAAGTAATAACATGGAAATAAGTGATTGGTTTTAAATATTGTATTCCATTTCAATCTAGCAGAATTGCCGGTATTAAAAACAAACAAAAAGGAAATGCTCTTCAGTTAGAAATAATCAATTTTATAAACTCATTTGATGAAGATTAAAAATTTTTTGTCTTTTATTGTATACTTTTTCAATATTATAGATGAAACACATAATAAATTTAATAGATGGTTAAAAACTCAGATAATTAAAATTGTTTTTAATTTTTTCAGCAAAATAGATGAGAAGTGTTCCAATTTCAATATTTATTAAATTTATTGAGTTTTCAAACATTAATTTCATTTAAAGTTTTGTTAGTTATTCAATACATGAGACTATTTTGTCATTTTACAATGTTTACAGTTTGGGTTGAACTTACATTTGCATATTTAAACTGAAACTTCAGTCGAAATAAGTATGCCAAATAAAAATATTTAGTGTTAATTTTACTTTTATTTTTTCATTACATTAATTTCCTGTTTTTCTTTTTAGCAAGTTAATGCATTATAATTAAATGTTGAAGGCACAAGCATTTTGGTTTATTATTTACAAATACATATTTATAAGATTATCATTCATCTATTCTTCATATAGTTAAATTCTTTTATACATTTTTTCCCTGGAACACACTTACATAATGTTCATTTACTCATCCAAAATATATTGCAATCTTACAACTAACTCCATTTACTTTTGACGGTATGTAAATTAGACTTAAAAATAAATACCTATAATGATGAAAATACTGGAGTGTACAAATAAAATAGTGAAATGATTTTAATGTAAGCAAAAATTTCTATATAAATAAACATTAAAATATTATTCCTGTATATATTGTTTATTAAATTGATATAAATCAATATAAAATTTTAATAATTTAAAGCCTTTTTCAGTTGTTTTTATGATGAAGCATTTTTAACATATTATAGATTATAGTAAAACTAGTTAAAAATCAAATTTAAAAAGGGCTGTGTTACAATTTTGTGTGTTAAAAAGTTACAGTTTTAATAATGAAATTATATACACAGTATTTGATTAAAATAGAAATCTTGTATTTGTTCCTATTTGCGATGTAAATACAAATAATGTGAAAGTAAGTATAAAAAATATAGATGATTGCTATATTTGCAAAATAATTTAATTCACATCAAGGTCAATATAGAGAGTATTTTGACTTCCAATGTAAAGCAATTAACTAATCATTGAAATGAACAATATAAGACTAATTGCAGTCACTTCTGCAAGAATTGCAAGATTCTGCCTTCAATTGCAAGATTATCAGCTATGAGGCTAAGTAGCACTTCATTCATTTAGTTTCATACAAATTTCATAACATTTTTTTCAATTTGAAAATGTAATATGAAATAAACTATTCATATAATGTCATCACAAAATGCTATCAATTATTTCTTTTCTTCATTTTTTTCCTCACAAAGCATAAATATATATAAATTCATTCAAAATATACTTGTCATTTTATTGCAGATTATAGTTTAAGAAACTGCATGTAAATAAAAATAGTGTAAAGAATCTCTGCTTTTATGTGGTGTGTTTGTTTAGAGGTAATAAATAATTAGTTTAAAAATGCATCTTATTTTAATATGCCACAATATTTACTTTAATAAAAAAAGAGAAATAATTGATTTCTTCATTTTAAAAATAAATTATAAATTCATAACTAATATATATTGTTTTAAAAAAATATAATTTTTGTGCATTTCCTCAACTTTTAAAATAGTAATTTGAGTTTTTTATTAATATATCAATTGTTAATCATTAATTTTTTATAAACATTGTTGTTAAGAAATTATTTTTGTATAGGAAAATCTTACAATACAATATATATAATTTTGTGTGATGTTTGTAGAATTTCATGTTTAAATTGAAGCTTCAATCTGAAATTATTTTTTCTTTCAAATTCTTAGTCTTTTTATTTAAGAATAAATTATACACACAAAAATGTGTTACTTATGTATTAGCATCGATTTTCACGTCGGCAAAGATTATCTTTCCCCATCTTAAAAGTAAAGCTTCACACGAAGCAAGATGGCGTATAGTAAATAAAATTTGGCTACAAATTAAATTCCCAAATAAGAATTCATTATGAAATGTGGACACCTTCTGAGTAAAATATGGCAACCTTAAAAATGTTAGCCAAAAAAGGGATCTATTAATAAATCTAGTAAAGCTGTTATTTTCTTACAGCAAACCTGAAAGAAATCTTAAGCATTCATTGGACGAAAAGAACGAGTTGCTCAAATTTTAAGCTGTGACGTCACGTAATGTTAAGTCTACGGGAGTTGCTCAAACTGAAATCTGGGCAACTCTAATGTAATAGGGGCTTTATAATATATTTAAATCCGATTGAGTTTTAATATTAAAGTAATACGTGGATATAAGTATCGGAAATCTTTATAAAAATCTTTGTTGAATTTTTAACAATTTTAAAGTAGAATTATTTTGGTTTGTTCAATAAAGTAAAATTCAAACAAGGAAAAAGAAACCGAAAGTAATATGTTTACAAGATACTGAAATTTCCATTGAGGTATTAGTTACAGTGACTCTTAACTGGAGCCGCGAAAGAGTTATCACGAGAAACTGATGATATGCCAACGCACTTTTAAATGTTTGTTTATTTTCTTAGTTTCGAGTTTTCAAAATAAGTAATGTTCAATCGTGTGAGGAATGCCTTGTATAATGTTGTTGGTGGATTAGAAGCATATCCAGCTCTAAAAGAAGGTGAAACTATTGATAGACCTCCACTTAAATTTCGTTATACGAGACCATCTTTTTTACAATTGACAACAGATGATGAAGTTCAAGTTTCAGCGGACCATGTAATTCGTCCAATTATTGTACCAAGAGATATTACTAAGCTACCTTGGAATTCTGGCTATGCTGAGTATGAAATTTGTTCTCATTGTTTTTAAATATATTAATTCATTCATTTCAGAAAAGAATATTTTCATCGTTTTTTTTATTTTCATGATTGTTTCAAAATATTGTGTGACATACAAAATTCGTATTGCAAATGATTACAGTATAATATTTTTAATGTATCTATATCATTGTGAAAATGTTTAAGGAATGCAATATTATTTCATCTTCGATTTATCCTTACTATTTCGACAGTATTATTGATAATGGAAGTCAGTATCAATAAAAACTGTATGTACTCTTTACAATTTTTTACGCCTGTTGATTTTTCAGCTCTAATAGTTTATTTCTACCTAATCCTGGATGAAGAAAATTTTTACTTCCCCAAGATAAGGTTAAAAAATTAACTAGATATAACTTAAATTTTTGTATTTTTCTGAGGATAATGCCAGCAAGAGGAAACGGCCAAGCATATCATTTACGAATGCGAGGCCCTTGCTCTCCCTAACTTCTTTAGGCATCATCCATACTGGAGAGTTACACCTAGACTTCATTAAAGGGTTATCTGACTTTATAATAAAGTGGGTGACCCGAGCAACTGGAACTAGGAAACATTGGGTTTGGAGTTAATAGTATAAAATGCTGATAAAAGCAGAGGTGCACAATGTAATACAAACCCAACTCTAAGAAGAAGAAGGAGAAAGATAATGCCACCAACATCAAGTATATAGTCATGTACATTTCCTTTCTGGTTGTAAAAATTAGGAATTATATGGAGAATATATCTTAAAATGAAATATAGTATGAAATTGAAGTTAAATCTAGGTTATATATATTGTATATATTTTAATATTGTCTGCAAATTAAGCGAGTATCGTAATATTGAAAAAAGTCTATTAGGTTTTTTAATCCACAAAAGTAGTGTGAATTTTTTTTAAAAAATGTCATGTCTATCAACAATAATGTCATTTAAATCCATTAAAGTAATCAAAAGCATATGCAGTGATTATTAAAATAGTAAGAGTTATTTGTATAGAAAAATGTACTTAATTGACCATACATAATGTAAAAGAACCAAATTCTGCCCCGTCCTGATGTGTTGTGAAATTATGTTATTCAGTGATATGGCTTAGTTGGGAAATTAATTTCTAAATGAGCATAATATATTTGTTCTATAATTTTGACTTTCAGTTATTAATATTTTACTATTTTATTCATAAAAGAATGCTGTTTTTATTCTAAATCTTTGGTACCTGTAATCTTGTTACAATAAATGAATTTGTTTTTACTTGACTATAACTATAGATATATTTAAATATTTTAAAACATAAATATCAATGCATTGGGATAGTACTTACATTTAGTATTTATTAGTCAATCACCCTAAAATTACTATTTCAACTAATTAAAAAAATTAGTTATGTGAGTTTATTGCAAAGGAAGAAGTGTCAAAATTTTGATAACTTAAAATAAATTAGTGAATACCAAATATTGAAAACTTGTTTTTTCATTCTTTTATATTTTTATAGAATTTTTCATAACTAATTGTATATTCAGTTTATAAATTTTAAGGTACTTGTCCGTCACTTCCTTGACTATTTTTACTAAAAAAATATGCAATTAAATATTACAAATTTTAGCTATTCTTCCAAAATGTAAAAGAAGAAACTGTTTAGTTGTGCCTTCTTTGAAATAAAAAAGAGAGCATTTTAATTTATGTGGCACTAAATCACATTATTTGATGTCATATTTTTCGCGGAAATCTTTTTTTCATATATATATCCTGTGGAAAAAATATAAGTACCAGTTATATTTGATAAATTTAGAATTGAAGGTAGGAATAGAATTAAAATGAATATTTTGAAATTAGTATGGAATTATTGCATGATTTAATTGTACATTATTTTAATACAAAATACATATTCATGCATTTTAAATTATATAGTTAAAGATAATGTGGAGAAAATTAAATAATTTCAAAATACACATTCATATTTTCAAAATACATATTCATTTGTTTAAATGACTCTTAATTTTTATTAATATTTTGGTGCTTGTGTATTATACTGTTAACCATTTTTACCCAGTTTTTTTAAATGTAAAAAAAGCAAAGCAGTCAATTTATATTTTTATAAAAACAAATAAATTAAAACATTATTTTCAAATGTTATTCGAACTTTTATATCAGGACTGTTACAGAAAATATATTTAAAACTTGCATGATGTGCTAGAAATAAAAAATATGAAACATGAGTTCATAAAATAAGATTAGATATTAGGTTGCTGTATTCCTATATTTAGTGGCATATTTTTACTATAGAAATGATTAATGATGTAATATGTATAAGCACTGGAATCTATATTTTTTATCATAGCTATTTCATGTAATGTAATCGATTTAATTTATGTTAACTTCTTGCATTGGCAGTTATTTGGCAGAAACTCATAGCTAACTTGTCCAAATGAACTACTTTTAATAATTTGTGTAAAAAATGCATATTTGATATTCAAGGATATATAATAATTTCACAATTTTGACTGAATGCTATAAGATATATTTTATAATATCCAGTCAAAAAGTCTTGAAATTATATATTTTTATTATTCGCCTGCCATATATTTATTGTACTGTGAAATAAAACATAATTTTATTACACATATATATCTGAATTGTGCTGTTGATTGCAAGTTTAAATATTATCCTATTGTAATACCTAACTATTTATATGGAATTTTGAAATCAGTAAATGGGCATATCCTATATTGCCACTTCAGAAGTTAATAACTAATGTGTATAGAGCATGCCTTTCCAACATAAAAGTATTTATATCTTAGAGTACCTGACTTGACTCTTATCATTATATGTTGGTATGTGTTGTATAAGATTTTGTTAGAAGTTGGTTTAAACTTATTTAATTACAGTTATTAACTATTTCTTCTTAAAAACATTTTATTTCATAGTTTTACATGTTTCTAAAATAATTTACGCGAGTTATCACAAATATTTAGCACACTGGTTCAGTGAAATAGTTACCTTATGGATTTCAGTTCACCAATTTGTGGGTTTGATTCTCATTTTGGTCAAATGCTTAATGTTTTTGGATCCTCTTTAATCAGCAGGCCTCCATGTTTCACTTTTGTATGTAAAGTGTGACTATTGAGTGATAAACCAAATCATTTATATTAATCAAGAATTAATTTCATCATGATATCTATTAATTTCATTTTTCCATCTTATAGCTGAAAGAACAAACTCATATTTTAATACTATTTCCTATGTGCATTCAAATTCTTAATATCATTGATTGATATTTTAGTTATATTCCATAAATTTATGAAATGTGTTTTATTTAAAAATAATGTAACTTTACTCTTAAATTTTAATGTTTCTATTTTTAAAGTCTTCATTTTACACTTCACATTTATTAAAGTTCTTAATAATCATCATTCCAGTTATTTTCCTAACATATTTGATCTGATATTTCCTGACCTGACACAGTATTTCTGCAGATAGAAAATTTTAATACAACTTTATACATTTTAAGATATAATATTAATAAAAATTGATTCATGTATCTCCCAAATTATTTATTATATAAACAAAACTAAACAGCAGTAACGTTATAAATTTGATGTAAAATATGTAAAATAATGGAAACATTTGATAGCATTCTATGTATGTAGGAAAAACTTTTCATTTGTTACGGTTTTGATATCATTGAAATGAATTTTATTAATTTAATTGTATATCTATTATATCAATTTGTTTTGAAGCCTTGCAACTTAATTAATTTGTCTTTATATTTCTTTAGTTATCTTTAAAACATTAAGTCCAGCTGTCCTGTATCGATGATATATTTTTGTTTTGAATTCAATCTCTATATTTTTAGAGACTGGTAAAATAATTTTTTTTTGTTATTGTGTGGATATTTAATTGATAGTTAATCTGGCATTGCCTGAAAGTAACAGGATTAGTTTTCACCATAGCTACAAATGATTGTGATAATGACTTCTGCATCTTAATAAATCAATATTTAATGTTAAATTGTTAATTCCCATACATATTGTGGGGATGGTATGGTTATTAATATATAAAATTATGAAATGTTTTCATAAAGAAATATAATTTCTGAAATTCAGCTTTTGTAGCTTAACATATAGTTTTTATATACTGGAATTTCTTCCCTTGTTTGTTCAAAAGTAAGAAATGTGTAAAATATTTATATTAATTGTAAGAAGCGATTTATATTAAAATTGCAGATGTAAAATCCTACAAGATAATACTAGTTTAGCGAGATTTACAATTTTCACACTTTGCTGCTCAATTATCTCTCCAACCTCAATTACTCCACATTGCATAATATCCTGTTTTCAAAATCCTAATAGTGCTCAAACTGAAACTTTAAATATTGCAACCTGGCACTGTTTTGGATTTCATATATTTCATTATAATTACTTACAACCAAAAAATTACCAATTACTAGAAATAAATTTTATGTATTACAAAACAAATATAAAATAATCATAAAAATCAGTACTATTATTCTTGGTCAATAAAATATGCATAATCTATTTCTATAATTATTTTCTTTCAATTTAAAGAATATAAACATTTCACAAGTACATCATATGTAACAATAATAAGCAGATATTAATAACTGGGCAATAAATCTAGATCAATATAAATAACATGCAAACTTAGATTTTAATTAACCATATAGTGTTGCTCACCAAAAAAAAAACCAGCAGTATAAACATAATATACTATGGGGCAGTCGTGCAATAAAGTTAAATCAAAATGTAAATAACATATATTTTTATGAAAACTCTATTTAATTAATGAGGCAGTGGGATCACCCTTCAAAAACATCAATAGAAACTTAATCTAGCCCAGAAAGAACTATAATCAGTTCATAAAACTAAATTTGTAATATAAATAAACTACATTTTTATCAAAACTCAAATTTTTAATGAACAAGCATTATAATTCTCACAGTAAATCTAAATACATCTGTGCCAAATATTGCAATTTTTAACAAATTATATTAATTATGTGCAACAGTAGTTTTAATTGAGTAACCTTAAAGTATTTATTTAATCATTACCTGCAGAGTAATTTAAAAAATACTTTTTGAAAAGACACAAATTCAACCTATTGCTATCCATTCCTTTTACTTGCTGCACACAAATACCAGAAAATTCAGAATTTTCTGTTTAATACTCTTTCAAAACAATTGTAATAATTCAATTTCAGTCACAGAGGGAAAATGCAAAGCATAACAAAAGGTTAAAGGGTTAATAAAAGTCCAAACAAATTTCATCAAGTTACTTCATCCATTCCTAGTAATAATCCACAGTTTGTCATATGTAGCATCTGTATTTGCTTGTAGGATTTTAGCTTTATGGAGACAGAAGTTTGATTCAAAGTGAAAAAAATTATTAGTTTATTTCTTCTCAGGATTTCATAAATTATGTGCATGTGTTAGTTAATAATTACAAAAAAAATTCTGTTAAATGATTTTAATAGGAAATTTTGATACTACATTTTGATTGTTATTTCAGCTACCATAATAATATTTGCAGCATGAATTTTAGTTTTGCAAATTAAATGTTACTTTGAGCAAGTATATAGTAATTTTATATTTATTTGTACATTTTTGTGTTTTATATTGTTTATCGTAATATTTTTATTTTCTAATGTAGTTTAATAAATGAACTTTTTTTTCAGAGCTATTAATGCTGGGAAAAGTGTCCGAAATGAGGATCAAGGGGCATCCACTCGTGGAGTGTTATACACTTTGGCTGCTATATCACCCAAAAACGAAAAAGATCCCGAGTTGGTGAAAAATATTGATGCTAAAAAACCCATAGAACTGGACTTACCTGATACTGTGTTAGAAAATGGTGTATTAAATCTTCAAAATGAAAATGAACAAATAAATTCCATGCCTGAAACTATTGATTCATCTTCATCAGTTAATTTAAATATTCGTGATGATTCAAACTTTACAACACCACCATCCACTCCAGAAGTTTCTCGGAAAACTGTGGTATGAAAAATTAATTTGTTATGTAATGTCAGTTTCAATCAATGTCCAACACTTAAACTCTAAACCACTTGTTGATACAAGTTTTCCATTTAATTAAATATATTTTTTTGTTAAAAGTTTAAATATTAAAATTACCATTTATTAAAACATAAAATACTTTATTTATATCCTACTTAGCACTTTGTACAGTTATTAAGTATCAATTTGTTTTTCTTTTTAGTTAGATCACACTATACCATGGATATATTTTGCATTATTTGATGGCCATGCTGGTTCTGGTGTAGCAGTTGCAGCTTCAAATTCTCTGCATAAAATAATACAGGTAACCAATATTATTAGAAAATTTCATAAAATGCTCTTCATATTTTCTTAGTATTTCACATTTAGTTTGATCTTTTTAGAAGATTCAATTTCATGAATATTTTATTGGTATTTATTGTTTGTGTTGTATTTTGTCTAATTACATTAAAATTGATTAGTAATATGGCAGTTTTTGTTAATATCACAGTCATTTAATACCTATTTCACATTAGTGCTGCACGCTTCTTGTGAAATGAAAAAATCTGTATATTTAAGCATATGCGCATTAAATATAAAGTTTAATAGCATATATTATGTATGTTAAGAATAAAATTTGTTTTTTAAATTTTTTTATTTTAATTAAATTTAATTATATTTTTAACAATAAAAAATCATTTTATTATTGTAAAAAATATAATACCATATACATATAATTATCACCATATACATATAATATATATGTATATTGTGATTTTCTGCCTAAGACTATCTTTGTTTTGTAAAATAATTTTGATCTGATTTTATTTTTTTATTTGCACACTGTATATTTGCTTTACTTAGATTAAGTTTTAATAATAAACATGCATTTTTCTTTCTATATAAAATTTTAATTTTCCATTAAGGAAAATCTATTGCACCTACATTATATTTGAATCTATCACACTTTTAATTTCTTCTTGACATAGTTAAATGTTTTTATATCTGCTGTATATAATATTAATAAATCTATACAAAAGTATTTGAATTTTTTTCTTTATTTGCACAATGTATATTTGCTTTACTTTGCATAAATTTTACTTTAAGTTTTTATAATTGACTTAGATTAAGTTTTAATAATAAACATGCATTTTTCTTTCTATATAAAATCTTAATTTTTCATTAAGGAAAATCTATTGCATCTACATTATATTTAAATCTATCAAATTTTTATAAATGTTTTGCTTCTTATAATTTTTTGAATGAAAATCATATTTGTTATTCTAAGAATTCATAAACAGTTTTTGAAAAGGAATAAAATTAGTGTAATCTGAAAGAAAAGGCAAAATCAAAATTTTAAAAGTTTTTGGCCTATTAAATAGTAAATTCTTTGACTTTTTGACCTATTAAATAGTGTATCAAATAATAAACTCAATTTTTGAAACTTTGATTAAGTTTTTTTTAATCTGTTCAAACTTAATACAAAAATTCTATATAGCTAGAAAGTTTGTATTTTGAATTTTAATTAAAACCATGGTATTTGTGAAATTTATCACACAATAGGAAGAAATAGAAATGAATATGAAATTTGATGTGTATTTCCTTTAGTGTTGAAAATTATTTCTCTTTGAATTTGCTTTAAACTATTATAAATGTAGTCAATTTAATACTTTCTCAGTAACATGATTATTTTAACAATTTTTTTAAATTCTATACACAAACTTCATTTGTAATATTTAAGAGCCTGTTATTAAAATTATTTAATTTAAAATAATAAATTTATAAGACAAAATATTAAAATTTCGATCTTTTATTCTTTATAAGTTTCAAATTTCAATAATATACAGTTTAAAAATTACTACTTTTAAAATAAATGCTTTTTTCCTGACATCATTTTTTGGTAAAATTTAAAAACAGCAAAAAGATATGCAAATGGAAAACATGGTTTTCTTAACTTTTTTATTTAATTTCTTTTCTAGCAAAAGTTACAGGAAGTTGCAGATTTATTAATATTGCCTCAAGATCAGCTTAATTTATTTGCCAGAGGAACACATGAACGCAGTGCACAGCCTCCTGGTTTTCTGGGCTTTTCAACTGAAAGAGATGTTACAACTGATAGTTTAATAATTGGTGCTCTTGAATCAGCATTTTGGGAAATGGTAATATGTGTGTACTTGTGTATTTCTTATGTTTATATTGGCATGTTAGAGTATATCATCTTTAGAGTGCTTGTAATAATTTTACCTCTTGTCAGTTATTCATAAAAGGATTTTTTAAACTTATGACTATTTAATTTCTCTCTCCTGCATATTTCAAAAATTTTCATATTGCTTTTTAAATATTACCAGTTAACAAATAATGCCAACATTCAAATATTTATACTGTTTTCAAGAGAAAGAATATACTAATATTAGAATAATTTTGAAATTTATTTATTTAATTGTATCCCTTTATCACAAATTATAATGGGAGAGAAGCGACTATTTCTTTTGTCAATAAGCTTTGGTTACTAATACCCAGCAATTTTTAGTATATTTGAAAATTTTGCCTCTAAAAAGATCAAAGTTGATGAATTTCTGTGTAGAGTTACCCAGTGAGTGTTTTGTTACATCAGAAATGTTCTTTTTATTTTAAAGCTGAAAACAATTAGAAGATCCTAGACTTGGTTAGTAAGTCCCGGTCTAATTAGCCCTCGTGTGCAAAAAATTACCGTTGAGCGACAAACAAACCAAACCTAGACTTGGTTAGCCACTGTCAGAGCTATTATTTCATTTAGAGGATATTGTAATTCTGTCATTTATGATCTTATTGTATCCCGAAAAGTAAAGGAAGAATAATAATAACAGAATTGAAATGAATAAAAGCATGGTAAGAAACTTGAATGAAATCAAGCAGTGATTTAGAAAAGCCTCTCAATATATGTTCTGTGATTAGTTGTGGGCAAAAACAGCTGATGCATGAATTAGGCTGCTTGATATTGGGGAAAATTATAGTGATGAATTCCTCAAGGTCATCTTACCGAGAACACAAATTAATTTTATTATTCTTAAAATTGCATGAGTGGTGTTATTGGGTAAGTTTGTTTTATTGCTGGAATAAATTATATAAATTATGTAATCAATTTAATAAAATGTTTGGTAAATTTAAAGTTAAATTTGAATAGTAAAACATATACTTATTACTATTTACTACTGATAAAAAATTCGTAACTTTCTTGCATCTCCCCACTGTTCTTCTTGTGAACAAATTATTTATATAATGGTAAATATTTTTTTATAATTTAAAAATTGCTTAATTTACCAATTGTTTATATTTTTCATAAAGCTTTTTAAAAAATGAATACAAATTAAATTTTACAAAAACATGTAATATCATTTAAAAAATGCTGAATATTATTGGATTGAGAGAGGTGAATTTTCATTTTTAAATTTAATATTTGTTCTAGTATTTATCATTTTTTATTACTTTGAAAGTTAATTAAATGTACTTTGCCATTTAACTTCAAACTAATATAAATAGCACTTAAAAATATGGTTAAAATTATTTTAATCTTTTGAAATAAAACAAGAACATTATTAAAAGCTAATTTTAATGTATATGACATTACGGTATTGAAAGTTGCTGCATTAGGATTGAAAACATTTAATTTTTTTTTTTAATTTAATGATGCTTCCCACACTTTATATGATTGTAGTAGGTGCATCTTGGACAATAGCATGACATCCTGAAAGGGTTAAATAATGTATTTTTAAGGTAAGATAATTATAAAAAAAAGTGATGCTGTACAAGATGTTATATTATTTCCTTAATTAATGTATTTTATTAAAAATAGTTAATAAATTTCTTATATTATACTGATTTAAATTTTTGTTTTGTATTTCCTATATATTATGAGAATTTAAAAAATGTTTACACTGAGTTTGTCTACTGCAACAAAAGGGAAAATGTTCTCATATTTTTACTTTTACTTCTATAAATAATAATTTTATCATACATGAATAAATTTTAATTGATATTTTTTATTATTTACAGTATGACTTTATTTTTATTAAGTTTGTTTCATACTAGTATTAATCAAAAGTTTTTAGAATAACTGACTATTATTATATAGCATGTTATGTGTGGGATTACATAAAAATCTGATGGTATGATTAATTTGTTAAAAAAAGATAATTCTTTGCCAGAATATTATGTTTGTGCATGATATGTGTCAAGAAGTCTTCCTTCTTAATATCATATGATAGATCCCTGATTTGCCAAACATATTGTAGCTGAATGTTGGCATGAAAAGTAAGAATCTAAAAACATAAAATTTTAGTTATAAACCTTCCTAATTTTAGTAAACCAAGAAATATTATAAAAATATGCAGTACTCATCAATAAAGGTGTTTTTTTAAAAGAAAGACCCAAATATTAAAACATTTGTTATATTTTAATATAGGTTTAATGTAAATTTTTCCATATAATATGCATTTTTAAAAGTCAATTTTTTAAAAATCCTTTTCTATCTTAGTTGAGCTTTCATGAATGAATATTTTTTAAATTTTGTGTTCTTTTTAATTATATGTTTAAAATTAATTACTCATTGTGCCTATATTTCCTAGTTCTGATATTCAAAAGATTATTCTTAAACTTTGTTATTTTAATTCTAAAAACTTAAATTTTTGCATATTCATTTTCTGTTTAACTTAATGTTTAATTTTCTTTATTTAGGACAGACAAATTTTAATTGATAAGAAACACTATACTATGACTGGTGGTTGTACAGCATTAGTTGCTTTATTTATATTTGGAAAATTATATGTTGCCAATGCTGGTGACAGTAGGTGAGAAATTTTTAATAATTTTTCTTCTATTAGCAGATCTTTAATATTATAATCAATTTACTCTAATAAAAAATTTTAATGTGTTTTAGATAGTATTTTAACTGAAAGTGATATTAAATTCTTTAGTTATTTATTTTTTGCAGTATTAAATACTTTTCCTCATAAATAATTTATGAACATAGATTTTTCAAAGCTAAATATTTGATACATGGATCTAATTGTAATTTATTGTATTTCAGGGCCGTCCTATGTAGAGGAACTAAAACTATTCCAATGTCTAATGATTTTACTCCAGAAACAGAAAGAAATAGGATTCGAAAATTGGTATTTTCATAAATTAGCATTTTTGTAGCTATTTTTATTATTCAAAAAATATTTTGCAAATTGGTTTATACAAGTCTGGAAATTGATTACCTGATACAAAAGTCTCCAGGAATGGCTTTTCTATACCTCCATTACATTATCAAGAAATTGAACAGTTTATCAAGTTTTTTTTTTCTTTCTAAAATTCCTTTATCTGTTCTTTTTATATTTTAAAAACTTATTCTTTCATAGATTTTGATTATTTTAAAGCAGTTTGATGAAATTGTTATAATCTATACCTTCAATAATGGCCATTACTATTTTATTAGTAAATCATTTTATAGTGTATCAGAGTCCTTCACTCTTTCCAAGATATTCAAAATTTAATATTTTGCTTTTAATTTCTCAATTTTCATTCAGTTTGAATGTATGTAGTATATTTTGATAAACTACTGTTTAGAAAAAGTATGAAGATAATTTTAAGATATTTTTCTCTTAATACAACTGAAAAATTCAAATTTTGATGTAAAGAATATGCAATAAAAATATAATTGAAAATATAAAATTTAAGGTTCTAGTTTCTAGATTACTAACTACATTGCTAGGATGAACAAACTTAAGTTCTATAAGAGTATCCTTTTGAATACATTTTACAAATCATAATATAGCAATACATATTATATAATTACATTAAGTATTTGAGTCATAAATATTTAATGTTAAAATTACATTAAATATTTGTGAGGATAAGAATTTAAATATTGCCAACTGGAAAGTAAAGATTAAAGCAATTTTCGGTTTGTGAAATAAGAATTTTTCGTTCCTAAATATGCAACATAAAAGGGAATGCTCAAATAGTTTTTTTGACCTCAAATTATATTAAATTATAAAATTTCCTGAACAAATGTAAAATAGTGTGAAGATCAATACCTACCTAACACTATCAGTATCTAACAACTCTTCAATACCAACTTACTATCAATAACTAACAACTCTTCATGCATATCAGAACTAATTATTTCAAGACATTCTTCACTTGGATATTCTCGGCTGGGTGTTGAAATTCTTTATGCATGAACAAACTCAGATCCC
This sequence comes from Latrodectus hesperus, assembly GCA_037975125.1. Lineage (NCBI taxonomy): Eukaryota > Metazoa > Arthropoda > Arachnida > Araneae > Theridiidae > Latrodectus > Latrodectus hesperus. The sequence goes on from CM075852.1 coordinate 45,526,592, forward strand.
AAACACAGATGAATCCATACATACAGGAGCAGCTTATTAAAATATCAACAAATAAAGAACTGAATAAATTTTTTTGAACCAGGATATCACAAATCCTGGCTTCTCTGGCAATATACTGGCAATTTCGTATTCTGCATTATGGATTTTTGTACAGAAGCTAATTATTTTACGTCTTCCTGTTTGCTTGAGTGAGGATGAACCTGATCACATGTAAAGAAACCAACTAGAAATTTTTGCTTGTGCAGAATTATAGTTACTATTCACAAACATTGAGCTAGACATAAATCACTCATAGCATCTCTAAGTTCATCCGAATCATTATTTCTATAATATGTATTTATATAGTTTTTTCATTGGGGTATCTGTAGGCATGTTCTGACTATAGAAAGGGGCACATTGATCAAAGAATTTTAGGAATCACTGCCTTAAAGGAATGGATGTGATTTGACCTGTAAGAATGAAGAAATAAGCAATCTTTTTCTTAGAAATACTTTGTGAACAAATAATTTTTGTAGAATTTGGTTCATCTGGAAACACTCAAATAGTGTATTATTTAGTTTCTGGTTCATATGAATATGTTCCAATTTTTTCATGTGTAATATTATAGTATACAGATTTTGCAATTCCTAATTTGAATATTTTTAGTATTTTCATATACCTAAAACAAACCAAGCATCTTTATGAGGTTCTGTCAAATTCTACAGAATCCATCTGGAACAAATTTTTTTTTAGCAGCCAAATGTTTAAAATTAGATGCATATGCCAAGTAATGCTTTTATCAAAACATGCGACATACCAGTCTTCAGTCATCTTGCACACATGTGAATATTGTTTTCAATCACTCGATTTTGGTTGTCCTTTACAAGATTCATCACACGCGAATGCATGGTCATGATTAAACTTTGCTAACCAATTGTAAACTGTTTTTTCAGATAGTGCTTCATTACTGAAAGTTTCATGCAATGATACTAAACATTATTGCCGTCTAAGACCTTTCTTAAAGTCATAAGAAATCATCCAATAGAAACCTTCACAAGTTATTTCCATTTTTTTTACTCATTTTCTTAAGAGCACTTGAATAAACAAAATTTGCTGACGATTTCTAAGATACTACTGACTTCAAGATAAAGTAAATGTGAATTTTGCAAAGATCTTGAAGACAAATTTCAGTAACGTCTTCTATTGGTTGTTTGTAAAATTTTAAAAGGCATCATACGTAACATGAATGATGTTAAAATGCGATTGGTGAATGATAAATTAAAAGAATAATACACTAAATAGTCAAAACTAAAAGATAAAGTTTAAAGATCTAATTAACAACGAATATTATTTAACTACACATTAATATGTATAATTGTAAATTTTGAACAAGTTGTTATGTCAGATATTTTTAAATTTTGTTTAATTTATGGAATTTTAATTTTTATTTTTTAATATTGACTATTATTCTACTACTAATACAATTACAAATTTTAGTTGTATATGCTCTAAAACTGTCTTATTTTCTGTATTAAACCTAATGAAGTTTGCAGTATAAATTTTATGTAAATTATATTTATATAATTAAAAAAATTTCTGTTAGTCTTTGAAGTTTATGACTCCAAAAAAATCTGTACTTATACCCCTATACTTGCCCAACTGAATGACTAGTGCTCTGGCTTTCAATAGTTTGTGGTATAGAATTCCACCTTGAACTTGGTTATTTGTAGTGGTTTGAAATCCATTTCAGACTATAGGTCTTGGTCTAATTAATCATTATGGGCAAAAAAATTACCACATTGAGCAACATTCAAACTAACCTACTACCATTTCTTAATTTTCAGTAACATTTTAATTGATTTGTAAAATGTTCTTTTAAATTCATTATTTATATTATAAATTTTGTGCTGTTTATTTTATATTTGAATTAACAGATTTCCCTTAAGTTTCAGAGTATATGATATCTTTTTAAATCTACTGGTATATTTGCTTTATTTTAAATACGATACAACATATTATGATACATTGATTTGCGAATAATAAATGTACTTCAAACTGCAGGGTAAATTGCGTCCTGATCTTTTGGGTAATGAATTCACCCACTTAGAATTTGCTACTCGCCCTGCAAGGAAGGACATAGGTGAAAAGATTCTTTATAGAGATGCTTTCATGTCTGGATGGTGTGTATTGTTTTTAATTATATTATTACTATATATTAGTTAATAGATTACTTTATTACTATATTTTATTTGATAAAATGGAAATTATTGAACGAATTTCAAGGTTTCTATCTTCGAGTGTTCAGAAAATTCATTGTTAGTCATTCTCTTTATAATATATCTGCTATATTGCTTAGTATTGCCTGAAGCATTAAAACTTCTATTTCTATTACAATTAGCTCTCTTTATTGTAGCGAAAACAAATTTATTTTAATATTTTTGTTAAAGCAGTATTTTTAGTTATTTGTTTTTAATAGTAGGATAAATGATGTTGAATCACTATATCAAGCTTTATTAATGTTTAGTATTACCTATAATTGTAGTTACTAATTCTTGTTTGTTAAGTTGTGCCAAGATGTATTTACTAGTATAAATTTCAGACGTTATTCGATATATCAGCATTATTTTAATAAAAATAATTTCTATTTTCAAACATGAAACATTTATATTTTAAACAATATAATTTTTATTTATTGATCACTGATTTAATTATTGAGTAAGGTTCATAATTATTTTGTTCATTAGCTTTATTGTTTCAGATAGAAAAAAAATACTAAACAAAAAGTAGTGAATATAACAAAGTGTATATTTGATTTTTTACGTTTTGTTATGAAATTTCTTTGATTTCATTATTTATTGTCAAGGGTACAACATCCAAAGTTTTATTAAAATATTATTGGGTGAATATTTTTATTAAATTATATTTGTTGTCAATAGTTATCTATTAAATCAATACTTGAAAACAAAAAATATAAACTATTATAATTTAAGATAATTCAAATGGAGAACTCTCATTATCTGAACTCTATTCAAATTTCTGGTTATCAGAATTCCTTTCAGAATTTTAGCAAAATAAATTAAATTGAAATGTAATACAATTCACAAAATAATGATTATGTCTATGCACTTATTATTTCTTTCTCCAAAGCTAGTGTAGGCATACAGTGTTCATTACTAAAATAAGTTACTTCTCATAGTGCAGTTCTACCACTGGCAGTCATCCACCACCTGGTGGCAGGTGCAGCCCACTTGTCAAAGTTCATTTTGATTAATCCCTCGGTGTGTTGTTGACCTGCTATTATGCATAATTTTTCCATTGGTACTTTGTTTTGTTTGAAAGTGACTTTTGTTATTCACTCTGGATTCTGAAAAAAAACGTGTTGCGTTATTGTTAAGGAATAAACTAAATATAGAGCAATCTCATAAAGGATTTACAAGTAAACAATTGTATAATATTGAAAAATCAACAATTTCAAGTGTTAAAAGGAGCAAACCTACACTTATAAACTTTACATCAGTACTTAAAAACAAAGAGGGAAGTTCTTCAAGAAAATCAATGAAGGCAGCAACAAACAAGGATTTAAAAGATGCCATTTTCAAGTGGTTTTGCAGCATTGTTCTCTATTAAATTCCATTTCTAATCAGTGAAAAAGCTAAGATTTTGGCTACGAGGTTTGGGTATTCATACTTTCAAGCAAGCAATGGCTTACAGCTTTTGTAATATGTAAATATAAAAATGTTAAATATGTAAAAGTATTGCTTTTTTAGTCCTTTTCTTAAAAAATATCCAATTATCCGAATGGGGTCTGGTTATAATTGAGTAGAATAATTCGAGTATTACCATTTAGATTTAAAATACAAAGACGAAAAGTTAATTGCAATAATTATCAGGACTCAACTCAAATTCTGATTATATGTTGTTAAAAACTTTTAACTACTATGATCAGATCGATTCCAAGTTTTGGGTTAAGAATATTCAGATAAAAATGTGTTATCAACTTGGTATTGGGAATATCAAATTATTGTTAACAATTTGAGAAACGTTTTGCAAGCAAAATGTATATTTTTCTGTTTTATTTTGTAGAGTGGGGCATGCATTCTTCTCATATCTATTTTCTGAGCTCGCAGCAGAATGTTTAGTCATTTTGCTTTTGTTTCAATAATTTGTATGTTTGAATTCCAACTTATAGGCATGTTTTTTTTTTTTTTTTGTTTCAGAATTCACTTTAAACTGTAAGTCAGTCTATTTAGCTCTCATATGCAAAAAATGATAGTTGAGTAATAAACATACTAATCTAATATATATTTTAAAGAAATTTATTCTTCATGCTATTTATTTAGTAAATCCCCAGAATTTTCACCACCTTGTTTTACAATAAATATTTAGTGTGGACTGTTTCTTTGGTTATTATATGTGCATAATGCATTCTTGTAAATATACAAATTTCATAAATTGGAAGAAGTTTAAATTGGAGATTTTAAATTTATTTTCACAAATTGTATGCCACAGATATCTCTCTTCATTGAAGTTGCCAATGGATTCATACTGAATTGATTTCTAAGTCATCTAGCTTTTTTAATATGAACTACAAAATATTAAACAATATTTTCTTATTTTATGAATGTCTTGTTGAATACATTCTATCAATTCAGTTTGAAGCCAAGCTGGTAGCTGGAATTTTCTTTGTTTTAACAATTTGTAAAATTAAAGTGGATTTAATTTCTATCTTAAGCATGCTCCATGATTAGTATCCACTTTAAGTCTTAGGTTCAAATCTTACTTCATTTGCAAAAAATCACTGTTGGGTGAGAAGCAAACAGCTCTTTTTGAAATTATTTTTATTCTATTTATTTCCAAGCTTATTAGAAATATTACTTTAGTGTTGAAATTAAGATTAAAGCATTAACTAGTCCAAATAGTTTAATGTGTTTGTGAATATCTATATTTCTTAACATTATCAATGAAAAAAGATACCATATATTAAAAAATATTCATAACTTTTAAATGTTTTTGTTTCTCGCTATTCATTTTAATGTTATATTTTAAATTTTGCTAAAAAAAACTAAGCAATAAATCAGCAAAATTTTATTTAAAATAAATCATAATAAGTTTCTTCTCTTCAGATAACAGTGCAAATTATTGAATTTGCAAATAATAAACTTACATAAAATTTTAAATATAAACAATTTCTGAACTTGAACTACAATCAAATATTTGTGATTTCAAAAGTCATAAGTTTTCTACCTTATTGTTTACATGTACTAAAAAGGGCAATTAAACATGGTTCTAAAATTATAATTACATTAATTATTTTTCTACTTAAAAGGTAATTTAACAATCATTTTTTTCTGAATGTATAAAATACTATTTATTATTTAAATGAAATTAAATAAATGTGTGTAAATAATTACATAGGTAAATTGAAAAAATATACAAAGCTTTAAGATATCTAAAGTTATGTAAAAGCTTTTTATAAATACTCTCTGTCAGACTTAGTTTTTATATATTTACCAAAATTATTTACATTTTTTATTTAAACAGGTAAATATATAACAGCTGATTTTAGAAGAGAATACATTTTTTTTTTAACCTGTGATATTATATATTGCTGCTGATTCTTTTCTTTCATTTTGTTTATTAGGATTTTAAAATATTTATATACTTAATTGAATTTACACATAATATATTCTTTTAATATTCTGATTTGTTATTACTTTAAATTTATGTAAGTCTAATGCTTTTTATTATATTTTATGACTAAGTTCTGTAACATGAAAACAAAAATGTTATTGACAAAAATGCTCTGACATTAAAAATGATTAAAAGTATCTAATTCTAAAATGTTTGTTTTTATCATTGTAAAAATTATTTAAATATTAATTGTTATTTTAGGTCTTATAAAACTATTACGATATCTGATCTCAAATTTCCTTTGATTTATGGAGAAGGTAAAAGAGTAAGTATTTGTTTTTAATTAAAATAAGAATTTTTTAATCCATGTTCATCTAAAACTACCACAAAATAGTTTGCTCATACTTTATTAAGTTATATTGTTCTTATTTGTTTTAATATCATGTTTTCTGTCATGCTATGTATTTTTCTTATATTTTAACTGTATGTTTACTATTTCCGCTATTTTCCCATGCATCTCTTACAACAGTTATAACAGCTTAAATTTTGTCCGAACTATTTATGTCCCGTTTTAGAAGAAAGAAAGGAGAATCATATTGTTGAAATATTTTCTTATTAATTACATGACATCTTTGAATAAAATTTTTTGTGGATAAATAATTCACTGTTTCTCATAATTACTATTTTTCTTCCTCTGAATGAATCCTACTAAGAATATAAGAAGCAAAAGAATAGTTATAAACTTGTAATTTTCTTGTAAAAAAATGTGTTGTATATTACTAGTAACAATCAAGTAATGGAAAATTACTAGATTGTTACTAGAAATTTACATGATAGTTTTAATCATTGTTTTTGCTACTAGATATTGATAAATAAATTTAATTATGATGTATCCATCATATTTGAATTTACTTGTATTTCTACTTTCAAACATAACTTCTAACTGAAGATTATTTTAAGAATTTTAAATGTATAATTCAAATTCTTTAAATCCTTATTAGTTGTATGCATTTAACTAAAAGTTATCTTTATGAACTCCCATATAACATGCAATTTTGCTTTGAATAGTTAATGTGAAATAATGTTATAAATATTTTTGTAATGAAATTACAATTTGCATAATTTTGTTTCTTCTTTCTTTTCTGCTCTTACTTTTATTTTTAATCGATTAAAACTGATGAATTATGAAGTTTTACATTTCTGCTTATTTCTTAGTGCCAAAATAATATTTCTGTGTAAGCAAAATTGTTTCCTTATGTCTAAATATTACTTCTCTTAGACGATTAATAACTATGAAAACAAGTCTTTTCAGAAATTTAAATGGTGTCATTTGACTTTTAAATCAGCATGTTAGAAAATTACAAAAATTATCTTTCATAATTTAAGGTAAAAAAATGTGAATTCTTTCATGTATGAAATCAAGTTAAGAAAGTTTGTTTTTATTAGAGCAGTTTTTTATGTTAATGCAAAGCTTAATATATTAAATAAGATCCAAAATTAATATTGCAATTTTAAATGTGACTTTCGTATGCTTGCTTCTGTGATACATTAATGAAAATTTGGGCATTGTTTAGGAATAAGGTAATAGTTTGATTATATATAATAAAGTATCCGATATATTCTCAGATTTGAATGGAAAAATCACACTAAAATTTCACTTAAATAGTGATTTTTTAAATTTCCTGTAATTTTTCAGAAATATTTTATGTAAGATAAAATATTCAGGATAATATTTTTAAAGGTACAATCTATCTTTTGATAGCATTTATTTCACAATTATATTTTAACCTACCTAATGGAAAAAATAATTAAGTATAATGATGTAAAATACGATCAAATATTAATAGCAGATTTATCCTTTGCCCGATATGATATTTTGTAATTTCAGTAACCAATCCAGTTTTATATGTATATAATTGACAATTTCATTGGAAAGTAAGAAAATATTTTTTTATGTTAATCTTAATATCAATTGTAAAAATTTTCTTTCATCTATGTTTTTAAATATTCAAGATCTTGAAACCTAATAATCAGATATGCTTGATTTTTGTTATTTTGCAAAATATTATCTGTATCTGATGCCATATTTGCATTCTCTCACATTATTCAGTTCTTCTTTAAAGCTTACTGTCAGTTTTAAAGCCAATTGTAAGTTTATAGTCACTTAAAAGTTTGTCTTAGCATAAATAAAAGCAAAATTAAATTTTTCATTATTTTCTCCAGAATTTTTTGATTCTCTTGCATTTATTTATAAAAAATTTTTATTGAAGTTATTAGGTTTTTGCATTATTCTCTTTATTTCTGTTACAATGTTCCTAATTTTTATGAAAAATATTTATATGTCTTCATAAATTAAAAAAATTGTTAATAATTCAGTGAATTCCATTTTTTATTAAATGTGAAATCTAACATTAAATTCAAATTTTTAATTTTTTTCTATTTAGTAATTTAAATTACTCAGAGCTAATCTAAAATTGTTATTTTGCTTGCTTTTAATTATTCCATCACAAAGTAACATTTTCTTATTCCTAAATAAGAATATTAATATACCTTATTTTTTCCTCATAGTAAAAAATTTTCTAAATTTCTTTTATTTTTTCATTTTATTTTAATTGAATTAAGTATTAACAAAATTTTACTCATTTACAGATAAAATCACTTAAAGAATGCTAAAAAACAGGAAAAATTTTAATAGAACAGGAATAATTTTATATAGATTTTAGAAACATCTCAGATTGAATGTTGTAATATTTATATACAGATATATTTATACATTCACTGAAATGGGAAATTTTTAGCACAATTACTCAAGTAATAAAGGTTTTATGAAGCCGGAAAGGTTTTTCCTTTTTTCAGTGCAATCAAGTTTTTAATAAATAAGAGTAAATAAATAATATATGATGTTTTCTAATTTTATATTTGTTTTATCTTTTTATATGTCATAAATATTTCTTGGTTCATTAAGAAATATTTTATGGCAAAATACAATCATTATGTTTATTTTTCAGAGTCGTCTTTTAGCAACAATTGGTGTTACACGAGGTTTTGGTGACCATGACTTAAAAGCTTTAAATACAGATATTGATATCAAACCATTTTTATCATCAGAACCAGAAGTAAGTAATAAATGGAAGAGATTTAAAATGTTTTCACTTTTAATTTTATTGGAAAAAAAGAAAAGACAAGTTTTGACATGAAGCATTGTTTAAAAAATGCTGATTCTTATTCAAATATCCATGATCTTTATTTTTACCATCAATAATTGTCAATGAATGTACTATTACTTTATTTTAATTACTTATTTTTATAAAAAAAAATTGAAATCGAAGACATTCTCTGATATTTTTTCAATTGATTATGAAGAAAAATTATTTATTCACATCATATTAAAATTAATTTTCATTACTTTTGTTCATGAACAAGAAATCATGGTGTGATAAATGTAGGTATTGTGTTTTAATATGAAACTATATTTATATGATCAGTAGTGATTAAATTTCTTACTATAGATGTTAGTAATTATTACTTTTAAAAATCATTTTCTTTTATGAATATTATTTGTAGTAAATTATGTAGTTAGTGCAACATCAAGTTTTGAGTTTATCTTCATTTTTCAAGGTTTTAGTTTTTTTTTAATATTACTATGGCTATATTTATTTTTTAATTTTTTTTATCTCACTGTTTTCTTTATAATTTTAACTGAAAACAATATTCTATCTTGTTTGTAAATAATTTGTCTTACTGATGCCTGTACACCTATTATTAACCTGATTAAAAAATTTTTGAGGCATAGCACCACATTTTTAAGCATTTTTAATTGATATTCAAAATCATGAAATTCAGTGTATTTAATAGTTCAGTTTGAGTTTCCCTTAAAAATCCTTAAACTCTCCTGCAATCCACTTGTTTAGATCTAATATCTTATAACTTAAAAATTTGAATATTTTTTATTTTAGAGTTATTTCAATCTTTTAAATTTTTAATATGCTTCATTTTTTAAAATTTCTTTACTTGGAACAAATAACAATGATATAATTAAACAAGTCTATTGCAAGTTTAATGTTTAATTTTTTTTGGTTTGAAAGCTATAAATTACTAATAAAAAATTCCTATTGAAAGTTCTAAAAGATTATTTAAAAAAAAAAGGTCAGTTAAAAATGATAAGTATTTTATAAAATGAATTATTTACAGTTTTGATACTTAACTTGTATACTAATAAAATTAAAAAAAATTATTACCAGGAATTTGAATAAGATTGTTTTGCTGTTACACTTTCTGAGATGGATATAGCAGAAGTATCAATGAAGAGTTTTATAAAGAGAATGACAGCATTCATTCCATATTTATTGCATCATCTTATAACTTGAAATGTTAACTTCGTTTCTTGTAATATATTAAGCAGGAAACATTATTCTGAGTGATCCATGTATATTACAACAGCTCTGTTATGTTTTAAAATACATATATAACATTAATTTTGTTGCAGTTTAACCTTGATTGCAAACATGATTACATTTTCTAAGTCAGGAATGATGAAATAAGGTGCCAGCTTTTAGTTTTATACTTAATATATTTTATTCAATGAAATAAATTATTTCATTGAAAATTTAAATTAATTTGCATTAGTTATTTGGATTCATTGTTGTACATCAATAATTTTTGTCTGAATTTTTACTGTGTATTATGAGGAAAATTACATTATTAATTAGCAGTTCTAAAAAAGTGAATGGCAATAATAAAGTAGGGTGGCATTGCATGAAACCAGCATTTTTTCATCATATTAGCAATTAGGAAATCAGTGTTTTTTTGATTTCATGACAATAAAAAATTAACATATTCAAAAATTCAATTTCATATCTTTATTAGAAAATTAAAGTTGCTTAAAATTTGTAAAATGAAGAAATAGTACATTAATAATCAGTACCAAAATTACTTATTGTATGTTTTACTAAACATAATTGGATAGCTTATTGTTTTGTAATTAATATATGTGTATTTCCATAGTTAAAATAAAGAAATCTTGAAATTTATAAAAAGTTAAAAGCATATTTATTTAGATTATAAAGGAAAATATCATGCATATTTTGAATATTTATTGTATTTCATTAAATTACATTATTTCTATCTTTGAAGTAAATTTAAATTAGGTTTTTAAAATTAAAATTTCAAAAAAATGGATTAAGCAGTCCCTAAATTTTTAAAAAAAAATGAATTTTGAATTATTAGACTGTCATAACTTAAATCTTGTGAAAATATAAATTATTTTTGAAAATCAATTCAAATGAATATTCTAAAAGTATTAAATGTTTGTCATGCGTGTTTTTGTACCAAGTGTAATGTTTTATGGTACTGTGCACAAGAAAGAATTTGATTTAGAAGCATATGAAACAAATCACAATATAATTTAAAATTTTGTAAAAATGTAATGCTTAGGAAATAGGCTAAAGATGTCTTTTCCTTTAATGTATAGCTTTAAAAGTTTAATTACTTTTCTTAATGCTGTAATGCATATTTATTTTAAGTTTTTCTACATTTATTTTGATTTTACATTTAGGTTCGAATATTTAATCTCCTAGAAGAAGAATTGACTGACTCAGATGTTCTAGTTATGGGAACAGATGGTTTGTGGGATGTTACTACAAATGAAAGAGCAGCAGAAGTAGTACAGAAATCATTAGATCATTTTCCTGCTAACGATGAACAGCGATATAAATATAGGTAATAGATTCAAATCAATTCTTGGTTAAATATAATGTAATATGCAGTAAATGATCATGTAAATATGTTTTTACCTAATGTCTTGCCATATATTGTATAATTTTCCATTGCCTTAAATACTTTCTTAAATTTTATACCTTTGACATTTGGGTCAAAAAGAATTTTTTAGAATCAGGATAGCAGTTCTGTTCCAACTCTGTTTAGCTACTTTCTTATCCAAATTGGCTCATTGGTAACGCTGTACCCCCACCTTTTTTGTAAACTTTTGTTATTGTTTAAATCAAATTAATCAAGAAAATTTTATATTTTGACTATATTTATATGACACATTCATATAAATATGTTCTTTTCAAAAGAAAAAGTAATCTAAATATACTTTAAATGCTGAAAACTGCTTTAAAAATTATGATTTTATATTATTTATAGAAAGCTTGTTAGAATTGATTTATTTCATTACCAAACAATGTATGACCTAAAGCATTTACAGTGTGCTGTGCAGCTATAAGATCATAAAAAATAAAAATTTTAATAGCAAACTGTGTTAAATTAATTTTGAAATATTGAAATGAGAGTTATATTGTCACGAAAAAATTGCTAAATCACAAAATCATTGAGTTAATTTCACACTGCCAACAATTTCTAGAATTATAGATGTTAAATAAAATATTAGACCACACTTATTTATTAAAAATTATTTGAGTTTTCAAAATTATTTAATTTTTAAAAAAGTCATTTAAGTTTTTACTTAGCATCACAGAAAAGTGCAAACGTTATTATTATAAAGAGAATAAAAGAGTTTTATTTGTTTTTTTATTAGGAAATTCATAATGCCACTGTAATAGTTGTGCCAGAGCTTTAAAAATTTAGTTTTTGAAGCCTCTGATATATGAAATAATTAATAAGATTCTTATGATTTCTAATTGTTGAGGATCTTCCTCTTTAGAAGAAACACCACTACATGTTAGCTTGTGTGAATGTGTTTAAGAAAAATTTCAAAACCTTGACCAACATTTAGTTGAATTGCAGGAGTTATTTGACATACCTTTCAAGTGTCTGTTTAAATTATCTTCAGCTATCAGTCTTTTTAATGATTCTTTTTGGGTCTAGCACAACAGGCATATGTTCAAAATATTAAGCTCTTTTATTAGCTATTTAATTATTCTTTTTCATTAAATTTGCATTATAAAAATTCAGTTTATTATTTAAATAAATATATAAAATGAAAAACATGAAATATATTCATTAGTATACAAAAATTTGTATTAAATATGATTAATTTTAAAAAATGTGTTATTCAATTTAATTTCTTCATTATTTTTTTCTTTTTTATACAGGTATACTTCTGCAGCGCAAGATTTAGTAATGCACTCTAGAGGAAAATTACGAGAACGTAATTGGCGTACTGCTGATAATAAACTAGCAACTATTGATGACATTAGTGTATTTGTCATACCATTACGGCCATATAAAGAAGAATATTTACAATGGCAAAAGAGTATAAATTAAAATTGCTAATACAGAATCATAACTCAAGTTGCTTCAAATGATGTTAATTTTTTAAGACTTTGAGATCCAAGAAAAGATACTAAGTAATTTTTCTGTAAAAAGTTTTGCTCATTTGTATTTAAAAGGAAATTTTTTACATGAAATTATTTAATTCATACTTTGTATATATATATATGAAATTTTTGATACAGACGTATTTTACCCTTTGAAATATAATTAACTGCATGCCAATGATGACTGTTATTATATTTATATATAATTAAAATAATATGAAAGAATCTGCTGTGTGTATCAGCAAAAAAAGAACAAATAAGTAACTTGGTTATGAGTTATCCTATGTATCAAGTAATATTCCAATTTACATAAATGTAATAAAAAATAACTTATTGCAAAAGAATATTTTTTAAAGTAAACAATATTTAATTTTTGAAAAAAATTTATTTTTAAATTATTACACCAGAATTCTTATTTTATGATCTATTTCTGAATTTGTTTTCAGAATGAAACTAGTCAAACATTGTGATTAATTGTTTGAATTGAGTATTCTATTGCGTGAATTTGATTTGTGAAATTAATATATAACCAATGCTTTTGATATGTTATGGTTGAACCAGTTATTTTTTGAAGTTCAGCGAGTAACTGATTATTACATTCATCATCATTTTTAGTTTATTTCTGTGCATTCCATTTATTTCATAATATTAAATTATTCTTCAGAAATGTATCAGTGTGTGCACATTAATTTGTTATTTTTATGGAAAATGTTATAGAGAAATTTAGCTTTATTAGCTAAGTTATAATTGTTAAAATTCAATATTGTGTAAAATGTTTAATTTGTGCAAAATCAAAATATTTTTTTACGAAATTGCTGTTTTATATAAATATTACAATTGTACATATTTTAAAAAAAGTTACCACTTGTTTTGCTTTTTTCTCCGTATAGAAAATTTTCAGATTTTACTTTTAAAGCAACTATTGTAAATTTTAAGCTATGTGGTAAATTTTTAATTATTCAGATACTCTTTTTTTAAAAAAAGTTAGTAATAAATAAGGATTATTTGAAATGTTTGAATATTTCAAAATTAATGAAAGCATATTTTTTTATTTTAATTATGCTACTTTTTTTCTTTATATGAATTTTATATATAAAAAAAAAAACTGAAGTATCATTTTTCAAAGTTTCTGGTAATAATATTTAAACTAATATTTTTAATAATTCGATTAGAAATAATTATTACATCTTGTATATACTATTTTGCATATTAAATTTACTTTACGTCTGTCATGTTATCTTATTTCAAGTTAATTTGATTGTGCACTATTTTGTTTCAAACAAATTATTTATTTCTTATTTATCTGTGATTGCATATATTAAAATCAACAAATTTTTATTGTAGAGCTTTATTCCATTTTTAAACTTTCCTTATGTAAATATTACTGTAACTGTTATCAAATGTTGAATCAGATTTTAAATAGTTATAATATAGAAGTATTATTGTAAAATAAAAGAAATGTGAAAATAATTTTTCTCTGATATTTCTTTTAATATTACTTGTTTTTTATTTTTATTTTCCATAAGTTTGATGACACCTATATGAGTTACGAAATTAACAAACCTAGATATGATATTGCTTTTTAAAATATGATTATAAATTTAGTATAATGAAAGTTATTAATTTTCTATTGAAGCATACTTTCATTTATTGTATTTTTTACATGAGGAATATTGTTGATGTCATATACCAGTGTAATTGGCAAAGTGATATTTTATAATTTATTGCTGAAAACTGAATGCTGACTATGTTTAAATGTAGTTTATATAAATATTTTAATGCGCTAATTGTTATAGAAAATTTTTTTCTATCTACGATAATTGAAATAAATTCAGAAATAATAATTTTCCACTAGTAGCCAAAATTCTTTTTATTTTTTTCTCTTTATGTTTTAATGGGAAAAAATTGTATTTTTGATTCTACAATGCAATTGTATATTTACTATATCTGTTTTTCCCTTTTTTGTCGTTTTATATATAAAAATTTTAACATTTTCATTCTTGAAGTCAGTGTTTTGAGGATTATAAAAATAACCAGTATTAGTTAATTTTGATGTTTCACAGAGTAGAATATGTATGTGTGTTTTTAATTTCTTAATAATTTGAGAAATGTTTCTGGTTTATATCTTTCACAAAATCAACCAAGAAATGTTTTTTTTTTTCTCATTTCATAATTTTTTTTAAATTTTTACGGCTTTAACTTTTTTAAAAAATAACTCACTGTAAATTATTACGTTATGATTTTCATTGTGGCTTTCCTCATAAGAGCATAACTTTCTGTAGTATTCTAACTTCTGAATTTAGAGCATTTTCTTCATTATGATGAATCACTCATCCACAATTTTTGGCTTGAAATAACATTAAAATTCTTCCTAAAATTGTGCTTCAAATCCTTGTGTTCATAAAAATTAAAAAAAAAAATCAATAGACTGCATGCTTGCTATATCATAACTTTGCATTTTTAAAATTGTATTTATAAATAAAATACATAAAGAGGAGAAGAAATTAAATTGGTTTAATAAAAATAGTTTTAATAAGTTTATCAACTTATTAATTGTATGAATTATAAATAAAATATAATTATTTTAATATGAGTGCATAAGATATTGCAAAACTAAGGTAGGCTATGTGACCATTCAAAAGATGTTAGTCTTTCACAAAGGATAATCTTTAATTGTCCTATTACCATGAATTGTATTGAATTTCAGCATCATGCAGATTTATTTCAAAAAAACAAAATCATGTACAAAGATTTATAATTTTTACCCACATTTATGCTCTTATAATCTTATTCTTATAGCATTTGACAATGAATTTTAAAGTAAAATCAAACTTTTCTGTGGAGAAACTAATAAAATATTTTTTCGAAATTATCTTTTAAAATCTGCAATGAGAAGTTAGATACGTTGTAGTTAATCAAAGAAGTAATTGGCTATTATGGGCACAAAACTTATATTTGATAATTTTTACTTACTCATTTAAACTCAAATTCATTTAAAAGATAATTAGGCTTTTGTTCTTAAATTCTTCATATGCATTGATGTTTAAAATTAAGGTTACAAAAACATAACAAAAATGTGATTTTTGACAAAAGTATTAATACATGAAAATATTTGATCTGCTTTTGAATGTCGTACTCTATAAGGCTAGCAATTGTAACAAATTTGTGCAGGGATTTAGTGTAAGTTCACATGCAGATTATATCATCGTCGGTCACAGTGAAATGCATCATACGTATGGTGTCTATAATCTATTTTTGTTTAATAAGACTTTTTTTTTGTGACCACTTCATACAGTTATACAAGCATCACAGCGAGTTCTCGTGCTGTTAATCATTAATCGTTACAGCAACTTCTATTCTGAAAATACTATTCCTCAAAAGTAATAGGGTTTGCTAACATACAGTGTTTCATTGAGCATAATACAAGTTTTCTATGGGATTATGGTTTGGAGATTTTACTTGCCGTACCTTCTTCCAAATGTTCGACCAGTCCAGCTTTTTATCGTCAAGGGTTGCCGCCCAAAAATGAGTTGGTCTTCCTCGCCGAGCTAATATCCGATTGGTTATCATTCGGCCCTTCGATTCTACGGATCATGGGTTATATTTCCGCTTCGGATTTGGAAGTTTTTAATGGAAACCATTTTAAAAACTGTAGCTCTTTTCTCAGTTTAATTAGTCCTCGTATGCAAAAATACGACCGTAGAGTTTGAGAACCTCATCTTTATAACTCAAAAGCAAAGAGGATATGAAATGATGTACTCCTGTCCAACGTAATTACCTCTCGATTTGAAGGTACCAAGTGTTAATAAAGCGGTTACTTCTCTGATTATAGTATATCGCAGCTTCACTCCATATAAAATTCATTGAGAATCGCTTCGTCTGAAAAGTAATTCGCTACAGAAGAGGGCATTACACCAGTCAATCTATCCAAGATTGACTGGTGTCATCTCTTCTGGTTTGTCTATCGTGTGACGTGCAACAATGAGCCTAGCAGTCATTTTTGAGACATCCTGCATTTAAAGCCACAATTTTCTGAATTGACCATGTAGCACTTTTGAGTGACCTTGTCCTGTCCTGGTGATGTATGAAAAAATGTTGCCATAATCTGCAGAACATACACAATACCAACAAACGGGTGATCTAGAGAGAGCCTAGAAATTTATTTTAAGGGTAGTACAGACACAACAATTCTCTAAGAATTAAGATTTTTAGCAGATAAAAGAGAAGTCTCAGATGTTTTGTTCTTTTTCTAGATCAGTGACTTTCAACCACTGTGCCATCAAACTCAGGTTTTGTGTGCCATCAAACTCAGGTTTCATTTCCTCTCCTAATTGTAAGTGGACCAAATATTTTTTCCCTTCATTTCAATGCAGAATTAAGAACTACTGGTTTTACTCTGACTTTAAAATTACGCAATTCCTCACTGGACATGGGAAATTCAATAGTTACCTACACCGTTTCCACATTACAAACAGTGAGGTGTGCAAGTGCAACTCTGGGAGTGACAACCCTTCTCACATTCTTCTTGAAAGCCCATCTGTTTCAGAAGTAAGGAACGAGCTTTGTTAAGACTTAAACAACAGGTGGCCCCCTATTATGGTGGATCTAGTTTAGAAAGAGAATTTTGAATTTTTTGTAAAATTTATCCATGCTGTTATCTAACTCCTTTTTCATTTTTATACCTCTTTTTTTTTCTCTCTGCCTTTAATTATTATTATTTTTTTTCATCTCATGTATTATTTGGATTTGTTTTTAGTACATTTGTTGCACCTTCTGGCCCTGTGTGGTATTCCTTTGTGCACAGGGATATATTTTTGTTTCCCCAAATAAATAAAATCAAATTTTAGAAATGTATATAGTAAAAATTGCAATGCTTTTTTATTACGAGGAAAGTTTGTTTACATTCAAAAAAATTAGATTGTAAAAGAAAATTTGTGTTTAAAGTGTTGTGTTAATTAGTTAAGTACCATATTTTTTACATTTAAAAACTTTTTATCTTCGATAATTGTGATCTTTCATAAATGGAATTATTATTTCCACTTGAGGAAATTTTAAGTGTTTATCCAGTATCTACAACAACAATTTTCGACACCTGTGAGAATTCAGATTTTCAATAGGAAAACGGAAAAAAATCAAGACTGTTAAATATAGAAGACGATATAAGAGTGGTATTGTCATTTTTACAACCAAATATACATGAAATTATCAAAATACATCAATCTCAAATTTCTCATTAAAAGTATTTTTATTATAACTTTGTAATTAATTCCTTAATAAACATACTGCTAATTTTGTGGTACATATTATTCTATTTTGTGTTCAAAATTATTATCATAGACTATTAGGTTAGGTTCCGACAAAAACTGTTTTGGAGCTTTATGCTCGTAGGCTTATAGCTCGCATTAAGTAAGATTGAGTTCTAAGGGAAAGCGCTTGCTTACACAGAAAGATTCTTTGTTTTGTTTTCTCATAAAATATTTTACACAGTGTGTCATAGATTAGTAAACAATTTTTAAACATACTTTTTTTCTTTGTGTACTGCCAAGTTTTGAAGTTGTTCGAAGAGCACCATGAAAATAGAAGGGGGTGTACCAAACCACTGTTCTAAATTATTGAGGGTCTCATTCGTGTTGATGGATGAATGAGACCTTGATCTTTTTGCAAAACACCCTGTCTTGTCAACTGTTCAGTAGTTGAGAGATAATTTTTGGATATCATCTCAGTATTTTATTCCAGGGGCAAACTAGGAAGAAATTCCTGGCAAATCTCCGGCGAACAAGTGACGTCAGATAAAAATCACTTTGATGTACACTGGCAAACCCAAATATAAAAAGTGTCATTTAAATTGTATAGAATTTCTATATATATAGACACTTTTCTTTTTTAAAGAGTTCAACTGTATAAAAAC
The DNA here is from genome assembly GCA_037975125.1 of Latrodectus hesperus. NCBI lineage: Eukaryota > Metazoa > Arthropoda > Arachnida > Araneae > Theridiidae > Latrodectus > Latrodectus hesperus. The sequence continues at coordinate 45,545,387 of CM075852.1, forward strand.
TTTGCCAAATCGTCTTGATATTTAATTATAAAAGATCTGGTTGTTTTTTGAATCCAGATAATTATATTTAATCCAGATATTTTCATTATCTGTATGCAAATGCATGTCAGCTAAATCGACATGCATCTTGAATTCAATCTTTGAAGACCCTTCACCTAACAAGTTTTTCTTGGGTACCTTAGACTTCGTTTGACAACTTTCCCACAAGTTAAAGTAAATCATCACTGATTCTCTAGTAAACATCTTGTATTTTTTTAAGTTCTTTTAATATTCTATTTCTCTGCTACCATGGCTAATTGATAAATCGATGCATTAATTGAGGTAACCATTTCTATAACGAAATTAAAAACACCATTAAAATCACGTGATTCTGACATCAATGAAGATCCCCAATAACAGTCTAAGAATCCATGTTGCTTAGCAACGGCGTAAGTCATGATATTAGTTTTGCAACTGATAAATTGTGAAAACATACATGCAACTGAGTAATCTGAAGGAATTTTGAAAACGTTATGGATTTTTATTGCATTCCTTATTACTTGTTAGGGATTTTATAAACTAACCGAGAAATGCGATTAATATTCAATAATTTATCACATTAACCAAGATTAGAGATAATTATGATTAATCCCCTGTAATTAACATAATATTTTACTGGTTATTATATATAATGTAAAAAATCTGAAAGTTTATTACATTTATCATAACATACTCCTTAGGAAACAATGATTGTATGCCTTTTAAAGTAGCTTCAAAAACATTATCTTTACCAAATGACTTTATCAAATATCTTGGATCCGAAAAAAAAATTTAGGCTTTAATAGAAATAGCTTAATAACATTTTTCGTAAAACCAACAACGAAGTAAAAGAGGATTTAAATGTGAAAAATAGAATGATCCATTGCTAGATGACTATTTACCTGCAGTTAATTTTGTGATTTAGAATGAGAATTATAAAGTGATCACATTTAAGTAGACAGATATTTTAACCAAGCAAGAATAAATAAAAAAATATAGAGACAAAGTGTTAAAAAAAGTTTAGAATTACTGACAAAAAAGAAGTTTAAGGTTTCAAATCCTAAAATTTTTTCTGGTTTGATGACACAGTGAAACCACGAGTACTAGATGTAGACATACACACACAGATCAAGAAATGGTTCCCAAATTTTATTAGCGATTATATTAGACTATTCAATATGCAGATATTTGGACTTAAGGAGCAAAATAGGGAAAATTTTCCCAGTGGTATACCGAAGATCAGTTTGCACAACTTGTTAAGAAAAATTTATTTTCCTGAAAATTTTCACTTCGAGATTGTATTAGAAAATCATCTTTCTGAAAGTCAGTGATATTAACGTTATGTTTTCAAGGCAGAGTGCGAATCTAATAAGTGCAAATGTAAAAAATCTGGTAAATTGTGTAATTCTAAATGTCATAACAGTACAATTTAACTAAAAAGGCGAACTTATAAAAATATTAAATACTTTTTAGAATATATATTTGATTTTTTTAAACGTAGAACTATTTTTATTTTAATTTTATATAAATTCTAATAATCTAAGTTGTTTTCTTCCTCCATGTCTTTTAATTAACAAGAAATATAAAAATTATCTATATAAGTACTAGTTAAGTTCCATTTTGTTCAGTTACATATAAGAAGTTGAGTATTTACTTAACTAACAAGCTATAAGTTTTATTTTACTTCTATTAATTTTGATTATTTTGTGCTTTTCAATACCTTCTAATACATCTGTCTTAATTTATCTACTGAAATGAGCTTAATGAGTGAAACTGCCATTGTTTTAATCAAATTTTTAAAATAAAAGGTTTTTGTAGGTTTTATTCTAAGTCATTATGATGTTATTCAAATTATTAGGAACGTAATGTTTAATATTGATTGAAAATATTTATTTTTTCGAATTAAAATATCTTTTCTCTACAAAATAATCGGAAATTATTATATTCCCTCTTACAAATTGGGAAATAAATATATTTACCGGTAAAGTGGCAAATATTAAATAATTTATCTTATTTATCGAGTTGATTAATCCGTTTTTCAATAACATTTCTAACTACAGTGAGTGTAAAAAGTATTCGTACAGTACGACAATTGATTTAAAAGAGATCCGTTCATAAAAATTATTAACATAAATTCCATTTTAATTAGTTTTAAGTATATAAGAGAACATATTTTCGCTACTTTCATGTGAAGTTTACACAAAAAAAATTTTTTACATCAATAAATATTTACAAAACTGTAACAATCCAACATCTTGTGGTGTAAAAAGTATTCGTACATCAGGCATATTTTGGCCAATACAATCATAATATTTCAGCTAATACCTTGTAGGATATCCTTTAGCTCGAATAACTGCCTTGAGTCTCTTTGGCATCGATTCCACCAATTTTGCTGTTATTGAGGTAGATATGGCGTCCCATTCTTGATTAAGAGCTGATTCCAAATCATTTTTATTAGAAATATGTCTGGATCTGATATTTTTATCAATAACGTTCCATAAATTCTAGATGGGTTTGAAGTCCGGCGATTGAGGAAATTTCTTGAACTTTTGGGTATTATATAGTATCTAGAGCCTTGTGTTTAGGGCTGTGTGCTTGGGGTCGTTATCATGCATGAAAACGTAATCACCATTCAAGATCATTTTTGTTGCACTAGGTGCTAAATTATTGTTTAAAATGTCAATGTAAAGTTCATGATTTATAATGCCTTTAATACAGACTAATTTGCCCACCCCAGAAGCACTCATACACCCCCAAACAAGCAGACTTCCACCCTCATGTTTCACTGTTGACACTAGAGTCATAGGATGCATTTCTGTATTGCGCTTTCTCCATACCATTCGTCTCCCGCCGATCCAAATATATTGCATTTACTTTCGTCTGTAAAGATAATCTTTTTTCAGAAATCTGGACCTTCATTAACGTATTGCTTGGCGAAAAACAATCGCAGCCTCCGATTCTTCTCACTAACAAAGAATTTTCGTCTCGCAACACGGCCATGGAAACCTTCATTTCTGCATGCATTTCGAACAGTACTTACGGAGGCTGCTGTTCCTATATTCTTCAGTTCTGATGTTACTGTAGGAGCCCTTATTTTGGGATCCTTCTTTAATGAATGTACCAGAAACATTCTGTCAGATGATGTAAATAGACATGGTCGCCCGGTACGAGAACTGTTTTTCACCGTTCCAGTGGCAACAAACTTTTTTATGATTGACTGCACAGTTGAACGGGGCCTACCAACCAGATCAGAAATCTTGTATGATTTATTATTTTTACGGAGCTTTAAAATCAGTTCTTTTTCGGAAACACTTGTCTCTCTACTTTTACGACCCATTACAGAATTTCTAGTTTCTCGCTACATTAGGGCGCTCCGTGGCTGAGTGGTCTAAAGCATCACCGCTAATCGCTTGAGAGCGTAGGAGTGTGGGTTCGATTCCCAACGTGGCCCTGGGTGTTTTCTTCGTTATTCTTCTGTGGTTGTACATCTGTCATTGTGCTATTTGTCCTATTATCGACGAAGACTTATAAGCGGGTCTCAAGAATCAAGCATACAAGTCTGAATATATAAAATGTAATAAAATATCGCTACATTAAAATTTCCACTAAAGAACCTTTTAAGTGACTAACAAAATGATGTCAATTAACTACATCTTAACGGCTAAACCAATAACAAAATATAATTAAAAAAAATTGCATTTCTTTCTGTGTACGAATATTTTTTACACCACAAAATGCTGGATTGTTACAGTTTTGTAAATATTTATTGATGTAAAAAATTATTTTTGAGTAAATTTCACATGAAACTGGTGAAAATATGTTCTATTATGTATTTATAATTAATTAAAATGGGATTTATGTTTATAATTTTTATGAACGGATCTCTTTTAAATCAATTGTCGTACTGTACGAATATACTTTTTACACTCACTGTAATTATCTCTCTCAAACTTAATTAACGCATGTTAATTAGTTGTTACGGAAAATTGATGATTTCTCTTTAATTCAAATACAGTCAATCAACAAGCTTTTTTATCTAATTTTTTGTTTTAAATTTTAATTTTTAAAAATAATTTTTTTTCAATTTCAAGTTTAAAAATTTTTTAAAATGTGAAATTTTTATGAAAAATTTTAAAAATTTCAAATAAAATTATATTTTTAATAAAAATTAGATATTTTTTGATAGCTGATTTTCTTATATTACTAGTTTATTTATATGGTTTCATAATGTTATATTTTTAATAAAATCGCTTAGTGAATTAATCAATAAGTTAATTAAATCAATTCATGAGCTATCAATTCTGTTAGTTAGTTAAATCAATTCATGAGCATAAACAGTTTTCATATACAAAAATTAAATCTTTAAAACACGGTTATAAATAAAGGGGATATTTTTAAATATATTCTTATTACACATTCAACTAAATTTAACTTGAAAGTTTTTTTTAATATACCTAATTAAATAGTGATTCTTTTTAGATTTTTCATACAAAAAAAATTTTTTTGTACGTTTTCTAGTCAGTTAAAAATAAATTTTAACATCCTAAATAAAGAAGTATAATTATTCTCCAAATTATAAACTTAATTTTTTTATTATGAAGCCAAAATATATTAGCGATTTAAAATAAGAGAAACATAAATCTAAATTTTAAAGAAAAATTCTTAAGAAAATTCTTCGAATTTTTTCAAGTTATTCGTAATTTATCATGATTACGGTAATTTATTATTAATCCAATACATGGTTAATAATATCTATGAGATATGAAAGAAAAGGTTAAACGAAAAAGTAGAAGAAACGAAGAGCTCATTTTCAGAAATTAAGTACCAAAACAAATGCCTGATTTTAGAATTCTTGAAAATTTCTTATCTTCGTGCTGACTTTCTACATCTAATTTTAATCTGCTGAAATAATTTTTTTATGTTTAATTTTGTATCTCTAAAATATTTTTATATTAATTACGTTCCATTTTTACGTGAAATAAAAAAGTCCAGTTTTAAACAGATGTAAATCAATCACAATTTTGCTTGTAACGTAACGATTTATTTTATTTCACCTGCTATCGCTAAAATTCCAATTGAATATAACTTATGAAAAGTATATTCTAAATTAAGATTTACATTTTGTAATTTTTACAGGAATACATTCATTAATTTCAATAATTTATGTTTTTAGCATATTTTAAACACTTTTGTTACCAGAAATATATATCTATTATACTTCTTCGTCTTTTCTTGATGTCACCATTTTGTATCAGAATACATTAAGTCAGTGTGTCTCAACCTTTTAGTATTCGCGGCCCAATTTTCAATCATAATTTTCATCGCGCCCCCTCCCCACCGAATACAATAAAATGTATTCAATAATAATGTATTTTGAGTATTTTGGCTCTAAACCTACACTACAACCTTAATTTTAAACTTTACAAATTACCAAGAGTACGGAAATTTATTGACATTTTGCAACACCGATCCTCAGCATTGAAAAAACAAGAATCCTATGCCTTTTTATTGCTCTTGCGTCTCGTCATGTCGAGCATTCTCACGGTTTCACAAAAAGTTTCGATTTGTCTGGTCAGAGCTTAAAAGTTAAGTTAGGAGCATGCGCAGATGTGAACAAATATTTTCTCATAGGGAGAAGAGAAAGTTCTATGACGCCAATTTCAATTCCAGACAATCTCATTCGAGTCGATCCTTCTCTCGCTATTGAATCTATTCTGAATGTGTATGTTATATATATTTTCGTGTAACTGCAATTCACCGTATTAAATATTCACGACAGCAGATTTATGCAGAATCAAGAATAAATTTTTAAGCAGGCGTAAATGAGCATAAGACGATGGACAAGCATCAACAAGTATACAGAGGATCGTGGCTCCGAAAATAAAATCAAGATTACTTTAATTTTGGGTTCACTAGTACTGAAGTAAAGGAAGAAGAAAGGTCCCTGTGTAATCATTTGCTCAAAAATGTTGGCGGCAGTCAGCATGAAACCAAATAAACTTAAACGACATTTGGAAATGCTTCATATGAGTACGTAAACAAACCCAGAGAATTCTTTGAATTAAAATTAAAATCATATGAAAAGCAAAAATCATTGTTTAAAAAAACTTTGTCTGTGAATGAAAAAGCTTTAATTGCCTCTTACAAAGTTTCATGTAAAATAGCCAGATATAAAAAGCCTCACACTATAGGTGAAGAGCTTATTTTTCCAGCCGTAATTGAGATTGTAGAAATTATGTTTGGAGATAATTTTGCAAAACAATTGCAATCTATACGTCTTTCAAATGATACTGTTGCCCGTCGAATTACTGATATAGCTGAAGATGTAGAGTGTCAGCTTTTTTCGAAGTTGCGTGACAAATTGTTTTCAATACAACTCGATGATGCAACAGATAGTAATAAAGATGCATTTCCTTGCCCATGTTAGATCTTGTGATGATTTGTCAGTAGTAGAAGAATTACTTTTCTGCAAACCAATAGAACTCAAAACAACAGCACTCGCATTATTTGCTATCTTAAATGATTTTATGAACTAGGCAAACATAGAATGGAAAAATTGCGTCGGAATCTGCACCGATGGTGCTCGTTCTATGTCCGGAAAATTCCAAAGTATTCAAGCACTTGTGAAATAAAAATCGCCACAGTGCGTCTGGTTACATTGCATGATCCACAGAGAAGCTTTGGCTTCCAAAGAAATGAGTCCTGGTTTGAATATTGTGCTAACTATGATTGTAACCGTAGTAAATTATATAAAAATGAGACCCCTGAAATCAAGAATCTGTTCCGCACTTTGTAAAGACATGGGTGCAGTACATCTAGCGTTACAATTTTATTGCGAGGCAAGATGTTTATCACGAAGGAAATTTTTGCAACGTGTTTATGAATTAAGAGAAGAAATCGCCGTTTTCCTAGAAGAGGAAAACAGACTGGAAGCTGAGAATTTTCACGATAGTTTATTTGTGATGAAATTGAGCTACGTGTGTGTTTGTAGTCGACATATTCGAGAAATTAAATAACTTGAATCTTCAACTGCAAGGAACAAATACACATATATTGGATATGAGTGATAAAGTTAATGCTTTTTGTAGGAAATTGGAATTGTCGAGGAGAAATTTAAAGCAAGAAAACTTAACAATGTTTGGAAATTTGAATGATTGTATTAAAACTTACAAGGCTGAAGAACAACATGTAAAAGTTGTTTTACAAAAAAATTGTTTGATGTATAAAAACAAGTAATTATCAACACTTTTTACCATTGAAAATCATTTAGCAATGCTAGCAAAGAATTTTAAAAAGTACTTTCTTGCTGACGACAAACTGGTATCAAGTTACAAGTGGGTGAGGGATCCATTTCAAAATACTCCCGAAGGACTCTCAATTGAAGAGGAAGAAACCTTCATAGGCTTCACGGCAAGCGGCGAAACCAAAAGACAATTGAGTAATAAATCACTCTTTGAATTTTGGACAGGAGTGGATGATGAGTTTTCTGCACTAAAAACAAGGGCATGTCGCATTCTACTCTATCATTTTCAACATCTTACTTTTGTGAAACTGGATTTTCTGCGGTGGCTTCTTTGAAGGCAAAATATAGATCTCAGATAAATATAGAAAAAAAAACTGAGAGTGTCTATTTCTTATATTAAACCCTCCTTCAAAAAACTTTCCTCTGAAAAACAGGCCCAATGAAGTCACTAATAATTATTAAATTTGTTTTTAACTTTGTAAGTTGTTTTAATTTAATAAATTAATTATTAAATATGTAGAAATGTATTTTGTTTTGTGTGTATTCTTTCCTTTCAGTCACTTAATAAATTTTTAAATAACATTTTCTCTTGGATATGCTCGCGCCCCTCACAGGTTGAGAATCACTGCATTAAGTTATTATTATATGTAGAAATATTCATTGAATGCTCTGTGTGTTAGCTTATATAAGGGAAAAAGAACAAAACAAAATAATTTTATATAAATATTTTTGTAAAACTGAAATATTTAAAAAAATTGTTTGATATATAACAACAAGTAATTATCAACACTTTTTACCAGTTCGAATAAGCGATTACCACTGTATGACATTTTAGAGCTTGCGAGGTTCGAAAGTGATTATTGAGCGTTGTTTCATTACTTAGGATGTCTTTTTGAAATGATATTTTACGAAAATATCGTGTGTTACTTAAGATATTATAAATGTATTATCCAAAAATGATTTTGAATTGTTGATGCTTTTTATAATTCCCGGGTATTTAATAAAAAACAGATATCAGGATTCTATAAATGTATGCAAATATCTTTGTAATTTATAAAATTGTTCTTTCCGGTGATTTTTTTTTTCATTGAAGAAAGTTATAAAAATTATGTGATTGTAGACTGCTTAGGTTCAAATACTTTTTTTTTTATTTATATTGGTAATTTAATTTGGAAAGATTGAGTTCATCTGTGTATTTTATAATCAGTTTTTATTTTTGTTTAAAATTAATAAATATTGTTTTTTATTATTTTTATTTTATTTATTTATTTTGATATTTCTGATGTTTGGCATAACTAATGATAATTGAATGGGCAGAAAATATAGAACAAATACTGGCGATAAATATTTTTTTTATATTTGGCATAATCATTAGTAATTAAATGAGAAGAAAATATGGAACATACTGGAGATGCATATTTTTTATATTTGGTATAATCATATGCAATTGAATGGGAAGAAAATATGGAACACACAGTGAAGAATTCTGTAACCTGATAATTTGTTTTTAAACTTTGTGATTTTAGTAGAAAGCTATATAAGAAACATTCTAGAATATGACATAAGAAATATAAATGATATAATATATGATGAAAATATGATAAAGATATACGAGTATGACATAAGAAACATGCTAGAAAGGCTAGACCCATTTTGCGGTGGTTACTAAATATTTGATATTTTTGTATTTTTCAATTTCATTCTAATTTATTTGTAAGAAATTGATTGTAATAAAAATGCATACAGTTTATGGCATTGTTGATTGATGACCTTATGATTGTCCTTGAATGAAGGTTGTACCTTGTGATCATTAGCATTAATAGTGCTACGAATGAAATCGAAAAGCAGGAAAAAATTGTTTTTATCTATTTTAAACGTTTTAGTTCATATATCAAGTATTAGATTTATTTTACTTTACTTCAGCACTATTATTGGTCACTTTTACTAAGAATATATGATTAAAAATATTTTAAATTCAATAAACTTTTATTAATAATTATTTACAATTAAAAAATTTAAATAATATCTAAAATGCTTGTTTTTACATCCTAATTATCACCAAATCTTTTTTTCCTGAGAAGTCAAATAATCTTTATAATTAGCACAAGTCTTAGATAATATTTTAATTAAGCACTTAATTAATGATTTTTAACTTTTTTTACATTTAATAAAATGCGTTACCAACACTGTAAACACACAATCTTTTTTTATACTAAATAAATTCATGAAGTGTCGTATGTAATAATCTAAACATAATAATCAGCCTAAGAGAAAATGAGCCGCAATGCTATTCACTTATATGATAAACTCACCGCTATTGAAATATAAAGAGAACCTTTTCAAGTAACATGTCGATTCCTAAATATTATGAATTTTTATCAATGTCATATCTTTTATTGCGACAACAATTACAAAAATATCATTAAATAAAATGATTAAAATTTCTTAATTTCAGTAGGCTCTTAAGTATTCTGGTTTGAAGAACAGTAACACTAACATTTTATGAGAATAGAAAGTACAACAATTTAAAAAAGTAATAAATAGTTGCAAAATCTAAAATATTGACATAGCAAGTAATATTATATTACAATCCTTAATCAAAGAATGGGACTAAACGGACTATCTGCATTAAATAACGCTCTATAAAATAATAGAAATGGGCCAATATTGGAATAAAATGCAGTGAGATTTAAGGCGTATGAGCTATATATAATCACTGAGAGTATCATTTTGTTGTGAATCGGATAGAATTTAAATATTATGATAGTAATAGATAGTATACTTAGATAGCGTAATAAATCTTCTTAAATTGTATCAAGGTACAATTTAAGATTTATTACCCTATCAAGTATATAGTGTTATATTGATTGTTCCTAAATATTATCAAAATAAATTAGAACTATAATTTCGTTAAAATTGAAATTAATTATTGGAAGCATATGCTTTCTTGGTAACAAAATTCTATGATAATGGGATACTAGAACTATGTGCCTTACAACTTATTTTTTCCCATTCTGAAACATATAATTCCAAATATAAATTATTTTTATCTAAATTTAATTAATCTGAATAAATAATAAATTTTTAAATTTTTTTCCAACGGCGGGCGTTTGAGGGTTGAACCCAATGCCACAACAAGGCCAGAAACTGCCACTCATTTGTAGCTACCCAGCGGGCACCTGTGAACCAAGTCACGAAGGCGAGTAGCGTTACACGCGTCATACCACCACAAACCCATTTATAGGGTGGGCCACATTCATACATAATCACGGAAGAAAGGATAGAGAAACACAGAGAAGGAAAGTAACATCCATGCCCGAACCGGGATTCGAACCCAGGTCCCAAGGCTCAGGAGTTAGGAGTGCTAACCACTCAGCCATCGGTCGGCTAAATTTTTAAATTAAATAATCCAAATATAAATTTTTAATTGCATCTAATTATCTGCAAATAAATATATAGACGTATTTTTAGGTTTCTTAATTAATAATATACACAAAAAATTGTTTGTTCTATATTTAAATTAAGCTGAATCAAAAGATTTTAATTCAATTCAAAATTTTGATTGGCCACATTTATGATTTACAGCTATGATTTTTAATTAGTGATTAATTATTTGGCAAAGAATTCTCAATCAATGTATTTAATTTGCTAATACAATTCATTTTAATCATATACAAGATTTTTGAGTTTTGCAGGACCTAATTTTTCATTTATTAATTCGTAAAATATTGATTTGATTTACTTATAAACATTTTATAACACTAGTTAACTATTTTCTTACTCGTATAGTTTCACATGAAAAATGTGACATTTTTGTCAGAAATCTGTGAAGGCTAAATATAATATAATATATAGTACGGCTAACACACACATACACATATGCTGTTTTTGATCATGGAATATATCACAGTATTAATACCTGCTAAATAATATGTAGGTGAAATCCAGTTATTATTCCAAACCATATTTTTTTCAACGTGATGTATATAACTGTCTTGGCTGGTGAGATTTCCGAAACAACAACAGTAGATTATGCAGGGAATTCCGTCGGGAGTATTATTGATTATGGCGGCAAATAGTGGCATGTGGAGGTGAGATCACATTCAAATTTTCTTTATTCAGGATAAAAATGAGAAATGATTGATTTGAAATGGGAGAGGAAAATTGATTTTGACATTTCCTTCACAGTATCTATTCTTCCTGTCATATTTTTCTTGACCCGTCCAGAAATACATATCTGTCCAATGCAACATCGAAAGCAAAAATTTTATTTCATTATAAGAAGTAACATCACAATGAGAGAAGTCAACATTTTACTAGTAAGAAAAATGCTTAAACTGGCCTTTGACCCTGATTGGCTGGAAACAATTTTCATTCCGTAATGCTAAAAAAAGCTGCTGCCGAATATAATTTTGCTGCAATCATCCACTCATGTTAAAAAGTGTTTCCCCTTAAACTCCATTATTCATGAGTTCTAGAAAGCGTCCTTGTGCAATTGGGCGATTTTCAGCAAAAATTTCTGATATAATTGAAAATGTTAATGTGCCTTTAGACTCTGGAGGAACTCCACAAAGAGTTCACTCAAGAATATGATATAATGGATTAAAACTATGCCATTCTAAAGTTCTCAAGTTTTATTTATTATGTATATAATTTTGCCTATAAATCAGGAAAGAGACCAGGCTAATGGTCATCAAAGCACCAAAGAAACTCTAGGTTCTCATCAACCTGAACTTTTTGATTTTCCACACAAAAAAAGAAATCGTAAGTTTAGAAAGAGTGGTACAAGGTGAACAAATAATTAGAATAATCCTATATCAAATAAAATATTTTGTTTTTGGTGCAGAAAAATTTCAGATCCTAATAAAGGATATAAAAAAATCTGCATTTACAGTTTAAAGGTTTCAGTAACTGGTCTAAGATAATCTAATGTCAAAAATTTAAATCTAATAAGTCTCGTGAGTCTTATAAAAAATCAGAAAGTTTTTAGTAAATTGTACTTAAAGTTTATCCTCTGGTTTCATCTGTGCTAAGCTTGAGAAGCAGCATTCAAAAGAAATGAATGAAAATGCAAAAATTTGAAAAAATCTGTGAAACAATTTGGTACACGTTAAAAAATTACTTTGAGAGGATGCGTAGAAAAACATAAGTTCTAATGGTAGAAATAAGTTTTTGGAATTAATGGATTTGAGCAAAATTGTTCACTGATGAAAGTTTATGAAAATAATGCGAAATCCTATTCTTATGTGCACAAAATTCATCTTAATGATATTCTTAATTTATGGAAATTGCAAACAAACCTATGACTGTATTTAAAATAAAATAAGAGTCGTGGTATATTTCTGTGTAATATATTTGATGAAACTCAAAATATTTCCAATAATGAGCAAATAACTACAGTTTTCCATTACATAGATAACTACTTGGAATTCAACAAATATTTTGCTGCATTTTACTGGATTAAAAAATCAAACGGAGAATCCTTATATAATTTATTGAAAGAAGCAATTTCCCTATTTATGCTTAACATTTCAGATTTACGAACTCAATGCTGTGATGAAAGTGTCAATATGAGAGGACCATGCAATAATGTAACCGCACGAATTCTGCAGGATAATCTAATGTCCATTTGCACTCATTGTTAAACAAATATTTTAAATTTATCTTTATAAAGATGCAGAAACTGTAGTTACTTCATGTTCGTCCATTCCTGTAGTGAGAAATACATTTAAGTATCTTAACGCATTCTTTGATAGAATGACATTGAAATGGATCATTTTTTTGAAAAAATACTCTTGTCTACAAAAACATATTATGGGGATTAATCAACTTTAAAATCTCTTAGTGATACTAGATGGAATTACCAAGTGGAAACTATAAAGGTAATGTTTCTTAATTTTGAAGAGGTAATTTTAATAACTGAAGAAGCATCGGAAATTGATACTCTTAACACTGGAAAAGCAAATGCTTTTATAATATATATAGCGTTGTTCTAATTCTCATTTACTTTATCTATCTATCTCTATATATATATTTTACGCAAATTTCTTGAATAATGAAACTCTCGTTTGAAGCACCCTCAGTCACCTGATCTAAGTTTTGATGTAAAAATGTTACCTAAATGTACCATCGAAACTGTTGATTCTTTCCACAATGACGAGTTTTTTAGTAAAATGTAAAGTTATATGATTAAATATTGTGAAAAAAAATTTATATACTCTTTGGACTGAAAATAAAGAGACAAAATAAAATCTTGAGTAGATTGGGTGGTGACAAAAAATTTCATATGATGATGCTAAATCATATAATAAAATTGCAATTCTAAGGGAAATTACTTATTCCTATATATCCTATGTCAGAGGTTGTACATCAGCATGAGCAAAATATTTCAATTAAATAATTTGCATAAAAGCCTGCGGTATGAACTATCATTGTTTTATTCAATGATAACTTACAAACATAAAAGATAGCAATTTAAAAAATAGCTGATTTTTAAAGATCATAAAATTAATTAAACTGTGTAAAATTAATTAAATCGGCCTATTTTTTACTTTTGAAATATCTCCTTTAACATACACAAATGCCGGGTTATCTTACAAACATTGAATTCAATACTACTTGTCAAATAATTAAACCTGACTCCGAAATTCGTATCTCTAAAATTAAATCACAAAGTGCTGCCTCTTCTCCACAATTGGTGGTATGATACAGCAAATGTTATAAGCTTAGCTAAAGTGACAACATACTGTTATAAGATATTCCTATTGTTATTGAATAAAAACATAACTTGTTTTGTTCGTATATATCTTATATATGTTTTTATAATCAAATCAATAAAACTGTGTAGCATGAGATGGGCAGGACACCTTCTGAGAATGGGTGATGAGAGATTACCTCTTAAGTAACCCCTTTCTGTAATGTAACCCTTTTCTGTAAATGACCAAAAAGAAGACCGAAAAAGAGATGGAAGGACTGCCTGGAGGAAAACTTTACCATACTTAAGTTAAAAACTGGAGGTTCATTTCTGAAAATAGGACAGAATTGCACAGACTTCTGAAGAATACCAAGACCCACAGAGGGCTGTGTGCCAATGCTGCTGTTGATATATATGTTTTTATCGTATATATATGTTTTTAAACCCTTTCAGATTTATGATATTTAATACACTACAGTTAAAAATATACAAGCTATTGCCAATCAAACTTTAACTTTTGGAAAGCATTTTCTGCTTACACAGTTACAGCAATTTTCGTCATTTATTGAAACGGAATTTTGCATCTTTTAATTGGCAACAATGCCATTATTAAACCTAAACATGGTTAAGGTTTGATTAAAAATTTGATGAGAAGCGAAAGAATTAATTTTGCTATGTAAAAAATATTCTTACCCTGATGATAAGGTAATGAGTCAGAGGTCTTCATATAGTCGAACAAAAGAGTCGAGAAGAGGAAAAATCATCAGAATTAAACGTGACGATGATGAGAAATTTTCAGATGAGACTCCCTCTCGGCGAAGCTCTACGGAGAGAACAAACTCATCTTATCCTTCTTACTCGAAATACAAAGATAATTATGGAGAGAAGTCGCGCTCAAATAGCAGAGATAGTCAAAGTGGTCTTGTTTTCCGTCGTCAAGAACGAGGCAAACTTCATACGCCTTTTTCAAAGGCAGGTAGTGGAGAAGCATCACCTGGTCGGATATCCCACTCCGATACAATGAGAAATGACTTTTCTGGTCGAGGAAGTTACAATTCTCATTATAATAGAAATTTAAATTCTCGGGAACGGGACTATACGTCCAAACGAATGAGTAAGATTAATCTTGGTTGATTCACTTAATTTAGATAGAATTTTTAATGTATTTAAAAAAGCCACATGTAAATACGAGTAACATGACTGTATTTTCTACTTTAAAATAACTATTGATTTTCAGATGACATTATATCTACTTAAAAAATGGTTTTTTTAAAAAATTTTTGGAAAATACGAGAAAGAAGATAAGGAAATAAGCTCCTTATATATATTTTTATGAGGATTTTTTAATAAAAGAGGATTATTATCTTAGAGGGATCATTTCTTGTCTAAGAAAAATGTATTTTCCTTTCTATGTTTAATATTGATTCTGAATAAATATGATGTAGATATTATTTTTGAATACTATACTTTAGTTATAAACATATTTTAATAATAAAAGAATACAAGGATTATATCTTGGAGTCTTTTTCTACTTTCACTGCTTGTGAAAAAGGCCCTTTTCTTCCTTATGCATGTGCTGAGTAGACATTAAATATATTTTGATGAAAATTAGTGATTTAAAATTGGCATGGAAGTGCTTTTTTCTTGGAAGTAAAAATCCAAATATATATATATTAATTCCAACATTTGATAAAAATAATCTCATCAAATAGTTTTCTTAATTATATTCAACAATCAAGATAGCTCGGCTCGAAGTATTTTGTATCAAACTCCAAATCCAGAATAACTTAACTCCATCTATTAGAGTTTCTCACTTTGTTTATAAATTCAAAAATTCTTAATGTTGCTCCTTTATAGAGCTGAGTAATTCTTTAATATGAAGATTACTTAAAGTGGTCAATCAAGTAAGGGTATCACAATCATACAATATGACATACTGTTGCCTTGCTTTTGTTACAATTTCTTTTATATATTAATGGAGTCACTTCTATTCATTCTGTTGATTTGCTGTGAATTCAATAATCTTGAAAAAACCAGTATGCCTCAAAATTTTCTATCTGTATGAGCAGTGTTTTAAATCTCGGAAAATAAAAAAGTCTACCCAGAATCGTCTAAGTTACTGAGTAAGGCAAGCTACTGTTACTGTTTGTCAGCCATATTAGAAGCTCATTTAGGACACTACAACTGTAGTGCTATTTATTTTAAGCAAGGATAACTTAACACTAAGGTTACGGGAGAGGGTTTATCACTTCTTACAAAGCTGTCTTTCAAAAAAAAAGGAAGGAAGGATATTCGGTTAACCACCACCTGCTGACATGCCTGGTGGTGATTTAAGCTCCAGGTTATCTTAGTTTATCTAAATAAATATCTTTTCAGTTCATATCATACTGGTTAAATGGAAGAAACAAATTCATAATTAATTATTTTTTATATTTGGAAGATCTAAAATGTTTGTTCTCATTCTAAATAAATGCAAATTTATATATTCAATTATTTCAAATTCTTTATAGGTACTGAAAAAAATTTATGTGTTAAGTTATAGACATTTTTAATGCATTTCTTGATGAAATTAATTTTGTATGATATTTAAAAATATTAATATCATTTTTAAGTATATTTACTGAACTGAACTGAACATTTAAATAAATTTATTAGCAAAGTTAGTTTTGATATCAATTAACAATAAAAACTATATCATACAATTCAAAACTTTTTTGTTTTATTTATGTTTTTGTTTATGTTATTACTCTGAATTATATTTTGTAAGTCCAGATTAAGAATAATTTCTACATTAATATATATATGAATTTAAATTTTATTAAAACTTTTTTGTTTTTATTGTATTTTGTAATGTCATTGAGGTATTAATGTCTAGTAGAAATAGTAAATTATGGTATTAATGCATGTTAAACAATGCACATAAACCATAAGGACCTGTTTCCAATATTTTTAAAAGCTTAAATATAGATATTTTAAAATGCATCTGTAACTGTGGTGGTATTTGTAATTTTTTAAAAATTAATTTGATATAGTCCTGATTTATAATTTTTTTAAACCTATTTGTACTCAATCTAGCTCATATAAATGGTTTAAAATATTCTGATAAGATTATAAAGTTATGATATCCAATTATATAATTCCAATCCATTTAATAAAAATTTCAATTCCATATTTAACATATTTTTATTTAATATATATTTTACACTTTCAATAAAAGTTAATCAATTTTTGTCAAAACATACGTATAATTAGTAGATCTATATCTCATTATTGTCTATTATTTATCAGTTTGGTCTTGAGCAAAATAGAATTGTATTAGGAGTTTCTTTATTGAAGTTGAAATTAAGATTAATTTAGAAAAAGTCTATTGGAGGAAATTATCCCATATATTGTGATAACTTGCAAACCATAATATATTAATAGCAAAACATTAAAAATTATTTATTCATAAGTTTGATGTTATTGCTTCAGTTAATTAAATTAATGGCTTGAAATTAGTATTCCTGTATCAAAAAACTGTTGAAAAAGAAAGAATGTTTAATTATTATTTTTGATTGATTCAATGATATAATTACTTCATTGAAATTTAAAAATCTATTTTTTTTTTCTTTAATGAATGCATCAATCAGTCAGTTTAGTGTAAGGTAATACCCATTTTTTTAAAAAATTCTTTTATCTTCCAAATATTAATGTCAAAAAAAATATATAATAATAAGAATTGAAAACTAATCAATAATAGAGAAGTTGTACTTTACTATTTAACATTTTTTTACTTTAAAAAATATTAATAAAGAACATTAAAAGTTGTCTAAAGACATTTTGAATAATTTTATATATTTTATTTTCTGTTTATCACTAGTTTTTTTTCACTTAAGCATTTATCAGTTTCAGTTTTTATTATAATCATAATAAAATGGAACATTACTTAACAATTAGAAATTTGAAATCCAGACCTTTCAAAAATAAGATATTATAAAAATAATTTTTTAAAGTTCAATAGATTGACTTGTATAGTAATTAATATCTGATCTTTCATAATTGTTTTAAGTATGTAAATATCTTATCACTATTAAAAATTTTCAAATTTGTTAGTTTTCCATACATTTTAAAGGAACCAAAATTATAAAATGAATATCTGTCTTACTATTTAATATGTACTTGTTATTTGATTATTGTTAATGATCTAGATAATAATCAATTTTGCTTTCTATTAAGTTTATGATAGTGTTGAGGAACTAGACTTATTAATTGGTTTAGTCCCCACATTTATTATTTTCAGTCAAGTGAAAAGGGGAAAATTTGGGATGATATTCTATGAATATCTTCTGATCTTTTATGTCTAAACAGTATAAATTTTCTTCTTTACCAACACACTCTTTTAGTTAACATAAGAGAATAGATAGTCCATCGTAAATTTTATCAACACTAACCAGTAATGTTTTACACTACTGGCGATTAAAATTGCTACACCAAGGAGGAATGCAAATAACAGAACGATATTTATTGGACACATACATTATAGTGGAAAGAACAAGTGATTAGATTTACAGGAAATTAGGATGTATAGATCTTGAGAAATCAGTACCCAGAGCAGCCACCTCTGGCTGCAATATCTGCCTAGGCACGGAGTCAACCAGAGATTGTATGGCATGTATGGGGATCTCAGTCCTTGCAGCTTCAACACTATGCCACAGTTCATCGACAGTAGTGGATGGTGAGTAATGGCATGCCAATTGCTCGGCAACCATTGACCACACGTTCTCAATTGGTGACAGATGAGGAGAACGTGCTGGCCAGGGTAACAGTCGAACCTGTTCTGTATCAAGGAAGTTCAGAACAGTACGGGCAACATGCGGTCGTGTATTATCCTGTTGAAACAAAGCATTAGGGAGGCCTCAAAGATAGGGCAGAGCCATGGGCCTTAACACATCGGAAATGTAACGGTTGCTTTTCAAAGTGCCGGTAATGCTAACAAGAGGTGATCGAGACGTGTATCCAATTCCAATGGCACCCCATATCATCACTCCAGCAAATGGGCCAGTATGGCGATGTCCAATGCAAGCTGGCAATGCGCGCTCTCCATGATGCCTCCAAACACGGATGCGGCCATCATGTTTCTGTATACAGAACCGAGATTCATCTGTAAAGATGACGTGATGCCATTCCTGCATCCAGATTCGTCGCTGATCACACCATTGAAGGCGCTCCTGTCTGACGCAGCGTCAATGGTAGCCGAAGCCATGGTCGCTGTGCAGACAATCCATGCTGCTGCAAACGTCGGCGAACTGTTCGAGCAGAAACTTGTTGCCTTGCAAATGACTCCATTTCTCGACTCAGGGTTCGTGACGTGGCTGTACGATCCCTTTTGACCATGCGTATAAGATGTCTGTCTTCTCTGCTGTTAGTGATGGGGGTCGCTGAGATACTGCATGATATTCCGTATTATTTTCCTGAACCCATTGATTCCATATTCTGCTAACAGTCATGGGGTCTCGACTGACGGGAGCAGCAATATTGCGGTACGATAAACCACAATCCTGGTAGGCTATAATCCTTCCTCGATCAAAGTCAGACACATGCTGATAGGCATTTCTTCTTCTTACACGAGGCATTACAACAGCTTTCTTTGCCGAAAACAACATTGAAATGGAAATTGAGTATGAGAAAACTGCTGTCAAATCTCTGGTTTTATACACATTGTAGATGTCGTTACTGTCGCCTGCTTTGTATGAATGTGCTGAAAATATAATCATTTGCATTATCACAGCACGTTCTACCTGTCATGCAAATTTCACGTGTGTGGTGTGCCGCTTTCCAGGTGTAGCAGTTTTAATGGCCAGTAGTGTATATTGGTGTTTTGACTAGAACTGGAGTGAACTGTGTAATTTGTGGCTATTTATGTGTATTTATGATGACATGGTGAGGGAGAAGAATGTTAGTCATAAGATTAAATTCTATTGTTTTAACTCTGTTAATGTGAAATAATACAAAAATAAACACCTTTATATAATTTATTTTAGAATGGTTTTAAAATTACTTTAAAAAACAATATTTTCATAGTTAATACATAGTTTACTTAGTTAATGGGATTTACATAGTTAATAATAGTTAATACAATTTACTTGGTTAATGGAACATAAAGGTTGATGTTTATTTTTTTTTCATGCATTCTTTTATTTTTCATAGTTCCTTTATGAAGTTGATGAATATTTTATTAAAATATTAAAATTAAAACAAAATAGCTTTAACATAAATCATTCTCAGAATGTATAATCTAAAGAGTAAAATTGTCATTTTGTGATACTACCAATTTAAACATTCTGTTTCAAGCAAAAATATCGCTAGTTGTGTCTTCTGAATTTTTCTTTCAAAATCAGTAGAATCTACTGATTTTTTATTCTAAAGTTGGCAGGTGTGGATTATAGTAATTTAAAAAGTAAAGAAAATAACTATTTATTTAAATATTCTTTAATATATTAAATTAATTAATTATTTAATAAATTTATTTAAATATTCTTTAATATATTTTTTCTATCAAAAGAAAGATATGTTATTTTAATATTTTTATGCTGACTTTATATTCTAAATATATTACACACATATTCTCATTAAAATTATATATTTTCCTGTGCTTAGTATTTTGCTTAATTTTTTTACTCTTTTATTTAGAAAACATTCTTAAGTTTTTAATTATTTGTTAATTTAAAATTATTTTAGTAATAACATTAAATTTGCCCTATCACAGGTTATTTAGATAGCAATAATATTATTGATGATAACAGATTGAAAACTTACTTTAACCGTTTATTAAGTGATGAGGATAAAGAAAGGCAAGCTGGTTTGATTCGTCAATTACAAGTTATTTTTGATCATCCGGAGAATTATAAGGTGAGCTGCTGTTTTATTTTAATCTCTGATTTTAGTTATGCCTGTTATATTAAAATGTATAGTGTTCAATTGTTTTATACAAAATGAAATTATGTTGTTATAACTCAATTAAATATATAATAAATTGAATTATGTTCCAAATTAATTCAAATATGTAATCAGTTGAATTATGTTTTTTTCCTTAATTTACAAAGGATCAAAAGTTACAAGAATTTAAAATGTAAAAAGTAATCTTTATATATAATGTATTTACAGCATCAAAAATTTAGAAAAAATTTAGTTAATATTAGCTTAAGTAATGTATTACAATGGAAAAAAAATTTTTACCTGCTAATTCAGAGTGAAATATGCCACAAATTAAAATTCCCTTAAAATTCAAAATTATGAATTATGTATTTTTGCATAAAATTTAATTGAAGATAGTTACATACTAATAAATTTTAGAAGTATTGCTTACAAAGTTATAGTTTTGCTTAACATAATTTAAAATCCATTGGGAAAAAAATCAAAAGTCTCAAAATTTTTTGAAAATCTTCAATTGAAATTCACATTATATATTACTAAAATCATATTGTTACTCAGTGGAGCAAGTTTTTTTTATTATTTATTTTTTATCAGCTTTTAAGATTAATCATAACAGGTCTATATAGATTGAGAAATTTCTATTTCTTCTATTTTTCTTATTGTTTTTTCCATTTCTGTTTAATCTAATAAACTGATTGTTGAATACTATCTTAATTTGTTCCAAGATGTAGATCATTTTAAAGTATGATTAAAAAATAAAACCTTTTTTTAACAAAATAAATTCAGTATATAAAATTTTAAATGAAAAATTATTTTATTTAACATTTATTAAATATTGATCAAAGATAATTTTAATTTTGTTTATGTTTTACATTTTTCAATCTGTTGCTACTGATTTTGATGATTTCAGTGAATTTATCTAATCTTATTTTTTCCAGCATATTCTTTTCATAGCTTCCTCCAGGCTTTTCCAAAGAATATTTAAATAACTGTTTGATAGATATTAAAGTTGATGTCATCAGATGAGGGAAGCCGAGCTGGCAGCCGAATGGTTAGCGCTCTTGCCTTCGGTTCAACAGTTTGTGGGTTCGAATCCCACCTTGGGTATGGATGTTTGTAGTGGTTCGGAATCCACTTTAAACCGTAGGTCCCGGTCTAATTAGCACTCGTGTGCAAAAAAATGACCGTTGAGTGACAAACAAACCAAACCAATCAGATGTGGGAACTCTAAAAATGTCATATTAGTTTGATTATTTCTTTGATATTTGTTACCTTTCCTTTTTCTAAAATATTGAAGCTTAGAGCAATTTGAATTTTGATTTTAAAATATATTTAGGGATATAGATCTAATAGTTCAGATTATCTAACTCTGTTTAGTAAAAGCTTGTTCTACATTTAATATTTTCCTCCTCAGAGCAGAAACACTCAGATATTTGCTATGTTATTCTTGACTAAATGGTGTTTCATTTTATTTTTACAAAATAATTCTGTATCTGGCAATATGTACATATGATTTTTTAGATAAAGTGTAAAATGTTATAACTCAGTGGTAAAATTTGTTCTGATTATCAAGTTAGTCAGAAATTATATAATATATATTATATAATATAAAGCATATTATATAATATATTCTCAATTTAAAGGGAATCTTAATTTTAAAATCTATTTTTTCAGTTACACACTTATACTTAAGTTTGATATTTATCTATGATTACTGAATAATCAATTTAGGCCACATTAATGATCAATAAATTGATCAATGTCTTTGACTGTTGGAAGTGCAATCAACTATCATCTATACCATTTATATTATGAAGTTTTGTTGAAAATATTTTTTTATACAAATTATTAATATGTTAAAAAATTTTTTCAAATGTTTGTATCTATTGTAAATATTAATAACAAAATGTTGCATATTTTTTTTATGTTATTTGAGTGTTTGTGCAAATTGGTGTAAGAAATTGAAAAAATATTATTATTATTATAAATGTTTTGCAAATATGCAGATCTGTTTTCCCTGATATCTAGCCATTCTTCTAACGTCTGAAAAAATGCAGCTTTATGCAAATTTTATACTTATATAACAACAATTAACATATTTCTGATAGAATTCTTTATTGTTTAACAATGTCATGCAAAATATTTTTCTCAAACTAATTACAGTGCTTATTTCAGTTTGCTTTCTAATGTTATAAATAAATATAAAAAGATGACTATACTTTCAGTTCTCAATCTTTATAAACATTAGCTCAGTTTAATTTCCGAGTACAAAAAATGATTATAGAAAATAGAGCAAACCAAAATATCAGGTCACAATTTAGAATCCTAAGTTATCTGTAATCTGTTATTTTTTCAGTAAGGCTATCTAAGAGTGGCTGTAAAAAAATTAATTTCCAGACTATTTCATCTTTAATATGATTTCTTTTTCAAGATTAAGCATCCTGATGTGGAAAAAGTAAAGAATGATTTTTTTTTCAGAAGTTCTTTATCAAAAGTGTTTGATTGGTTATAAAAAGCCAACAACATAAGCTGTTTTTTTATTATCCTTAGATTTCACCAATAAATTATCATTTTATTTTTTATTTATTTAAATTTTTTAGATTTGTAATCTGAAAAGAAGAGCATTTTTGTAATTCTATTCTATGCAATTTTTTTAGGATATAACTAATTTTTTTGTAAAAAAAAGTTTAAAAAATTTGTAAGCTAATTTAATGAAGAAACATTGATTTTTTCTAAGAAAATTAACCTTAATAAGTGATTAAAGTCCATTTTTTAAAATCTCCTTTACTTTTGCAAAACCTTAAAATCATCCTATAAAATAAAAATAAAATAAAATCTTTAAAAATGTTTTTCAAAAGATTTTAATTAGAATCTTATTTCTCTGTTCTATTTTGAAATTTAGTTTCTTGAAAAATAAGATGATATACCAAGTAACTTTTTTATACCACTGCTGTTTTATTATCATACATAGATTTTTGTAAAAATATTTTATGAGATTTTAGTATACTTACAATACTTATTATGACCTGTTAAATGTTTCTTCACATTCAATAGGTTTATTTTTCATTTGTAAATATAGTATTTAGTTTGAGAAATTAGGTTGTTATTAAAAATAATAATGATAAGAATTAATAGAATGCACTGTTGTGGTTAATGTTGACAAGAACATTTGTCTTCCCCCAGTCAATATTTACCATCAAGATATAGATTGAAAACTAGATTATAAAAATTTAATATACATGTAAAATATTATAATTACATAATTCATTACAGCAGGTATATTGTTGTAACTTATAGTTTATTTTTTAAAAAATACTAGTTCTTTATTCAGTGATTGTTAAATGATATGTATTTACTCTTAAATCTTGCCTTTAATGTTTTTTTTATAAGTGACATGTACTTTGATATTCATTTTTTGCATCAAAAATTTCAGAATTAATCTGAGAGTTATGCATGTGATCAAAATATCTAATAGCTAAACATCTTTCTATGATAAAAAAAATATATGAATAAGAACTATTAGTGAAATCTTTTTTAAGTTAATGGATACTTTATTTTAAATGTTATCACATTGAAGTCATTAAAAATAGAATTGTTATTAGATATACTTATTTTTGTAAAAATCTACTTGCTTTTATAAAAATTATGAAAAGATATCAATACTTTTTTACTTTTCATTTTGTTTAAAGTTTTTAAATAAAATATAGAATAAGAAAATAATGAAAAAATAGTTTGTTTTGTAAAATTTCAAAATTTGTCGGAATGTCAGCATCTAAACATAGATGGCTGATGTTTCCTAATTCTAGTTTAATATTAAATTATTCTGAGGCTTAGAAAATCTAAAGCAGTAGTTGCAGGTAAAGTATTAAGTTGAAGAATTTTATTTAGTGATGCTATGTCACACACTATGTTTCTAAAGGTTTTGGATATTTTTTTCATTTCTTATATTCCCTAGACAATTTCATTAAAAAATGCCATAACAAATATGACTGTCATACAGATATTTATAGATACATATTTATAGGTGCTTGATTTTTACCCCCAGCGAATTACAAATTAGATGCTTGTTTAAAAAAAGTGTTGGATATTCTTATGAATTTCTGAACATTTTCTGTAAACTATTTCATTGTAAACGATTAGAAATGGAATCTAAATTTTGTGATAGGCTTCAAAATCTCATCCTCTGTATGGGGGGGGGAGAATTACTGTAAAGTTTATAATTTAAAGTTAAATTTTGTGTGTATTTCAGTTATTCATAGAATTTGTTGTAATTAAATTGTAGTTTTTGGTATACGTAATTAATAGTTTACTTATTCATATAGGTCATTCATAATAATAAGGATGAAGCAATTTCAACTTTTGATAATTTCATTCAACTTGGGTAAGTTTTGCTGACCTTAGCTTATTCAATTATTTGAATTTTTCATAGAAATATTTATTTTTTATACTTTAAATACTGTTTTTTATTCATTTACACATTTCTATTCAATAAATTTTAATTTTCATTGCTATTTAAATTTTTTTATTTAACAGTCAATATTAAAATTACCAAATTTCAAAAAGCTAATTCACATTTTTTTCTTTTTGTTGAATGTAATAATCAAATTAATATATTAACTTTTTTAGTTAAAATTTTATTGACTTTTTCTTTAATAATATTTGTTTTATAATTATTTACGATTTTATAATTGGTAATTTTTTTGAAAACATTTGTTATGTAAAATAAACTCCCAATTACCTGCTTTATTAATAATTTGCTATGACTAAAATAATTATAAAATTCTAGTAAAGTAATTAAATATTAAAACTTTTGAATGGTTTCTAAAAATGAAAAAGAAAACCTTTCTAAAAATGTAATTCTATGCAAAAAGTGAATAATTTTATTATTCATCTAGTCCTATAGTATGTTTTCCTTATATATTGTATTTGTAAGTTATAAAAATCGTTATTTGTGCTGATTTGTTCTCTTTAAAAAAATAATTTTGGAGATTACCTGCAGTTAGATTTTATCTATACAGCTGCACCCCTCAAATTCCATTGATAATTTGGAGTTTATTGTATTTTAATATGAGCTTTCACCCACCAAGGATTATAGTTAAAAAATTAAAGCAAATAATTTATAAATAAGAAAGTTGAAATAATAAAATCAGAATTATCTGTTTTGTTAACCTGAGCAGAATTTAATTTATGTAATTTCTTTATTTTATCTTGTAATTTTTGTTTATCTAATTAGTTATTTTTAACTTTTCCACAAATATCATTGTAGTTTAACTCCTGAAATAAAGCAAGAGTTTGTTTCATTAGTTGGAATATTTGGAGCTGCATTAGGTTCTAAGGCAAAAAGGTAAGTTTATTTTTTTTTGTTATCACAATAAATAAAACTGCCTTATTTTAATGAAAATAAGGAAAGCTGGTAAAACATGCTTAAGTCAATTTTAAAATATTTATGTATTTTATTATTCCACACCTCATAACTATGTTATTCTTGAAATTAAATAGTACTTGAATATTTTATTATGGTTTGAATTTATTATTCATCAAATGATTATTTCTAGACTCTAAACATACTTCATTTGAATTGATAATAATATTTGCAATTAATAAAATTTTTTCACTTGAATGACTAAAACTTAATGAACAATATATATGTATTGTACTAATGGCATTTTAGTATAACTTATGATTTTATTTACTGTAAACTTTTTTCCCCCAGTCTATTGGAATTTGAATTCTCTGCAATAAGTACAAATAAAAGTGATGAAATTAAGATTCTGCTTTTAAAGACTATTCTTGAGGTAAGATAAATGAAAACTAATATGTATATATGTGTGTGTGTATATGTATGTAGATATATATGTACATGTATGTGTGTATATATGTAATTTTAAAATAACATTTAGATTTTAAATTTCTAGTTTGATTTATTTTAAACTGTTATCAAATTCAATGAAATTAGTGAGATAATAACCTTTACTGCAAGTTTTACTGAGAGTGCATTTTTAGAAAATATTATATAATTTTAATGCTTAAAATATTAATAACTACAAATGTTAAGTGCAGCTCATTCTTTTAAGATCTCTCTGGTATAAAAAAAATTTAAGCTCTATCTGAAAATTTTAAACATCAAAGATCTTTGAAATTTAATTTTAGTTGAATATTTTGTTATACATTGAATGATTTTAATATTCAGATAATTGTGTTTTTATCTTCTTTCATTTACACTTTTTAATATTTAAAAAGCTGCTAGAGGACGTTTGGGGCAATGACTCCGCATGGTCATCTCGTTTATATTTATGTTCTGTGTTTATCAGTCCTGTTTTCATCTCATGTCTATTCTGGAATTTTTCATGTGTTTTATTTGTGTTATTCTTTGCATTTGTCCTGTCATTAGAAATAAAAAATATTTAAAAAACATAATTAAATTTTTTTTAATTTTCTGTTAAAGATGTGTTAAAATTTTATTTTTGTTCTTTTTTTAAAAAAAAAAAAAAAGTAAAAGGATTGCTAAATTTAACTTACTATTTTTTGACCTTTAATTTTAATATAAAATAATATATTTTTCATTTTTAATTCATTCCTGTTTAATATAATTTTTTTATGTCTGAAAATACATGAAAATAAAATGTATATTAAGTTTTTTAATTGAATTGATTTTGTTACATGTTTATTTACAACTTTTAGTTTCTATCTTTTATAATATTTGAAAATACTTTTATTTTTTTTTCATTTTTCATGTTTTATTTTCAATCATAGTCTTTACTATAATAAATTTATTTTTCTAGATGATAAAAATTGATGGTGAGAAAAGAAATCTTTCAGAACATATACCAGTGAGTTAATTTCATTCAATAATGAATTTTGTATTGAGCATATGAATTTGCATTATTAATCTTTTTTGTTTTGTGATTTCAGTTTATAATGGGACGATTACAGTCATGTTTAGAAAATGCTGACGTAGCGGATTTATTTATAGCTATTATGAAGGTGGTCTCTGAAATATCAAATGCATACCCAAATGTTTTTTCAAAACATTTTAGTGTAAGACTTAATATTTATTTTTATAAACTATACAGCAGTTTCTGTTATAAGTATGTAATTAAATATATTTTAATTATTTAGGATACAGTGGATATTCTCATTGGTTGGCACATTGATTCCACACAACAACAGTCTGTAATAGAATTTACTTCCAATACGCTCATTGGCTTTCAACAATTCTGGGTGTCTGATATCAATTTTACACTCACGCTACTGGGTCAGTTTTTAGAAGATATGGAATCTTATGCATTGGTAATTTACTTTTGGACATTACTGTGTCAACTTGAAATTAATTTGCTATAATATTTTTATTGAATATTTGAGACACATGTTTTCCAAATGCTTTCAGAAAAGATAATTCTGATTATGTTGGAAAGAAAAGCTCATTTATTTATGAAAAGAGCTTTTTTCTAATGTATCAATGCTCCGAAAAAAATAAAATGAAATAAGATTATATTTTGAAAAACAACATGTATTTTTTTATACAGTGCAAAAGTAAGTCATAAAAGTCAACAATATGATATTTTAACATTCATGGAATTGGCTAAAAGTCACCTTATAAGCCTTTCAAAATGATCTGTATTAATATAAAATCACTCACTTAAATGCTTTTAACATGTACAATGCTTTTATTGGTGTTAAAAAATTTGTGTTTCTATATACACACACAGATATATATATATATATATATATATATATATATATATATATATATATATATATATATATATATATATATATATATATATATATATAATGTACTCAATATAGGTAAAAACATTTTTTTAAATGTTAGAACAAAATAAACAAAAAAAAGGCTTCACACTTTGGCCAATGAATTTGAAACTTTTGAGATTTTAATTTAAATACTTGCAAGTGATGAAGTCTGCACATTTTTTCACATGGCTTACACATTTTCAGAATGGATGTTTAAAAAATGAGTCATTTCATGATGAATGAAATAATTTGAGGGAAACAAATCTTTTTGAAAATGTTCATATTGTTGGTCTCTGTTTAGCAAGGGCATCGAATTTTAAAAACATCAAAACTCACTTAGTTTTCAAAAGCTGCATTATCAAAGATTTTTTAAAAGTCAGAATCATAACCCCCAGTCATTGTCTATAGAAGATGTAATTATTGTTCTAACTCTATTTTCTGAGAGTGACTGATGAATTGTATAACGAAAAAGATTCCACTATGCTTCAAATGACAAAAATTATCTACCTAAGTTCTTCTCAACAAATTTCAGTGTGAACCACATATTGAGAATTACAAACAATTGAATAGTCTGATATTTGTGAAAAAACACTCATTTTTGACAGAAATGCAAAACTTCATTTGCTGCACCAATATGGAATTGCAAATGAATATGATAGGATGAATCATACTTCATCGAATTTGGCAAGAGCCTGATGCAGCCATAAAAATATTTGCCTTTCTTGCAATGTTCAAGATAAGTGAGAGTACCATGATATGGGATGCGTTTTGCTGTTATGTAAGTAGGGTATATAAAGGAAAGATGCTCATTCAATATCCCATCTAATTTATTTGATCTAAAGAGCTGCACTGTGCCAAAGCATGTTACTATCTGCAGGTTAGGCTCTTTAAAAGTATATGGACTTGGTGCCCTAACAAATTTAAGCTTTTATCCATGCAAAAGCTTATACAGTAATATTGATCTTGGGTACCTAATTCAGTAGTTGGATGCGTGTTTGATTTAATCTTTTATCTAAACATTAAAAAATGGAAGAAATATTAGTTAATTTAATGAGTTGCTTTTATTATTTATTTGATTGGAAACTATTCAAAATGTTAAAATTTTAGATTCCATGTATTAATGAATATAGGTGTAACTGTGATCCAGTTCCAACAATTAGTGTGCATAACCAACAGCCAAACAGTTAAACTCTGGCTTTCAGTTCCCGTTTTGAATTGTCTTGAGTGTTTTAGTTCACAATCCATTTTAAGCAGTTGAGTTTAAAAATTTAATTATCCTTCATGTGTCAAAAATGACCATTGAACTTGAATAAATAAATTAAGCTTATCAAGAATTAGTACAATAACTTTATGTTATCATAATTATTAAAAAATGAATAAAAAAATTGGAAATTAACTATCCATTTTTCCCCCACAAGTGCATTTTGTTGATCAAGTATATTGAAATTTCATGTCTATGTCAATTGAGTCTTGCAGTACTTTAGTAAAGTTTCCTGAAAAATAATTTTCGATATTTTACAGTCAAGCAATTTTTATTATTAAATGTATTAATATTTAAATATATTGATATGTTTTTAATTGTTAGATTTAAGAATGTTTTCTGCTATTTTTTAAAAATATTTGATTTGCTTAATCTTTTAACCTATTGTTTATGGGCATATTTGATTTAAGAACATAATCTTTTAAATGAGAACAAGATTTTCAAGAACATTGAGTTTGCTTAACAAATTAGTAGTAGAGAAAAACAGTACTTTGTTTTTATTTTATTCAGTAAGGTTTATGGATATTTTGATGGTTTTTAATACTTAAAGAATATTTGTTTTTAGTTTATTGATCGTTTTTGAAGCTTATGAAACAATCATCAATTAATTTGTCAAGTTTTTTATTCATAATAGTGTAATGTAAAATTTTTTAAAGAGTTTGGTTATTGCTGTTAAAATTTGTTAATACATTTATTTGCTCTAAGATAATAAAGAAGAAAAAATTTTGATAATTTTATTTTAAAAGTAAATCTATTTTTTTTAAGTAATATGACTAACAGGCTATTTCTCTACTACATTTCTATTTACCA
This sequence comes from Latrodectus hesperus, assembly GCA_037975125.1. Classification (NCBI taxonomy): domain Eukaryota; kingdom Metazoa; phylum Arthropoda; class Arachnida; order Araneae; family Theridiidae; genus Latrodectus; species Latrodectus hesperus. The sequence continues at coordinate 45,576,080 of CM075852.1, forward strand.
AAATGTATTAATGATCAGTATTCTAATGTTTTCTTCTATACCTCCTATTCTTAATTTCTTATGTTTTTCTATTTTCTCAATAAACTTTTTCTGAAGTCTTATTTAATCTTTCTTGACTTCGACTCTTCTCTCTTTTGTAGGGTTTGCCCAAGAAAAAACCTCAACCCAAAAAGTCACTAATGTATCTTAAGGTAAATGTGTGAAAATAATTACTAAACTCAGAATGTAGTTTTTTGTACAAAATTTTCCTTTGTTTATTCTGTATAATATGTTAAAGTATTTTTTGTGTTGCAAAATTAGGCATGAAGCATAAAATTGTTTTAAAAAATACATTACAGAGCAGTGTGCAAAAGATTATGAATGATATGATTAGACACATAAAACAATATTTAATTTACTTTTTTATTTTTTTTTAATAAGACTTTTTTACAAATCAGCAATGCCAGTAAGATATTACTTATAACTTTTACTAAAAAGAACTATTTATAAATACTTACAATAAATTACCCATTGAATATTTAATTTTTATAAAATGACTGTATATATACTCTGCTTTGAATATATTCTATTTAGTATTTTTTATGACTTTGAATGAGCTTTAACTTTTTTTGTGATTTTCAGAACAAAGGAAAAGTGTTTAGTTCATTTCAATATAATCTGTTTCAAAATATTAACATTATCATTATATTTAATTACCTTTTAACTTATTCCTTTTTTTCCTCTAAAAATAGCTAATATGCAGTAAGGCGTTCTGCCTGTATTTGTTAATAAGAATCAAATTCTCATTTTTTGTACCTTATAACTTTGATTTTCTGTTGTTTTTTAAATTTTTATCTGTACTATTTACGATTTCTGTCAAGTGCTTGCTTTTAAAGCTATTTTGATATGATTTGAATGCTATAATATTTAAATGATCAAGAAATACCTTTTCTAATTTTTTTACATTAATTGTTTGTGGATGAATAATTTCACTATAAATTAAGATTGCCTAAAATATCATTCGTTTTAGCCATAAAAGTTAGAAAAGTTGGTTAATATCTGTGATATTAAGAAATAAATCATTATTTTTTTTTATTTTAGGAACTGTCTCAAACAAAATTAAATTTCTGTGGAAGCACTGATAGTCAATCAGGTACAACATCGGAAAATATTGCAAAAATAAAAAGTCTTATTAGGTATATGATTTTGTATTTTTTTTCTAGTAATCCTTTTTATATTATTTTTTTTTCATTTATCATCATTAGTAATATCTAATTTACCTTTCAGGGTATTGATCACAGTTCTTAGGGGTATTGATGGTTTAGTAACTGTTGATGAAACTGGACCAATCTCGAGTGTATTTTGTGTTGAAGTAATATATATATATATATATATATATATATATATATATATATATATATATATATATATATATATATAAAGTTTTTAAATATTTATCATTAGAAATATTTTTATTTTAAAAATTTTTAATTATAAAATAATTTTACAAGTTTATTATAGCTCATAATTTTTTTCAGATGTTAAGAAATTTTTTAAGATATGTGATGGTAACATTAGAATTTTGTAGTAACTCTGATTTGATGACTTCAGGTAAATTTCTTTCATTATTATTCTCTTTATTATCTTTGTCTGCCATTTATAAATTGTTTCTGTATGTTCTGGCAGTATATTAAGTTTTATTGCTAATTTAATAGTTACCATTAAGAGAATGTTTAAATTGTGAAACCTAAACATAAGAGGAATATTTTATTAACGTAATTCACCCTTATGTTTCATTAGTAGATTACATTAGCTGTGAGAATGAATAAGAATATAATCAACATTGAAGTCATTAATGTTAAAAAGCTATAAAAGTGTTTGCAATAAAGTATCAAATTTCCTATTAAATTTTTATTAATATTAAATTGAATTGATATCTGAAAAAATAAAGGGATAAATAAATTTTTGTTTAAAGATTTTTTCCTTTTTTGGTTTTATTTTTGCAATTCAGTGATGCATATAATATTACCCTGAAATCAATTAAGATAAAGAATTGAAAATAAGTTTTCTGTTAATATATTTAAAAAATTTAATTAAGGTTTTCTGGCTTAAATAAAGATAATAAAATATTTAAAAATATTTCACAAATTCGAAGTTCAAAATTTTGATGCTATTTATAATGACTTACATTTATTTTTCACTTTGGCTTATAAATGAATGCCTCTGCATTAATAATAAATTATACAACTATTTATGTAAATATATTCATTATCTATTCAGTTCATAATGTTAAAAATTTTGAATAATTTTATTTTCCTTTAATTTTATGAAGAATGCAGTAATTGGTTGTAAACGAAAAAATAAGTGTAATGGTAAAAAGTATTTATCTTTGAAGAAAACTGTCTCATTCGATATTTTTGCAAATAAATCGTCAAATTCTCTATGATAATTACAATATTCAAATACACAGCTGCCAACTCTACTGATTTTATCGGAGAACTCCTGATTTTTTATCATTTTTCCCGATAATGTATGAAAATCGATGAATTTTTTCCGGAAAAAGTCTTTTAAGTTACAGTGATTTAAATAGTCAACAGATGACATACTATAATTATTATAACATTATTATGAAAATCTGTCCCTTTAAATTTCGAATCCCATCTGTTTGCCTTGGTAGGATGATGTGCTTTAACCACTTGGGTGCCAAAAACTCCGAGTTGGCAGCCATTTAATAAAATTCAGAGCAGACACCAAGTATTTGTTTAAATATGCAGTTCAATTAGGATGAATATCACTAGTTATTAGTAATTTAATTAGGAAAATATTTGTCACTAAATTAAATTTATTTAATTTTATAAGTTTAATATTTATGAATTGCACTAGAGTAGTAAAAGTTGCCCTATAAAATAAATATTGGGATTTAAACATTGATGTTTATTCTTTTACATGTAGTATATTTTATTTTTCATAGTTCCTTTATGAGGTTGAGGAATATTTTATTCAAATATTAAGATTAACACAAAATATGCTTAGTACAATTCATTCTCAGAATATATAATTATTATCAGCATGTATAATTTGATCATTTTTGAGAGTATTTTTCTAGTTTCCTCTTTAAATACTATTTGATAGCATTTCAGTGTTCTTACTTTTCATCTGATTGTATTTAGTACCTCCATAAAAATAATCATAGGAATAATAATTGGTATTATCACAACCATTTTGAAGGAGGAAGAAAAATTATTCTTTTATCTTCAAACTTTTCATAGTTGATTTTGCAGTATGACTTGATTCAGAATCTTGATGAGAAAGAGTTATTGAGAGCAAAAACGTTTATTCTTTTTCGTCATATTCTTTAAAACTTTATTCTGATAGTATTTAGCCTCAGTTTGTCTTGGGTTCTAAACAAAAGTGGTTTTATTAAGCGTTGAGCAGACATCTATCCATAACACTTAGCTGCAAACTTACCTTTTGCAAAACAGCTGCACCTTTATGATACTTTTTATGTAAAACATATTGTATTTTCATTTTGCCTGTTAATGATACATAAAACAGTGCTTCATCTTTAGATACCCATATTTTGTATCCACATTTGTAATGTTTTCCACTATTTTCTATAATCTCTGAAGACATTTAATGATAGACTAGTTTATTCACTTTTTATTGCCAATGTTTTTTTTATCTGATAGCAAATTGTCAATTGCAATAATTATAGTTACGGCTTCTTTGCTAAGTTATTTAATTCAGAGGATTTTCTAGAGGGATAAGTCTTTTCAGGTTCTTTCTCTCTTTTTTTACTTAGGACTTCCTTTCATAACTTAGGACTAATTTATAAAAGAAAGCCCTAAGTAACTTTACTTAGGATTTTTGTCTTGAGCTTTGATTGCCAGCCAACTTTTATTTCTTTTTGAAGTTAAAATTGTAATCTACAAAAAATCTCTTTCTGATTTTTTAATACTTTATTTATAACTGAATTTGGGCAACCATTCTACAAAAGCTTTAAAATTTCACTTCAGGTTTGAGGATTTAATTTGGGAATCATGATTTACTTCCACTAATAAAAACAAAATGTTAATTTAAACATTTCATTTTTAATATAAAGCTGGTAATAGAACAGTTATAATTTATTGTAAATAGTTATGCTTTTAAAATTGGTCACATTTTTTTTTGAATCAACCAGTACAGTCTTGGTTTAATTACTTTTCATGTGTTAAAGTGATTATAGAACAAGATTAATACCTTTTTAAATGTTATGTTGAAATTATACCTAAAACTTGTATGGGCATATTTTAATTAAAAAATATTAGTAATGTGTTTCAATTTAATTAAAGTAATAAACCTAATAAATTCATTATACTAAATGTTTCATAATATGCTTTCCTTAACATTTAGTTATTAAAAGAACTATTTTTTATTTATGTAAAATTTATTTCTCTTAAAATATTTTTTCTCTTTTAGCCAATGAATGTCTGATTTTGATCATAAAATTAGCTAATCTTCATACAAAGGAAGTTTTAGAAGATTTAATGTCATACATGGACTTAATGCAGGAAAGAAGTGTCATTTTGCAAAGCGAAGTGCATTTGAAATCAATTGTGTCTGTTATGATATGTTTTGTAAAAATTATTGGAACATATCTTCCTGTAAAGTTTGTCAGCAAATTGTTTCAACCATCTTCTTTAATCAGGCAACTGCGTTTTTCACCTTCACAACAGGTAAATACCATTTTTTACTATCCAAGTTTATGTTCTTGATGGGAAATCTTTAGCCAGTTAAAATTAACTATCAGAATATATATATATATATATATATATATATATAAATTATATATATTATATATATATATAGAAATACTTTGATAAATTTAGCATTTGAAAGTTATTTTGATAACTTTGTAATCATCTTTATTTTGTTGCTAAGAAAAATATTAACTACTAAAAATTTTTTTACATCCTTTATTATATTATCATGAAACTAACTAATCTTCATACAAAGGAAGTGTTAGAAGATATAATGTCATACATAGACTGAATGCAGTTGAGATAAAAACTATTTAACCCTTATAAATATCCAATATAACAAGTCTGAGTTTGTTTATTGTTACTGTTCTAAATTATCAATTGAATTAATAAATTTATATGAAATTTAATTAACTTTACTTCTTTTTTTGTTTTCTTGCAAGTTTCAAATTTTTTTTTTTGAATTACTCAAGGATAATTTTAAGCTGTTATTTAAAATTCTTTAAGGAGAGTTAGAGATCCCTCTATAACTTCTAGATAGTTATAATGGATTTGAGTTTAAGAAACAATAGAATATTAATAATTGGATCTTCAAAATATTATATCTGAGTTAGCAAATAAAGAATTTTTCCAATTTACCTGCATGAAAAATGTAGTTTTTGTTATTTGTAATATGGTTTATAATATTATGAAAATGCCAAAAATACCTTCTTTAAAAAGTTATGTGACAGTTATTATAATTCACCATTGTGCAAAACTTAAGTTATCGTAAAAATTTTCAATATTGAGCCAAGCAATTTCAGAAAAGTGGTTTTTGATATCAGTGCAATGAACAAACAGTTCAATAGAAATGTAATGTATATGCAAATGTTTTTGGGCAAAATGTTAAAAGGGACATAAACAATCAAAATATGTGTTTCCTGCATATACATAAAAGGATGGATACAAATGCAACTTAAGGCATTTGTTGCAAGTGAGTTCTTTCACAAAATATAGCTTGGAAGGAATTACCTGGACTGCATTACACATGAAAGAAAGATTAGCGTGTCAGAACAGGGGTTAAGGTGACCAAAGTAACTGAAGAGTTTAAAAAAAAAAACCCATTTTGGGCACTCCCAAACTATAGGTAGAGCTGTTAAAAAGTTGCCCCAGAGAAAAACAATTTCAGTAGATGAGACCAATTTATTGTCCTGCAGGCCAAAAGAGCCTGAAACCAGTCAACAAGCACTGTTGCATAGCAGATGTGTACAGCAACATGTGTCACAAATTTGCACTGTCTAGACATCTTCACAAAATTGAATTATTTGCACACTGACTTGAATGCTGCATCCCATAGAAAGTTGCCCATCAATGCCACCTTTGAGAGTAGCACAAGGAGCAGAAAAACTGGATAACTCATCAATGAGTAGTTTCCTCTTTACAGATGAGAACCTTTTCAGTGTTTCAAATAATTTTAAATGTCAGTTGATTTAGAGAGGTTGAAACAGGGTTTCATTGCAGTAATATTACAGAAAGACAGTTATGGTGGTTCTGAATTTATAGTCTAAATCTCTTTGTGTTGAGTGAGTGGACTGATACAATATTTTCAGCATAGGTTCTGTAATCAGTAGGTTCTATTGTAGGGGTGTAATCTTTCGCTATATGTACCTGTTTTGAAGAGCCATTGAAGATCTTATTTTTATCAAAGACAATGTGGGGTTACAGCAGACTCTTGCTATTTTGCAGCTACTGGAAAGGGAAGGTAACACTTGGCTGGATTGACCAGCATATTCTTAATTCAAATCCCATAGAACATGTGTGGGATTCTTTGGGGAGGACTTAGCAGTGCAATTACATATTCTGAGAGAGAGGGAAATCCAACAATTGAAACAAATTCTGATTGAGGAATGGGCACTTTTATTTAAAAAAATTGTTTAACCTTGTGTTAAATATAAATAGACAATGCAAATCAACTATATTGTCGAAATGCTAGATTATATCCCCTGCTAAAAAATATCTGCTTTGTTGTTTTTCCTCTTAAAAGACAATCATGTGTAATGATATAATATTCAATAAAATTTTGTGTAATTTTATTCTGTATTTATTATATTCTTTTTGTACAAGTATGCTTTTGTCATAATTTAAGTACAGAATGTTGTCTCTCATTTCTTAATTTCATATCTCAGATGATTTCTCATGGAGTTATGGCAAAAAAAGAAAGGAAGACACCTACTGTTTAAATTTTGTATACCAGTGCAAAATAATGTATGTTTTATTTAAAAAATTAAATTGATCAGGATTGTTAAAATGCAAAAGCTTTTAAATTTTAACATAACTTTCTTATAGCATTGAATCTTAAGAGGCATACTTTAAACTTTCTATAAGTAAATTATATTAAAACTTGCTTTAACCCTCCACATATGGTTCCTGCGATTTGAGCAGACTATTAGTTTCATCTTTGACTATGGACCAAGTGAAAATCACAGGTGGAGAATTTCTCTCGTTTATTTAGATACTGTTCCCGCTATTTCCATGAGTGGATTAAAAAAATATCATATGATGCTTAATTACATTGCTAGATGCCACTAGAGTCTTCAGAAATTTTTTATTGCTTGATTTCCTCCCCCCCATGTATTTGTGAGCTTCTATGCTTATTGTACAAAAGAAAAAAAGAGCATTTATGAAAGCTATAGATTTGCCGAATATCAGTGGCAATATATGTGAAAATTTCTGTAACATTTGTTGACATAAAATGCTTACAAATTATATTCATTTGAAAATAAATATATTGAATGAATTATTTAACTTACAACCCCCCCCCAGCCCGCTGAATGTTGTATTATCTATTTTTTGAAAACATGAAAGTTATTAAAATTCTTGTATTATTTTAAACAACTGATAAAGATATGAATCATAACATATGTAGATAAAGAAAATGTTAAAAAAAATCGCCCCCTATTTCAGGATAGGAAAGTATAAAAACTGAGTTATACTTGGATGGGTAAAAATCAAGAGAAATTGAATATTTATATACATTTTTGATATATTGATGCAATTACTATAGGGATTATACTTCATAAATATTACTAACTATATGCAGTTATTATTCAAGTATTCTTTAAAGCATTTAATAATTATTAATATGAAAATAATCTTTTTCATTTTTACAGCAAAATAAAAATGGATTGTATTGAAATTAACATTTTATTTCATATTTGTTTATTTAGAAATAATCATAAATAAATGGGTGTTGAAAATAAGATAATTATAATACAATAAATAAATTAATTTTTATAATTATATAATAATTAATGACATAACTAAAATTTTTAAATTGTTAAGTTTCTTATGCATTCTTAGTGTGTCTTGTTTCTAAATGACTAAAAAATTTTATAGATGCAAAAACTGCTATTAGAGCTATATCATGGAATTCTGGCTGTGAAAAATGTGCAAATTGTTGTGGAATTTTATAAATGTATAGTAGTGGATATTACAGAAGCTCAAAGTGCTTTATCAGCATTGTCTGATTCTGAGGTTACACAAAATTCTCTTTATGATAGATACCATGAAATTTCATTATTACTAGGTCTTAGTGCATTAGTAGAACTTGGTAACATCAAGCATTCCTTAATAAGAGTGAGTAAAATATTTTTTTTATTAAATGTTTGTTTGAATTTTTGTTTTTAATTCTTATTATTAGTCAAGCCTTTTCTTTGTATTCATTGTATAGGGAGGAAGCATACATTAAAATCTTTAAATTATTTTTATCCAAGATATATGAGTTAGTAATTGACTTTTGTAATTGTAATTTTTTTTGTCTAATAACCAATTCATGCTTTTTAGAAATTGTTTCTTTTTTCTCTAACTTAAAATTAGTTTTCCAAATTTATATTTAATTATTGTTAGTAATTATTTCTGCAGAAATAAATGCATTAAAGCTTGATTTTATTTATTTCTTCTTAAATAATTCATTGAAGATTTATATATAATAATTTTATGCTCATAGAATTGGATATGAATATATAAAAAATAGGTGAAAATTGGATAAATATTTATTCATTTTAATCTGTAGTTTTTGTTTATAAAATATGTACCCATTAAAAAATTAATTCACACCATTGGTATTATTATTAAAAACTTATATTGATTAATTTTCATAATCTATACTTTTTGTTAAGCTAGTAGCTTCATGGTTAGGGCTCAGATCTTAAGTTTATTAATTTGATATTATAAATCCATCTCGTTTACAAATATGTATTCATTTGAGGTTCATTTTAAATGCCATTTTACTTTTACTGTACAGTGAGTGACAAACCAAAAAATATGTAATTTTGTCATTAAGTATGATTAATTCTTTAAAATATATCAGAAAATTGTCCCACTTATATTCATTATAGTAATACATTTGCAATCTGAATACCATTTTCTCAGAGTGCCAAATATAACTACCAGTCAAATGATTTAATCTTCTTTAGTTTATAGAATCTTCAGTTCAATAATTTGTGGTTTGACTCTTGCTTTTCTTGTTTATTTTGGAATGATTTAAACTGTTGATCCTGATTTAATTAGCTTTTGTGTGCTTAAAGTGCTTAGAACCTTAACCAATTAATGTGTCTTAGGGTGCCAAACCATCAAAATATATAATTTTTTGTAATTAATAATTGTTGTAATCAATAAACTTTAGCTTTCCTTTAATTATTAGAGAATTTCATTGCCACTTTACTTAAGGTTGGAATCCACTTTAATTCTCTGTTGAACAAAATTTATTTATTGAGAGAAAAATCATCCTAGTATTCCATAAATGTTTTTGAATCTATAATATTTTTATACTTTTATTTTGATTTCAAATAATTGATATTGTTTAACATTGTTGATTTTGTTAAGTTTCTGATTTTTAAAATGTAATTTTTGATATATATATGCTATTTATAAGAAGCTATGTTCTGCATTCTATGTGGATATATAAGCTTCGGTAAAAGACACACACACATACATACTTTTATGAATGTTTGTTAGAATCAATTTTATTAATATTTCAACATTAGTTTCATTTTTAAAATTTTAAATATGAATGTATAATCTCTTGAGAATCTAAATTCTCTTTGAAAATTAGAATTTCATATATAAATCTTAATCTCATTTAGATCAAATGATTTTTATTCTTCAAGCTATATTATATACTCCTTATTAATCTATTAATATGAATAATAATTATTGCTTTATTAATGGTGAAGAATATTGAACTTTATAAATGTGCAAAATCTATATTAAACTGTGCATGAAAGGAATACATGCCTTAAAACACACATATTGAAACACCAGCAGTTTTTTTCTCATTTAAATGTGATGTTTTAATTTGTTAATATTTTGTGTGTGAACATTTACATATAAATACATACGCATTATGTTTTTTATTTCCTTATTTATTGATATTTACTATTTTCTGTATGCAATATTTAGATTTAATAAAGTTAAATTTGTTTAAAATTGTATTAATTACTACACAAAATTATTTTTTCAAATAAAATATTAATTAAAAAAATATAGCATAATTTCAAGATGAAAATATTTTTCACATCTTGAAATTGTCTTAATATGCACTGCTTAATTGAATTATGTTTGTGTTGTACATATATTTCTATTGTATTGTTTCAATTCCTTGAACTGAACAACTTGCTGAATGGTTCAATTGTTTCTCTTTTCAATAATTTGTGGGCTTTATTCCTAACTTGGCTGGGTATGTTTGTAATGGCTTTGAGTGCACTTTAAAGTGTAAATCCCTGAATAATTAACTCATTTGTGCAAAAAGTAACTATAAAACAAACCACTAATGAAACAACTGTCTTAAGAAAATTTTGTTTTGCCAAATCTTAAGAATGTATTTGTTCTAATTGTTAATTGCATTTTGATATTTTTGCAATTAATTGTTAATTTTAATCTCTTTTAGATGTATACTCTAAAGCCAAGCTTTTTTGAATTAATGACAAATAATTTAAATCCTACTTCATCAAAATTTGGACGAAGATTTCCAGAATTACAATCAGCTGCCTTGTATATACTGTATTCTCACTGCCAAAGGCAAGTTTTATTTAAATTGATTTATAAATTTCATGCTATTCTGATATTACAATCAGGATTATAGTTAAAATTGTGAAATTTTTGTATTATTTTTTTAGATTCATGATGAGATTGCGTAAATTATAGATTAATTTAATCTGAAATGTTTAAAGTTAATAACATATAAATAACTATTATATACAAAATATATAACAGCTCAAAAATTTTAAACTGTTATATTTTTCTTTTTATTTTTAATCTTTCTAACATTTAATTTTTACATTTAACTCTTCTATCAAATATATAATAGTTCAAAAATTTTAAACTGTTATATATTTGATAGAAGGATTAAATGTTATTATTTATTAAACATTTCAACTTAATGTGTGTGATCAAAAAAGTTTTCTGACCATTATTCATTAAGTTATTTTTAAAATGTATGATACAAATGTTGTCAAATTATATGTCTAAAAAGATCTTCTATACAGATAATAATTAAGTAGAAGAATAATGTCAATTCTTTCATAAATGATTTGCAGAAGTGAATGATAAAATAATTTTCTTGCACAATTTTTACATTTTTATTATTTTATAAAATATCCAATTTTAAAATATGAAATATAGAAACATAATTAACAAAATACACTATTTTCCAATTGTATATTTATTTTTTACTTATTGCTACTCCTATTTATCATTACAAAAAATATTTTTATAAGATAATGAAATTAAATGTAAATTTCCCTTGTATTTTGTATATCAATCATTTACATTTTTATTTTTATTTTATAAAATATCTAATTTTAAAATATGAAATATAGAAATATAATTAACAAAATACACTATTTTCGAATTGTATATTTTTTACTTATTGCTACTCCTATTTATCATTACAAAAAATATTTTTATAAGATACTGAAATTAAATGTGAATTTCCCTAGTCACAGTATTTTGTATCTCAATCAATAAGTTTAATCTAATGATATAAAAATATATGTAGGTTATCAAAGCTAATTTTTTGTGACTGGGAAAATTGTAAATAAGAATTTCTTATAGCTTTGTAAAATCAAAGCTAAAATTTACATTTGCTGTTCCTTTTTCAACTTTTCTGATTGCTTCCTTGGGATTTTTATTTTTTTTAAAATTGTATTGCATATTTTTTATTTTAAAATACTTCTTATAAATAAATTTTTATAATTTAACTGTAAATATTTCACAGTAGCCAAAGTAAAAATGATTTCCACCAATATTGTAAATTTATTAAATATTTTAATCTACAAGTGAAAGGTGATAAATTCCTAGATTTGATATAAATAGGACATATGAATAGTCATGAAATATTTAATGTGTCATTAAAGCTATTTTATGTAGAGTAATTTTAATACCACTCTACAAGTAAAGTACAGCATTTCACTTTCCAATTAAATGTTTGTTTTAAATTTTGCATTATTAATATTTTTGTTCATATATTTTTTTATTAAATGAGAATATTCAAGTGACTTATAAAAATACTTATGAACTACCTTTCTTTTTGCAGACATTCTCACTTTGTAAATAGTAGTACTCTAGTCAATCCTAATGCTACCTCAGGATCTCCTTTGTCAACTTCTGGTCATAATTCTCCTCTTATGACTGATGTGCCACCATCTACTAGCAGTAGTGGCAATTTAGAAAAAGTTATTCAAATTTTAATCGTTTTGCTAGAAGGATATTCCAATTCATGTGATAGCAGGTAATTATTATTTAAATTTTGATTATACTTCTCCCCTTTGTATCATTTTAAACTTTTTTGATGCTTTAAGTAAAATATTAAATTATTCTATATTGCATGTTTTTTTAGTTTCTGAGCTCTTAAATATTTTAGGCATGGGTTGAAAGGAAAAACTTTGCTTTGTATTTCTTTTATTTTCATATAAATCAATAATTATTACTTTGTTGACAAAACTTAAAAGTTAGGACAATTTTGAACTATCAATGAAAAATCATGGTTATTTTATAAAATAATAGTCTGAAAAATGATGTATTAAGCCAAAAGGGGAAAAAAGAATCAAATATAAAGCAAAGATATGACATATTATCTAAATTTATATTTTAAATAAATATATGCCATTTCATTTTACTTCTATTTATTGTTTGATTATTCCTAAAAAGGATTTTCATATTTTATTTGCTGAAAACTAATATATGGTATCATTTTGCTTGTAGGATCACATTTGCTTGTAGGAGTTCCAATAGCATATCTTCCATTAAAAATTAAATTTTAATCTACTTGGTTAAAAAACATTAAGTGAAACTAAGATTATCCAAATAGTCTATAAATATTTTGAAACCAATCAGTGCAAAAAATGTCTTTTTCGGTGATTGTAAATATTTTTCATGTATTTGAAATTTATTTTAAGTTTTGCTCTCTTTATCTAAATACACTTTTTAAAATTTAAGTTTATATGAAAAAGTCATTTGTATAGATATTGATAAATTTCATTTTCAGTCATACTTATTGATACAGAAATTTCCAAAAATTATAAAATTTAAATAGTGAAGTATGTTTTATATAATCAATTAATAAATAGCAACAACTTTTTTGAAATTAAAAAATAAATATGTTCGAGACATTATTACTGCCCACATGATTCTTAAAATGTTTCTGTCCTATAATTTGCTTACTAATTATTTTATTTAAATTTTTTATTTTAAAGGAATTCAATTGAGAACTGCACATTTGTTATATTTTTAAAAATGTTATATTTTTAAAAATTAAATTTTTGATTTTTTAAACTGAAGTTGTCACATTAATTTTAAAATCTTATTGCATTGTTTCATTTAATTTCAAAATTACAAAATATTTTCACAACCTAATCATATTTTCATTGATTTGTTCATGCTCATGCCTAAATTTTATTTTAAAATATGTGTTTTTAATTACTTTATGCATCTTGTTTCATAGATATCAATATATATATATATATAGAAAAACAACACACAGTACTCTGCTTCTCATAAGATCAGCAAAGTAAGAAATCACTTGCTCCTTGGCAGCAGTTGATAAAGTAACCACTCTCTCCGTCACTTGGTAGCTCCATGTTTTGGAGACATGTTTACATTAATCTATAATGTTCAAAATCCTTCCACTGGAATTGTGAATGACTTTGAATGTTACAGATACAGCATAGGAGGAGTGCCATGGGGGATGGAGGGTGCCAGCTCAAATTTGACCTTGTTACTTGACAGTAGTTCTCAAAATTACTAGCAACTCAGTGAAAAGCAAATAATCTGAACCACTTAACTTTAAAGTAAAATAATAGGGTTCACTTGCATCATTATGTTTATGCATGGGGAAAAAATAAATTAAAAAAAAAGTTTGAAGTAAATCCTTGAATTTGAATACCAATTTTAAGATAATTTATTTAGTTTCAGTTCTTTTACCAACATTAAAAATTCATGGATTAAAAAAGCAATAAGTTGAAACTTTTTAAAGAGTATATTATCTATTAGATTAATTTTTTTTCTCATCAACAAAAATCATTTTTTTTAGTAACAATGAATTCACCTGAATAATAAGTATTATTTAAGATTTTTAAAGGATTTATTTTAAGTTGATTAATTTATTTTAAATATTGTAGATTATGTTTATAAATATTTAGATTAACTAATTATTCAAACAGTATTAGAATATTGTTTAGAAGCAAAGTTCTGCATTTAAAAATCTAAAGATTTAATTGCTAAAAAAAGTTTTTGGAGTTTATAACTTTTATTTTTCTAATTAAAAAATATAAAACAGATAATTCATGTTATGTATTTTAATTTAATAAATATTTTGCTTAAAATCTGTTACTAGCATCTTGAATTTGTAATTCGCTCTTTCAGATTACTTGCTGCAAAGTGGTGTACAGAAATTCTTGAAAATGTTAAACAGCACCTCTATCGTTTACTACAAATTAATCCATTTAATAATCTTTTGCAAGCCATACTAAATGCAGGCAAGTGTATTGTAAATGTTTGGAGCATATATGTGTAAAATTTTCTTTATTTGCTCTGTCAGTCATAAATTTTCTTCTATATCTCTTTTTTTCTGCTTTTTTGTTGCAAACTAAAGTTTTATGCTAAAACACATATTTAATTATGAATGCAAACAAATATATATGTAATGGTAAATATTTATGTATACTCATCTTAAAGGTTATTTAAAATTATAAATATTTTTTCTAGAACAAATTTTAAATAAAACGAGGAAATATAATCCCTATTTTAAATATTTTTTACAGTTTTATTAATGAAAAAATAATAAAAGTGACATGATGAAAAATGAAATTTTTTATAAGGAGCAAAATGCACCAAAATTTTGTACTTGTGCTTTGGTGATGAGCTTATCGGTTGATGCCCCATTCAATTTTATTTCAGTTTTAACTTTATCAGTTCATGCATTATTTTTATTTTTTATTATTTGAGTCAGTTATTATTTTTTGAGCCAATCTAGAAGTTTGTGAAGTGGTTAAAGCAAGAAATAGCACATGTCAGATAGCTTGTTTTCAGACTACCATTAACGACACAAATCTTTTTTCCTTCTTATAACAACATGGTTACAAAAAAGAAGCAAAGAAAAATGAAATATGAAATTTTCTAAATTTCAAATTGTATGGTCTGAAAAATATGGCTTAATTTGAAACTCAAACTAAAGTCAGATTTTATTTGTCAGGAAAAATAATTGCTAATAGCAAGGAGTTGTATGTAGAGAGATCACATTTGGTACAACATTCTGCTGATTCAAGATAGTAAACATTAAGAAACTTATCTTACCAACCAGCTAGTCAGAGATCTTAAATTAGTTTTATGTATATCAATCATGAATGTTGAATCTTGTGACATAAATAATGTGGTGTACATTTATTTTTTTGTGCAATTTATTTCATCTACAAATCTAAAATAATTTTTAGATTTATTACCACTAAAAAATCAGCATATGGTGAGATATGGTAATCATTGTTAATTGGATGAATTGAAAAACCTCACCTGTTCATAAAATTGTCTCAAATGAACAGTTAGAGCAAAAATATATGACTGGCATAAAAAATAGATTTGTAACTATTTTGAAATAAAAATCCAATTGCAAGATGTGTACTTTTGATAACATCATTTATTGAGAAGTGCTTTGTATGCAGATATTTCCAGAAGAAGTTTGTAAAGTTATGGAATTGGTGATTAATTATTAGTTATGTTATATAGAGTGAATCTCTTAATCATCTCCAGTTTAGGGAATTTTTAGCTGAAATGAAGAGTAAATAGATTATCTGCTATATGGAAAATATGTTGATTATCAGGAGAAAACATTTTGAAATGTTTCACATCCTTTTTAACAGTAATTAAAGTATTTCTCCTTGAAAAAATGTTTATTATTTGGAACTAATAAACAATAAGGTTATCCCAAATTTTTATTTCCCTGTATATGTTAAAACTTATATAAACAACTTAATTTGCAAATTACTGAAGAAAGAAAACACTTTTTGGGTGTTAAAATTAATTATTTCATTTGAAAACAAATTAGCTTTTTTGCTCAAAATTTTAAAACAGTTCTTGATTTACTTTCTTAGCCTTTTAAAAGACTGCAAAGAAATTAATTCTAATGCTGACATTTGCTATTTCAAAACACTTTTAAATATGAGAAATATTTCCTCAATAGGCTTCAAGAATTCAAAAACAATAAAAGGATATCTTTTGTGAGAAAGCTTCATAATACGACTGTAAAGTTTATTAAGAATTAAGTTTTTCTCCCTTTAATATTGATATTAACAACTTTGAATTCTGAGTGGTATGTTTGAAAATCTAAGAATTATTAGACTTGAAATTTGCATATTTTAGTATTGGTATAGATTACAATTTGAAAACAAAATACAAATTAATGAATTTGAATGTGATATTAAAAGAACTGTTTGTGCATTTGAATCAGTCTGTTAGTATTAATTTGATTTCTTTATTTTCAGCATTTTCAAATTCTCTTCAAGTTTGTAAATTAATGTGTGGAAGTCTTCATATCTGTTTAAAAAATGCTGCATTTGTGCTTTCTGATTCCATTATTCACAAGTAAGTTCATGTGTAATTTTTTTTAAAGATTTTTGTTATGCTTTATTTAAAAGTTTGGTTTACTTTTTTTATATAAGCTGTTTTGATATTTTCTTAATTTGTTTTCATATTTTAAAATGTTTTTTCAATACATATTGTATGTTAAGTATGAAAGTTATCATACTAAATGGAACTTGAAAAGCGTAAAGAGTTTAAAGATTTATCCCACTTATTGATAATAAATGAAAAAATATATAAATTGTTAAACATGAAATGATTGTATATATTACATGGAAATGCAAAATTTGATTATTTCTTTTAAAACTGGTTTTATCTTTTGTAATTTTCTCTTATGAAGTTGCAATAAAAATGTTTATGTAAAAAAATTCTCAATATGTATGAATTATTTATCTGTAAATTTAAATAAAACTTTAAGATAACTCACATATATTTAATTCTTCTTGTTACTTTAATAATGCCATTAGATTATTTCTCTTATAAGATAGCCTAAATGAAATCCTTTAAATGTGTTGATCATATTGTATTTTTTGAACTTCTTCGTTTTTTAAGAAATGTTTACCTTGAATTATTTCTGTTATATTGCATTAGTTATAAATAATATTTTAAAAAAAACTAAATTGTTTCGTTACATAACTGTTATATTGAAGTATTATATTTATAGAATCTATGAGTTATGTATAATGAGAATGAATTGCTATGATTTTGAATTACAAGAGCAATTTGCTTCCCTTTTTTCTCTTCTACCACTGGATTCTGTTCTAATGTAAGTTAAATTTTTCCTATACAATATATCTTGTTTATTTAATATAATTTGATGTTAAGTATATTTTTCATTGCTTTAAGATAACTTGGAATTATCTCTGGTTTTATTACTAAGTTATTTTTATCTTATCAGTTTTAATTAAATTTTTTATCCTAAATATTTCTTTGATGTAAATAAAATGGTATTTTTTTTAGGAATTGTGCTTTATTTAAACAATTTTTGCTGTACTTATTATTTTTGCAGAGTTATGTTTGTCAATTTTTTTCAGAATTTAATTCATATTTTTTCTGCGCTTATTTTTAAAATTTTTTTGTAGGAGTGGCTTGTCAAATGTACCTAAAAATGTTTGTTTATATAATGGAGGAAAGGATCTGGGAAACATGCACAAAGCTAGGGTATCAATTTCAGATATGTGGACTGCTTTTAGATTGTATATGAATAGACCTTTAGCGGGTAATTTCTACAGCCATCATTTCAAGACAATAACAAATTTTATTTTACAAGGAAAAGAACTACAGTAAGTAAAAGTTAGAAATTTAAAAATGTATTAAGATAATTATGTTTTAATTGCATTGAGTTGAGTTCTATGAAATGGTAGTTATTTTTAATCCTATGCTCAACATTAGTATATTTGCCATTAGTTGATGAATAGCCCAATAAAATGATGATAAAGCATAAAAAGAATTAAAATTAGCATCTGTAGAGTTGTCTTCTCGAAACTTTAAACTGTTGAGCAATGCCTAAGATGATCATTATCCATATCACCTTGATAAAACTGAGAACATGTTTATTTATTATGCTAGCTGTTTTAAATTAAATTGAATCAGCTGTGCTGTGAATGTATTAGTTTTAATTTATATTTAATGTGATTAAGATATGAGCACTTTAAACTGTATCCCTAGGCTTATCTGATTGCATCAATTTCTTTCTTTTTCTTTTCAAACCACTCTTGAGAGTGGTGTTTATTTGAATTTCTTATAAGGGTTTGTAAATAGTGTATTTGCTTAGCAATATGCTCTTTATATTAATTTATTTTAATGTGTTTGCATGATACACATCATGATAAATTATTGAAGAATTGAAAAATTATTTTGAATATAACATTTAATTTTTTCATAAATGGTTTTTACATTTATAATTATATATATAATCTATATTATTACTACAGGAATTCTATATGTCAGTGACATCTATTGAATCTCAATTACAAGAAACAATTTTGAACAGTAATCAGTTTAAAGTATTCTTTGCTATTTACTATTCAAGTTTCTCACTTGTACTATTCATGCTTTTCTCTTGTTTACAAGGGTTCAAGATTTGCATTTACTTGTTGGTCAATGATACTATTTTTAACTAAACATGAATAAATTTGAGCATAATTTTCCCTGAGTGCATAGGTAGTCTTGTGTTAAACGAAGTTGTATCCTGTAATGACAACCAATGTTTGGAATGCTTGAGAGCATTGCACAGAATCATTTTTTCACCTCTTACATTTGATTGAATATCTGTGCAGTACTGTACTAAGGAATAAATGACACTTGTTTCTTTTGCATTTGCAATAGTTTGTGCAGAATTTACTGACTCAGCCTGTATGTCTTACCTCATTGGTACAGTACAAGTATTAATTGTTTTATCAGAAATGCTGAAAATATTCTCGCAAGTTCACCAAATGT
The DNA here is from genome assembly GCA_037975125.1 of Latrodectus hesperus. Taxonomy (NCBI): domain Eukaryota; kingdom Metazoa; phylum Arthropoda; class Arachnida; order Araneae; family Theridiidae; genus Latrodectus; species Latrodectus hesperus. Next base: position 45,595,345 of record CM075852.1, read on the forward strand.
TGTACTGTTGTCCTCTTCAATAGTTGTTTGCAGATATTTGTTATCCAAGTACTTTATTGTTCATTTTGAGTTTATCATAGAGGGACAAATCTTCTGACTTGATTTTTTAAACCAATTCCTTGTGCTGTACAATGTCTAGCAAATGCTTTATATATTAAGTGCTATGATGATTCTGCTGATATGCCTACTTTAAATAATATAGTAAACAACATTGAATGATCACTTTGTATACAATTGTTTGTTTTCACTACTGTATGAGTTAAGATTGATTAAAGTGCACAATTGTCAAGGTTTTATTACAACTGGTATTTCTACTACTGACCAATAGATTTTTAAGCCACTTGATGCACTAATTTATATATTTACTACCACTTTAATCAAGGACAAAGCAAAAGTTACCAGAACAATATTGTTTGCATTGTATATTAAGAAATAACAGTTAAATTTGGGCTTATTTTCAGAATTTTAGAATATATATGCATATGTATATATTAACTGATCAATATTTTTAAAGAAGAAACGTAGTTTTAAATAAAATTTTTAACTTATGCTTAATTTTTATTTATCAAAAAATGGAATGTTAATATGTTTAATATGATTCACAAAGTATCCTTATTATGAACTTTGCTCTTAGTTCTTAAATATGATTGATCTACTTTCAAGTAGAATGATGGAAATATATTTATGTTATTAATTTATCTACGGTGTATGATATATTTTGCTTATGTAATAACAAAGATTTTCAAAATGGAAATGTATCATGAAATTAAATTCTCAATAATTGCTTGAATGTTACGATTTTTTAGGGAAAACAAATGGCTTTTACGATTGTACTTCAGCTGTCCACCTCCAGATCGTCCTAACAGAGTAGATCCTCTGATGATATCTCTGGTATCAGTTTCTTCTTCAATTTTATGGTTTTGGGCTGTCTGGGAAGTAGCACAATTTTGTGTTTCATCAAAGCTTCGTACTCCTCTTGGAAAACCTCAAGAAACATTTATGGCTATTGAAGGTAATGATCTATTTTCTTTTAAGGAATGCCACTTTCTGATCATCAAATGTTTAATATGTGTTTAATTCAAATTTTACACATGTATTTATTTTGATGCTTAATGTAGAATGTCTTATTTCACTAAGCTAAATCTATTTTGAAATCTTCAATTTCTGGAAATTTTATATAGCTAGGTAGCCCATATTAATCTGTTCATTTATAGAAGTTTTGAAGCAGGAATTAAATTAGCATTTTATATAATTGAATCTTAATTAAATAAATATGAATTTCATATAAATTAGAGAATAATTTAATATTTCATTTAGGTTTTATTCCATAAGAGATTAGTTCCTTAGAGTTTCATTATGATTTATTACAAATTTATAATTTTAAAGTCAAAGTCTAGAGTCACTAGTTCTAACTATATAATTTTTGAATTTATGATCTAAATGGTAGCAGCAATGATCTTCACCATGTTGAATACTTTTTCTAACACTAGACTTGTAAATTTTATGAATGATAGGTATTGCATAAACATGTTACATCCTATATAATGAGTTTTTGTGGCTATTGTATTTTGCTGAAAAATTTCCTCTCATTGTGTCACTCCCCCAAATCATAAAATTCTGTATGGGCCTTGCTACAATTTGGCCTCTTGTCATATATCGTTATTCATCATGCTTTGTTATCCATCATTTTAAGAAAGTAACAAGTATGTGCTCATTTTTTAATCGTTTTTTTTTTCTTATTTCATTTTGTTTAATAAATATACAGCCATATTAAACTTTAAACGTACAGTTTTTCATTTTTATTAATTATTGCTTTCTTTGTTTACTTGACCACTTAATGCATTTCTCCATATCTGACATGGGTGAAAGTTATAGGAAAATATGTGCGGGCCCGTGTCTCACACTGGTGCTCTTCATCTTGCTTTATTTTATTTTTAACACTCATCTGAGATCCGTTCCAGTAAAAATAGTTAGGCTAGATTATAGTTAATCTTATTTAACATAGATGGCACTGCTACGTAACATTTTCCTTGTGTAAACCTGGTGGTGCATTCTGATGATTAGCTATATGTTAGAAATTCTGTGCTATAAAGCAGTTCTTACCGAACTGAACTTTTAGTCATTCTTATGCTTGCAAGCATGACAATTTGATTTTAATAAATTTAAAATAAACATGTAATCAAATTGTTTACACTTTGTTAGTATAACATATATGTATTTAATATCTTTTCTCTCTCACCCCTGCTCCCCAGTTATTTTCCAGCCCTGAAATTGCAAAAATTAATGGTACTTTTCTTATACCCCTGCTTTTATTCCTAAAGAAATAGCATGTTTTTTATAGAGAAGCAAAAGTAGTATAGCAGAAATACGATGATTTTAATAGCTCAAAATTTAAATTTTAACTCTAATATACACTAAATTGAATTTTTTGTGCAAAGATTGTTTAAAAATTAATAAACAATGGTAAATGAGCTAAATACTAAACAAAATTAAAGCTAGTTGATCCAAAAGATTGTTTGGTGATAATTTTGTTGATTAAAAGAAACTTTATGGTCGCAAATTACCAAGGGCAAAAAACAACTAAATACATCAAAATTTAATTTTGTCTCATTGAAAAAGGTGCTAATTCATTATACGTACCATCTGATCACTGATGCAATTGCTAAACTTTTTCTGCCAGTAATAAACGTTGGCGTTTAAATATGTTTTGTCACTAAGTGATAATTGTTTAGTTTATAAAATGTAAATAAAATGTTTGTATTGTATTGTTTTTTAGTAGTTTCTGAAAACATAATATTCTACAAAAAAAAAAAAAGATTGTTTACCAGTTATTCTGAAAAAACTCATGCTTTAAGGGATTGAGAAGCCTTAAAGACATTAGAACTTTTATCCATATAAAAGAAAATTGTGGAATATCAGAAGGAATTTTATTTATATACTTTATATGTCAATAAATATACATTGTATTTCTAAATGCTAGAATTAGGAGATGTGTGAAACATTTATGCAAATTATAATAATTTGAAAGTCATTTTTTTTAAATTATTGAATTGAGCTCTCCCTGATTCAATAAATATATTTAAAATGTGTTTGTATTTAAATTTGTATATATATTTAAATTAAGATATTTTTTAAAATGTAAATATCTAGTTGTGTGAATGGGCATATTTTTTAATGAATTATTTTATTGTTCTGAAGTAACTTTTTACTACTCAGTTTTTAATAATGAAATATATATATATATATATATATATATATATATATATATATATATATATATATATATATATATATATATATATATATATATGTATAATTGTGTGTGCCCAAAAGTTATAATTTATATTTTTTGAGATGTTTTGAAGTGGATTTTAATGGAACAGTGCAAAATGTTTTTTATAATTTTTTAGCTGCTTTAAAAAATGCTGCTAAACCATCTAAAAATCAAGAAAGTTTCTCAGGTATTATTATTCCTAATTAATTATTTTTTTATTTTTAGTTAAATTTATTAATTTTATGAAATTCTATTTTGTTCTTTTATTAATGAAAATTTATTACAGGAGAATCAAAGCAAGCTGTATTGTTTAGAGTGCACTTACTATTATCTCTTCTTGAGCAATTAGAAAAACTTATGTACAATGCATATGAAGGATCTGCATCTTCTCTTCCTGCTCCACCAAAAGTAATTTATGTTACTTAGTAATCTTACTTATATTTCTTTCTTTTTACTGTTTATATATTACCAGATTTTCTTTTCAAATTTAAATTTAGATGATTTTTTATTGTTCTTAACAGTATATGTATTTTGTTCTTTTGGATATGTGATGAGTAAAAATTAATTTTATGTATAAGAAGGAACGTGGATTTAAAAGTTTTGCTGTATACATTTATGTTCTGAATTAGGACATAGTTATTATTTTTATGACCCTATTAAGATACATTTGATTTTCAAGTTGTATATCTGTAATATTCATTTTATTAAAATCCTAGAAATTTTGTTTCTTTAGAAATATGTATTATGAATTTTGTTATTATTTTCTTTTACTCTATTACAATTTTTCTTTTAAATTATTAAGATTTATTAACATAAATAATTATTGAAAGAATTTTTGTGTTGCTTTTTATCATGTGAAATTTTTTTTGTGCACAAATGCATTTATCCTCTCAATTTTTATTTTCTAGAATGTGAAAGTTTTTTTTAGAACTAATAAGTCAACATGTCATGAATGGCTGAGTAGAGTACGTTCCACAGCAGCAACAGTTGCTTTGAATGCTGGTTGTCCTGCTGCTGCGGTTCGTCATGGATACGAATTGCTGCAAGAAATGAAAAACAGTGGTACTCCTCAGGTATTACTTTTTTAAAATTAATCTTTTCATAGTGTTTCTTTTTGTTGTAGGAGTACATAAATTATAATTTTAATTATTAATAGTTTAGAAAAATTCAGTTGCACATAAAATATGATCCAAGATTATTGGTGTGTGTCAGTTATATTAGCCTGTACTATTTTAAAATTATTAAAATACTACAAAATAATCAAATTGCTACAACACCTATTTTATTGGATCAATGTTTTCATATTTATTTTCTATGTTTATTTTTCTTACCCCGTTTGGTTTTTCTAATGCTTATTTGTTTGTTTTATATAATGATCCTAGTTAATGTGTATTATTGACCAAAAATAGCTTATGTTTTCAATATGTTTAGAACTTTATTTTTGTAATATTTATATGAATTGAGTATTTTCGTTTGGGAAAAATAAATTTCAAGAGAGAAAATATGATATTAAAAGAAAATTTTTTTCTGATACTGGTATATAAATATTATGTAAAGCATTTGTTATAATTATTTTGTACAGTTTAATTTGTGGAACAAATATAAGAAGCTAAGCTGTTTATTCATTCTACTAAAAAATATTTTTTGGGAATTTCCAAATTAAAAAAAATTTTTTTTAAATCATAATTATATTTTAAATAGTTTCTTGGAATTGTTATCATGCATGATAATTTTTGTCATAATTGTCTTATTTAATTATAATTTTTTTCAGGGTTGAATGAAAAAAAAAACAAAAAACTGGTTTAGATATATTGCTTTCATGACTAATTTTTGTAACATTTTGATATTTATCAGCTAAAACTGAAGAAAGTACAGATTTTTAATACATGTACTGCATCCATATTCTTTTTTTAACTATTTTTCTAGTATATTTAAACTTTTTAAGGTTGTCTATTTAAATTTAAAAACCATAAATCAGTTAATTAATTATAATTTCTACTCAATTTTACTTTTTCATAGTAGAATTAAAACGTTCTGGCGAATCTTTCAAATTAGTTGTGTTGGTAGATTTTTCTATAAGTTTCTCTTGTGTCATTTTAGGGACCTGAAATGGAGAACATACTTTATGCAGTAGTTAAAGCATTGATACAACTGCACTGTCCTGAAGCTATACATGGGTTGTATGTGTGGTGTAAAGAACATTTTAATCGAAAATATGCTTGGATTAAAGCATCTGTAGATTGTGCTGCTGGAAGGTACACTTTTTTTGACTATTTTAATTTTTTTAAACTCATTATTTCTACCAAACAGTTATGAAGTATGCTACTTTTTCAAGCCAATTGACAAACATTTATTGCTAAAAATCTTAAATTATGAATGTGTAACTTCAATTTAAATTATAACAAGCTACTAGATTTCAAACTTTAAAAGAAATTCTATGTCTAATTTGAAATCCCTTAATATTTTATCATGAGTTCCTGATTTTACTTTGTCAGTGTACATAAGAACAGTCACTACAGCATTATGCATTTAATTTACCATTGTTATATAAGCTTATTCTATTCTTATTGAAGATGTTTTTATCTAAGAAGCATTATGTCTACATTCATATAAAATTTGTAATATATTGATTATTCAGATTCTTATTTTAAGATGACAGATAACATTCTATTTTCATTAAAGTCTTATATGAAAGTGATATAAATAAAAACTATCTTTTTATCCATATCTAGGTTTGAATTATTCTACTAATGATTGTTGTTGTTTTTACTAATACTAGACTGTATGCAAAGCTAGACAATCTCCATAATTCCAAAAATATACAAAAGGTCTAAAAACAATAGATTATCTTGAAGGACTCCATCCTTTTTAAATTCCAAACAAACTAAAATATTGTTGAAGTCATCCTGTCAGCCCCACACAAATGGTACTCATGGAAGAGAATAACTTCTAGAAATCTAGAAGCAGTCTAGAAGTTATTCTCACGGAAGAGAATAACTTCTGAACTGCTTGAAATTCAGTGCTGTGACTTGGCCATTCATGAAGTTTGATAGTTAGATGAAAACCATTTGATATTTAGATGAAAGGACAAAAAAGATTAATTATTATAAATTTGTTGCAAATTTTCTAAATAGTTTATGATTAAAATGTATTAGTTAAAAAGTTTGGATTTTGAAAGTGTCTGAATAAATGTTTAAATTTGGAAACTATTTACAGTTGAATTCATAATAGCAATGAAATTTTCTAAAGACTTGATTTTAAATTCATTTAAAGAAATTCATTTAATAAATGAAATTTATTTAAAAAATTAAAACCTTTGAAATTAATTATGCAACATTTGATTAAATTTAGCTTTAATTACTGTTCATGTGATAAATACAATTTAGAATGATTTTCAAAGAGTTAATTTTTTTTAGTTTAGTACATTGTTACTCAACTTTTTAGCTTAATTAAATTTTTATACATGATATGTATTTTAATTTTTGTCTTATTAAAAATATAATACATCATTCAGAAAATAGGTTAAAAAAAGAAAATTTGAGTGTCTAGAGGGAATTTTAATTATTTCCTTGGTTGCTTTTTTCCACTCTAAAATACAAGTATATCTAAGTAATGTAATTCATAAATTTTGCTTAATAAAAAAAGTAAAACATCTGGAAATTTATTAATTGAAGGGTTTGCTTCAAAAAGGAGGTAGCTCCATCCCATAGCTGTTGGGAGTTATAAGCACTTTCTTGTGCGAAAAAAAACTCTTTTATTTGGCACCAAAAGGATGCAGCTCCAATCGTTATTTCCAGAGTTATTCAAGAGATGGAGCTGTTTCCTTTTGGTGCCAAATAAAAGAGTTTTTTTTTTCGCACAAGAAAGTGTTTATAACTCTCAACAGCTATGGGATGGAGCTACCTCCTTTTTGAAGCAAACCCTTCAATTCTAGAAGTATCTTTTTAAAAAATTTAGCTTATACGTGTTAAATCTTTTTTAGTTTTAATTATGTTTACTAATTGTTCTTGAAAGTATATATTGGAAATATGTTTATGTAGATATCACAATGAAAAATTAAAATATTTTTTGCAGATTTATTTAAAAATTGTCATGGCAGTAAAGTTTTCAATAACTAATTATATTTATTTGTGTGATATTTTAAGATTGCTGATATGATTCAAATACTGTTAACTATTAATTTCTGTACAATTAAATGAATTTAAATATTTTTATTTTAGAGAAAAGGTTTAAAAAAATTCCTTTTTCTTTGTATTTTATTCTATTTTTACTACTTTTTAATAAAGCACTACTTTAAATTAATTCAAATTGCTAATTATTTAATTGTTAATTTTTAGATTTGAGATTGCTGTTGATGAATACTTATCCATTCTTCGATTAAGATCTGAAACTAAGAATTCAGAGAAGCAACAGAAAGATTTTGAAGAAATAAATAATATTAATGACGTATTACAAAATGAAAATGAAGTTTCTGATAATGATGATAATTTGAAGAAAATTAATCTTAATGAAATTCCTGCCAACAAACGTCAGATCGATATTTATCTCCATTCGTTCTTGATAAATCAGGTCATATATATACTTATGTATTATACTATTTTACACACTTCATTTATTATGCAAGTTTATAAAATTATTGGTTTCTAGATATACATCATGCCCAATAAACACTTGCAATGATAATTAAAATTCATTTAAAATTTTTGAATTTGTCAGCATAATTGATAATTTATATACACATTTGCTCCATTAGATTATAAAGAATTAATATTTTCTTGAGACTAAAATTATTTTAATGTAATATGCTCTCCACATTTAAATGCTTAAGAACAAATTATCATTATAAAGCAATGACTTAACACATAATAATTTTTAAACTAATTTATTAACTTATTAGTTTTTAAGACAGCATGTTGAAAAATGAAATATCATTTTATAAAGAAAAATATATAAGATAATTAACAAAAACTTAATTGAGTTTAAAAAATTCATATTGTGCAGAAATAGGAAAGTTTTTGTTAATAAAAGGAAATTATTTTAAATTTAGATTTTTAAAAATAAATTCTTTTTGGAAATATTTGACAAGGAAAGAGAAAACAAATGATTAAATCCATTAATAATGCTGTTTTAAATAGTAACTGTGTGTTTTATCAAAATATATATTTTTAATTAAATGTTTATTTTTTTATTGTTTTGTTCTACTTGTTATTGTAATAAACAATAATGAAATGTAATGAGTTTTTTTATTCTTCAGCTTCGATATGGCATTTTCTTATTTTTTGATGAGATTATTTCCAGTGCTCTATATGATTATTTATTAAAAATTTTCTTTCATAATTTTGACTTATTTCTAAAAAACATTTTTTTATAAAGATTAGAATAATTTCCATTCTTTTATTGTTCACAAAAAATAACATTGATAATTTTAATCAAATAACTTTAAATATATTTTGGTGCTTTTTGATTACAATTATCAATCATTTTACTGCTATTTTAATAATAAAGATTCTTTCTCATTTATATAATATATATAATAATTTCTCTTAAACGGAGTGAACACCAATTCAAAATCAGTCCAACTTAAAATTACTTAGTTACCCAAGAAATCTTTTTAATTTTATTTTTGTAATATTTATTGCTAAATAGTTTCATTTTATGATCAAACTATTTGTTTCTTTTTAATTCAACTTTAGTAATTGAAATTTTGTATATATATAGATTATTGATTGCTATGTGAATTTACAAAATTGGAATGAAGCAATAAAATGGACAGAATTCTTAGATACACTCAAACTGAATCAGAATGGCATAAGTTTCCAAAATGCATCTTGTCGAAACAATTTATGTTTTTTAAGGTAATTGTTTACAAATTATCTGAAGCTTACAAAAAATTTTCAAAATTTAATTACATGTATATATATTTACATTCTTTATTCGTTATTATTATACTTCAATGTCTCTCATGATTGTATTTGAACAATATCTTGTGAAATTCCTTGAAAAATGTAATTTTATTATTTGATTTATTTTGCATATTCTGTTTTCTACATTTACTTACATGATGACTTTTGTTTCTTTATTTCATATATATCATTACATTATAAACGTAATTTGAAATTGTGGTAGATGTTTATCATCATTCGAAGAACCGGCACCTACTCTTTGCAAGAAAGACGCTTCAACGCTTTTAAACAGCTTAATTAATAACACAGAATCACTTGGTCATTCAGCTTGGTATGTTGACGAGCAATTAAATAAAGCCCAACGAACTTTGATGTCATATGCTCTAAATATTGGACTAAAGAACAAATCATCAGAATATATGTAAGTTAATAATTTGATAACATTTTACAAATCTATGGTTTTTAAGCACTTTTGTTACATACATGAAATTATGAAGGAAAATAACAATGTTTTGAATGTAAAAATGGTTAATTTTATGCATTTTGAGTTATTTTTGCATTCAAATTATAATTTGCTATGATTTACTTTTTTGTTTGTTGAATTTTTTTTATTTAATATTAATTTTTTATGGAACTGAGTAATTCTCCCTTTTAAACTGATATGGTTAAGTCAATTCAATAATCATATTTCTCTGCAACAGTTATAAAAATTACTAATAATTTGTCACATTGTAGTGTTATTTCCTACGTGCATTCACTTAACCCAATATTTCATTAAGATTACTTATACATTTAGCCATGTCAGGACGTTTAAATGAAGTACTGCAATTCAGTAACAAATAACAAAGAGAATGTAATATTGAGTTTAGCCATTCTCTGACCGCATGTCATGGTCAATGTACATCAACTGACTCTTTTTTGTTTGCCCTCTAGTGGCGATTTTTCATTTCTCACATTCGGCCAGACTGACCTTACAATTGTCCTCAATTGGTATAATAATACTCAATTACTAATTAATACAACAAATATTAACATTAAAAATTAAATTAAACACAGCAGATAAATTAATTATTAACAACATAACTATCATTATTGTTCATTCATACAAATACTGTAATTATAATCATTAAAATAACACATCTTCCATTAAAAGTAGAAAAAAATTATTATATTAGATTACAAAAAAACTATAATAATATATAATACACTTTTTCCACAAGTAATTCTTGATACAATTCTAATTAAACTGCTTACAACAACAGTTTACTAGAAAATAAATGAACTTAGGAGTATTATATCATTCACAGAATTAATTTAAAACTTTCATATTGTTTGATAAATATTTCAGTATACGGTTAATGATCTTTAAAGTTTCAGAGTCAAAAGTTTATGATAAGTTCATTGCCTTTTAATTGAAACTTTTTCTTTAAATAAAATTGGAAAGATCTCACTACTTAGGATCCCTCATTCAGCTTTAGTCCTTACGAGTGGATCTATGTGGATTGTGTCTTGGGCTGTTTAGAGAATAGTCATCATCATCACTATTGGCACTTTCGATATAACTATCTTCATCTGAATCTGGTTCATTTATCCATGGTTTTATTTGACTAATGTGAGCTGTTGTTTTAAGAAGTGGCCTTTTTTTTTCTTCCAGCTGAGTCATGCGGTAGACATCGTTCGGCAATACCTCGATAACAATAAGAGGGCCTTGGTACTTAAATTGTGTCTTCGTTGGTTGGCCTAAAGATTTCAGGACTCTTTGTTATACGACAATCTCTCCTCGTACAAACGTCATTGCTGTACATCTCTTTTTATCATAATACTGCTTCATTTTTTTGTTGACTTTCTTCTTTTGTCTTCGAGATTCTTCCTGTACTATTGATGGATCTTGCCAACTCTGAGCTTCTTCATCAGCTAACTTTCTCAAAATTCCATCGTTGAATTGTGGTTAACCCTATCTAATAAATTGAACTTTATTAGATGGGGTTAAGCTTTCCTCACTTCCATTACCCTATCTGAGCATTGACCTTTTCTAATTTTTAAGTTAAATTCTTCTTTATTACTGGTACAACTGTTTCACCATTAATTACTTCAAGAATTAAATCAAAATTTTTTCCTATACTTTTGACTAAAATTGTTCCATTGACTATCAAATTTTCGGTTTCTTCAGTTTTCGCTCTAATCAAATTAATCGATTTACTTTCAATTTTTATTTCATTTAATGTTTTCAATTTAACTGTATTTTCCTTTATATCTACTTGAATTTCTGAAAAAACATTGTAATTTGCATATTCAAATTTTAAATTACCCCCAAAACACGTAAAAGCAATGTATGGTGAATCTAACCATGTTCTACCTAAAATTAAATCGCATGGTTGGGAATTATCTTCGACAATATATAAAGGAATACATTTTCCAACTACATCATCTACACGAATATTTACTACAGCTTTTCCAAGAGCCTTAGTTACTGGATTATTTTGATTTCTAAAACCGAATAAATTACTGCTATCTGGGGTCATATTAAGATTCATTTTTATTGCAAAACTTTCTTTTAAGAGGGAACAGCTGCTTCCTGTATCAATCAATGCAAACACTTTATTTCCATAAATATAAGCATTTTTCAAGTAGCTCGTAGGCACCAACGGCGCACTTGAATCCGAATCATTTTGACTGACAGATAAATTATTCCCCTCGCGCTTTTGATCGGTTTCAAACTTACACATTCTCTGAGAATGACCTAGTTTTTTACATTTCTTGCAGTAAGCAAAAGTTTTCGGCGATGGGTATTCACGAGCTATATGACCGTAATCATTACAATTAAAACATTTAAATTCCCCTTTCTCATTTCGAATATCCGAGCTAACTTTTTTTGATTAATACTTTTATTTTCACTAAACCGAAATGATTTCTTTTCTACCTGAAATTTGTCATTATGGGGATTAGAATTTGATGAGTTTCTTAATTTAAAACTGTTAATAGATCGAACATTATCATAATTATCCAATTTATCTGCTAACTGGCCTGGAGAATTAGTTATAGGCCATTCATGCACAAAATGTTCCTGAGTTGTCGAATTTTCTTGTTTCTTTAATTGTTCAGTAATAATTAAATTTTTTAAACTACTAAAATCTGGAATCTCGGGTCCTGTTATCCATTCCTCAAAATAGTTTTGTAATTCGAATGAATAATCCTTCCATGTACTTTCTGGATTTTTAACATGATTTAAAAATTTAAATCTAAACTTATCAGCACTAAACTTATATCTCTTAAGCAATAATGTTTTTACGTATTTATAATTTGCATTATCTTCGTTTTCACGCGCTATTAGTTGCGTATTTCCATATAGGAGAAGTCCCAATAATTATGACACCCAATACTCTTCATTTAACCCAATTTGTCTTGCCTGCCGTCCAAATAAAACTAAGTTAAATTTTATATCCCCATCTGATTTTATATTCGTACATTAACTTTCGAAAATCTGTGTGTATGTTTCTACTTTCATTGTTGCTACTTAAATCTGAAATATTTACATTTTGAACTCTATTTTCTATATGTAAACGTTCAAGTTCATGCTCACGGTCAGCCAATGTTTTGGCTGACCGTGAGCATGAATACTTAATTACTAATACTTACGTCAATACTTAATTACTTTATACATAAAAATACTTTATCAATAACAAAATTATTACTTTCACTTCACCCAAAACGAAATTAATTGTTTCTTTAAAAACGAAATTACTTTTTGTAAACGAAATTAAGAAAATACTTTAATTTTATTGTAATCTGAAAAGTTAAATTTAAAATGGGATTTCATTATTTTTAGGCTTTTCAAAACTTGTAAATGATTTAAGAAAATAGTGTTCACCTAAAATACCAGAAAAAAATATTCTTAAGCTATAAGTACTAAAATCATTTAAAAAAATTTCCACTACAATCTTATGACTGAATTATGGATATAATTTCTCCAAACATGTTCTAGGAAAATATTGTGAGATACCTGCAGTTGCATTTGAATTACACTTTTAATGTTCTTTAAAAAATGAATTATTAAATTGATATGAAAATATAAAACAATTATGATGTTTTTGTATGCTTTTCAAAGCTGTTATATAAAAATCATTTCTAAGAAATAAAATCATATTTATAATAGTTTTCATGTTTTGAATATATTTGCAAGTTTATTTATTTAAACACTCCAATTCCAATTGCCTCAGAATTGATGAATTTGGTGCATCCAAAAAATGAGGTATAAATAATAAGCTTATGATTACTTCCATAAATATGTGTACTGATATAAAAAACTGATGTTTGAAAATATTTAATCACTTGTGATAAAAACCTATTTTTCTGTTCACTGCAGCTAAAGACATGAATAATTGGTGTTCATTCTAACGTTAATCAGTTGGAAAAAGTAAATAATAGATTGAAGAAGGATAGTATTTTTAATTTTATTGAATGTTGCTTTAATAATATTTAGAACTTTTTACTGTACTTTGCTTTTTTCATGGGTATATTTTAAAAAACAAATCTTTAAAAATGCTTTGAGATTTATTTCTAATTAGTGATAATTATTATTCTAATATCAATTTAATTATCAACTTTTGCTGTTCCACAATATTTAATATGAACCTAGCAGTTTTTGCTTGCAAATCAAGAAAATTTGAATATTTAATTGATTATTCAAGTGTTTCATTTTTTTATTGTAATATGCTGCAATAAGATTAAAAAATGCCTTAGAAATTGTAAAAGGTTGAACAGTAAAAGATTATTTATTACCTGAGGACTTTTTCAATGCACATACATTGTAATTTATAATTAATAGAAAATTTAATGTATTTGTATTTATCCTGTATATATACTTATATTTTTTTAGTAAAGAAACTTCTGATAAATTATATGAAGTTAAAACCTGCCTTTTGAAACTAATGAAAATGTCTCTGCTAAATTGGCCTCTGCAATTAGATGTGAAGCAAGCTAGTCTCTATCTTTCTGCTTCTCAATGTGGTCAAAAGGTTTGTATTAATTATGAACAAATCTTTCCTAAATTTCCTTAGGTACAATTTTATTCATCCATCACTTTATTCACTGATACTTCTTTCCCATTTGAAAATGTTTATCTTTTATAATAATTTTACATGTAATATACTTTCTTATATTTCTAAACTTATAGAATTAAAACCTTGATTTTTTTGTCATTTTATTAATTGGAGGAAATTTAATTCAGCTTGCAAAAAATATTGAGAAAAACTGTTTTGAGAAGGTTGAAAATTATTTCTTGTATGAAAATTTTATACAAGCTTGTACTTGTGTTTAGAGAAATATCAAAATAGTTGATTTTTTAAATTAATCTTTTTATAACTTTGCTTTGTTTTTACTCCGTATATTTGACTAAATTAGGAAATCTGTTAATTTTTCTAGAAGTCTTGTCAAAATCTATTTTATTTTTAATGATCTCATTGATATTTGATTGATTTTATCATAGCATTGATTGTTCTTGTAAAGTGGTCTCTTCATATTATGAGGCACTAAATCATTAATGATTCCTGAAGTGAAAATCTAACAAGCTTTTTAACAAAATAAAACATCCAATTGTACTAAACTTTTTTTGCATTATAAGGTGTCACTCAATAAAACTATCATATTTAATGTAACTAAATGTATTGCTGGAAATCCAAGGCTTTATCAGATAAACCTTATATTTTTTTCTGATTTACAATAAAACCATATATTGTTAAATTTTAAAAATGACTAAAGTTAAAATAATATTTAATAGTAATTATTTGCAATGAAAAATGTGGTCATATGTATTCAATTTTATCATTTGTATTTTGAATTATATGTAGAATCAGTTATTTCTTTTTAAATTTCAAACGTGGGAAAATAGGGAATTTGACATCCAATACTATTTTAAAAACATCATTAGTTCAGGCTAAACAAATTTCATTAAAATTGTCAAAAAATTATATTTAATATCAAATAATATAATATATTTTTTAAAATTCTTTATTTAAAATTTTTATTTAAATTTTTTTTGTATTTCTGTTATCATTCGATTTTATTGGTATTTTTTGTTTCATCTCTCTAGTAGCATTTGTTTTTAAAAAAATTCTTTATTACTAATTTTATTGTATAGATGACATCTTTATCATGTGATACCATTAAGGCTGATTTATGTGATAAGAGTGCAGCTTTTGGATTTATTTTGAATTGGGAAAATGTTTGGAATCAAGTTGGTCAATCATCTTCTGCATCATCTCAAGGTAAGGGTTCAACTATCATATAAGTTGTGAAGAATAATAAAAGCATTTTCATCATTGTCACTTTTAATATGAATTATAGATTACTTAAAGTCAAATATTTTTCTTCTTTAATTAAAATTTTTTTTATTATTCTATATATTTTTATGAATGTATGTTTAAAGATAAGATAATTATGTGCTTTTATAAGTAGTTAGGTGTTTTGTATTTTTTTATTATTTTCAGTTATATATTATTGTCTAGGATAATTCCTTTTAGGAATATTTAAATAAAACTTTTACTTTTTTACAATATTTATTGATAAATAATAAGTGTTTGTAAAAAAGTAAATCTATAAAATTATTATAATTTACAAAATAATATAATTTAAATAAGAAGGCATTTGATTTTAAGATTATTATTATTATTTAAATTAAATTTCCTTTTCTCCTATTGTATATATTTCATTTTAATTTCAGAATAAAAAAAGTATATCCCAAATAATTTATAAAAAATATCAATCTATTCAATAAATATGCATTGGAAATAAAGAAAATTTTTTTTTACTATTATAAGGAATATGCAGGTACTAAAAAGAAATATAATGTAAATACTGAAAGAATATAATGTAAATATAATTACTTGTGGTGTGACTAAAAAGATAACTTTTTATTACTATGTTAAATAACAATTGTTTATCAGAATAACAACCAATGCTGAAACTTAACTTTCCTACCTATTTTAAATTGTATTCAAATCAGTCTAATTTCTCTACCCTGATTTACAATTCTGTCATTCTGTTTATTCAGAAATCATTAACATAATTTTCAAATTGATTAATAATTAATGGTTTCTTACATGAACTTGATAAGTGTGAAATTTTTTGTTGCTAATATAGTTAATTTTTCACTGGGAAATATTTAACAAAAATTATTGTCAGTAATTTTCAAAAGTCAGATTCATACCTGCCAACCGTGGAGGGAAAAAAATCGTAGATTCTACTGATTTTGAGGAAAAATTCAGGAGACACTACTTGTGATATTTTTGCTTGAAACAGTATGTTTAAAATTGTAGTACCGCAAAATGACAATTTTACTCTTTATATTATAAATTTTGGGAATAATTTATGAAAAACAAATTTTGTTTTAATCTTAATATTTTCATAAAATGTTCATTAACCTCACATATAGGAACTATGAAGAATAAAAGAATATACTACATTTAAGAAATAAACACCAAAGTTTATGTCCCAATATTTATTTTATAGAGCAATTTTTATTACTCTAGTTCAATTTATAAATATTAAACCTATAAAATTGCATAAAAACATAAGGTAAATATAAATAAATTTAATTCAGTGACAAATACTTTGTTTGACAGAAATATTTCTTAATTAAATTACTAATAACTAGTAATATTCCTCCTAATTAAAGTGCTTATGTAAACATACACCTGGTGTCTTCTCTGAATGTTAATTATATGACTGCCAACTCGAAGGAACTTGGGACCCTAGTGGTTAGAGTCATCTCTACCATGGCAGGTAGATGGAACTTGAAACTTAGAGGAACACATTTATATATATATATATATATATATATATATATATATATATATATATATATATATATATATTGTGCAATTTGTTGACTGTTTAAGCTACTAAAGCAACTCAATAGACTTTTTATGGCAAAGTTTCGACTGTTTTTAAGTTTTTCACTGAAATTGCCAAAAAATTAGATTTTTATACATTATTAAGAAATTGGGAGAAATGATGAAAAATCAGTTTCTTGATAAAATTAGTAGAGATAGCAGCTATACAAATTGATTCCTCACCACAGATATGGTTGTTTATAATGGTTTATACTACCTAAAATCATAGGTTAAAAATAAATTCTATATTTCTCTTATCAATAGTTTTTGCATATTTAATTTGCATAAAACAGTATGGATTTCGGTTTTTAGTTCAACAGATGGATATTTGATTTCAATCTTGGATATTGCTTTATTGTGATTAATTATCTGCTTAAGCTCAAGTAATAATTAATTGTTATTACTTGAATTTAATTTTAGTAATAATTTTTTGTTTTTTTTAAATCTCTAAATTTATGTAATGTTTTTTTAAAAAAATGTATTAAAAGTAATATTTCACTATTTTATTAAATTTTTAAAGTTAAATTTCATTAAGTGTTGGTTGTAAAGATCTAGTGGTTTATATTTGTGTTGAATAATTATTTTCCAGTTATTACTTGTTTTAATTTCTATTCTTCTTCCAGGAAGTTATTTTGATCTTCTGTTGACTACCGCAAGGATTGCTCGAAAGCAGCAAAATTTTGACATGTGCTATAAACTTATTTCAAAATGTCTGATTTATTATGGAAAAAATAATCAGAATATAGTTTTAAGAGACACTTCCGAAAGTGATGAAATTTCTAAATCAGAACTGCTAACAAACATTGCAAAAAAAAGTTTTAGTTGGGATCCCTCTGAAAAACTTCTAAAAATTCAAAGAGAAAGTGCTAAGCTGCTGTATTGGTAAGTCTACAATAGCATTTAAAATAATTTTTAATGTTAGCTGTTAAAAATATACTCTAAGATTTTAAACCAAATTTACTTACAAGATTTCATACAGTATAAATCATAAAAAGTTGTCTTTTGTGAGTTGAAGAAAACCAGTTACTAATGATACTTCCAGTATCTTTCATCACTGTTGATTTTTGGAGCATTGAATGAAAAAAATTACAATTAAAATATGGCAGCCTGCTACCATCAGCAAATGCTATATCTTGATATATATCTGGATAATAGGCAGTTCAGGGAAACAGTGTAATTTGATTGCTTAAAATGTAATATGAACTTACTTTCTGCACAGTATGTAGGTTATACATTATTTTGTTGAATTGGAACTATAGGCCAGTCTTGAAATTAAAGGAAGCCTGTTAAATGTAGTGTTGGTTGACCAGTGTATTAATGGGCACAAACACATGTAGAAGTAGAATCAAAGCCCTAACAGAGCTATGTAGCTTCTTGCTGTTTTCTGTACGGGCAGCAAGGTGAAGCATAATTTACTGCAGACTGTGCTAATCTGTTTTAATATACATGTGTTTATCTGATGAGATGTTCAAAGCCTGCTCTTGTGGAAAAGAGAATACCAACTTATATATGTCTTCATCTGACTAGTTCAAAATTACTTGGTGATGTAGAAGTAGAATTCAAATACAATATTTAAATGTGTCTGAAATCAAATACAATATTTAGAATTGCAATGAATAAGATGAATGTTTATCAACCTATCTTTAGGATATCTTTGATTTCTGATTCCACCATCAAATGGAAGATTGATGTACCTGGAAATGATGCCATTCTTTTCAGATATACATCACAAATAAGGGTTGATAAATTCTAAATTTACTATTATAAAATTTAATCAGTGTATTTATTAATTATCAGTATGTTTCACTTGTTAATTTTACAAATTTATCATTTAAAAACAATTATACCTTTGCAGGTATTAAGATTTTAATTTGTTTTTTGAAGATAATTTTGTAGTATATTTAATGAATAAAATTTATTATGTGCATAAGTAATGAGAACTGATTTAATTGTTTTATAAATTTGGCTATTTTTAATGTAAAATGCATTTAAATTGCAAGGTAAATCATAATGTTCAGCATAAAATAAGTTGAAAGACAACTAACTTAGCCGAATGAAAGTCTAAAAACCCAAGTTAAAGCAAAAAATTTTTGAGGTATACTAATTAGAAATATTTGCTTATCTAAATTTTAAAAATTAAGCTGAAAAATGAATTTGAAGATAATATTTAATCAAGTTTGTTCATTGGCATTATGCAAATAAGTAACTAGAGGTATTTGAAAGATAAAATTCTGAAATACAAATTTGTACAATGAAGAAAAATTATAGAAGTGCTGCTAGTTGGGAAAATAGTTTTATGAATTTTAGCAGTCTTCTGTTTTTCTGTTTTTATTGGGGACAGATTAAATATTTTGTAAAATAATAAATGCTTTTGTGCTAATCATTACAGATAAAGCAAATTAATGGTATTAGATGTTATTTTATATATTTAAAATATTTGTGTTTTTCTATGCATTGAAAGTCTTGAGTAAATATTTAATTTAATTTTAGACTGAAGGAATAGCTTTATTAATATCTGCATTTAAAATAATTTAAAAAAGAGTAGTCCAAAAAATTTTTGATTTTAAATTTGCAATTTAAAATTACAAATGATTATAGGTATTTAGATTTGAATACTGTGTGTTGTTATTTTAAAGATTCTTAAAAGTGATTATTATTTTTTCAGCTTAGGAGAAAGTGACAAAGCTTATGATTTATTAATTAACAGCATCACAGTTGTATCAGACTATTTGAAACAATCCAGCAAAATGTTAAATGGACATGATGAATTATCTGAGCTAAATTCAAGGTATAAAGATTATTTTCCTTATTTTATTATTCACCTGTGTCATATTTATTGTAAAAGATTTGAAAACTATTTGAAACATTCTATTTCAGAAGTATTATCCTCAGCTAATATTTAGTTCTATTCTTAGTTTTTTATGTCCTATATCTTAATATAAAAAAATTAATTCAATGTCCTCTTAACAATTTACAGTTATATTTTTAATTTAGTCTCTGAATTTTTTAACACCACTTATTGGAAAGCCAAAATGGTCTTTGGCCATTGAAGGCTTTTTAATATTCATCCTATATTGCCTCGGGAAGACTTTTCAAATATAGTAAGCCATCTTCACTAGTCAAAAAGGAGAAAACCCAGAAAACTCTCAAGCACCCATGTGTACAGACGTGCTTAAAGCCAAAGAGCAACCTTCCCAGTCCCTGTTAAACAATTAACAGGGACTGGTATTAAACCCAGGATGTTTTGCTCTGAAGAATGCTGTCGTACATTAGACCATGGTGAATCTGATCTATGAATGTTTATGATGATGCAGATCTATGAATGTTTATGAGATGCTTTAATATGTAGATATGTGTTGAATTGATACTCATGTACAAAGAAAATGATCTCTAATAGAGGAAGTTCTGTTATTCTAGGTTAACTTAAATGAGTTACTAATATTCAGAATAAATAACCTTGACTTATTTCAGTTGAATTAAAATATTTTTATGACTTAATTATAATCTAATGACTTGTTACATAATTTTGTAGTAAAAATACATTGTCAGACCTGCTAATTTTTACACTTCAAGTGTAAATTTTATGCAAGATTACTAGGTTTTATGCTTTTACTAATAGCATGGAATATTTTGGCTATTTCTGTGCCTTTCCACAAAGTTGAGAAATATTTTTTTAAGTTCTTTGACATTGGGGTGATTTTTTTTCCTTAACCATAGTGAAAAACAGAAATTAGCACTCCTTTTAAATAACTTTTAGCTTTTGAAAAAGTATGTTAGAATATTTAAAAAAATATTTTACCATTTCAAACAAAGTAGTTATGTAAAGAACACATTCATGTTATTCAAAAAAACCCTAAACACAAATAAAAATATATAATTATTATTTTTTTAATCATTTTAAGATGTTATATGTAATAGTATTTTTTATCACTGATGTTTCTTGTGGTACGCTTAAAAATTTTTTTAAATGAAAGAATCACACAAAATTACCATAAATACATGTAAATATGTTTGAAACATCATGTAAAGTTGTTTGCTTTATTTTACATTTATAATTTTTTATACAAAATCAAAACAAATATAAAATTTGAAAAAAATCCAAAATTTAAGTAATTTTTATACAAATTTTTTATTTTTAAAAAAAACTATAAGGCACAAAATAAATTTAAACTATTTCATTAAATGTATATAAGGTGTGTACATAAGTAAGAAAAATTTCAAATTTTTTGAACAAGAAAATTTTTGTACGAGCGTACCTGAATATTCAAAAACAGCTTTTTGAGAAAAATGCAAAAAACCAAAAGTATCTGTTAAAAATAGGCATTTGTAAAATTTTAAAACTTTCCTGACCCATACTGGTCATCTAATAGTATTTCTAATGTCTCAAGTTTCCTTTTTTCTTGTCTTTTTAATGTTCGAGCATCCCTGCTCATATTTTGTATGAGTAATTCTGCTTCGCAGATTCTAGTTTTGTCCATTTTTCTAAGTGAGTCACACATATTGATACCAGGCAGGATGCCCATTTCTTTCATTACATAAGTGCGACTAATTACACCATCATTAAAACATATAACAGCATCCATTACTCCAAATTTTAAAGTTTCATGTCCAACAAAAGTATTTTTTCGGAATTCTTTCCCATATGCAATTGTTAAAACTCTCATTTGGGTTTTGTGTTCCACCATGTAAACATTTTTGTAATAGCTCTTTAGATGATAAGTCTCTAAAAATTTTCTTTATAGCTAAGAGTACAGGCTCAGGCAATGAATGTTTATGGGTATATTTCTTACCAATAGCAATACTTTTATTGAACCCACACCAACTATCTTCACCCATAGGACATAAGGCATGATGTGGTTTATCATCAGTCGAAAGCTTGTGAAAATAAATTGCCCAAATTGCTTTTGACATATCTTGAACAGAATTTGATACATTTCTTCTTATTGCTAAACCGTAATATTTTTGCAATAGCAGTACCTCAGCATCAGTTAAGCGTCCACGACCAGAAATTGTTTTTCCATCTAAAAGCTTTTTATTCTTCATTTCATTTTTTAAAGTCCTTAGTCTTGTCCCCATCCTTTTTTGAACATGACCAATACATTCAAGTTTTTCTACACACACATCACCATACACTTTTGACTCCTTAATTTTTTGAAATCCTTTTGAGTCCCCATCTCCAAGGTATTTCACATAACGTACATTTCTAGTGGATTCTGAGCGTTTAAAAATACGTAGCACACCTTCTGTTTCCATTCCACCACTAGAACCATCATAATTTTTTTGGCAACTTTGACAGTTATTTGCACTTTTTTGCACTTAAAACAGTATTTTGAAAGACACTCAAAGTCAACAACTTTTCCATTATCCACTGAAATAGCTGTGACTACACCATTGATTGAAGAATGTCCTCTTTTTTGCCAAGAACCATCCACTGATACTGCAATGTCATGACTGTTGTCATTGGCACGCACCGCATCTTCAATACTTTTTTGCATTGACTTATTGCAAACAGTAGAGAGTGCATTTATAATAAGCTTATTAAAATGTTCAAATTTATTAGGAGGAGGAGGTAAATTCATCAATGAACAGAAAGTCTTGCATGCAGATTTCCCTTTACCAATACACCTCATTGCATAAACTAATCTTAAATTTATATCATAACCAGAATTGGAAACTGGAGAAGTACAAGATACAGTTCCTTGTTGACAGGCCTTACAATTAATAGAAATAAATGAAGCAAGTCCTTTACGACTGTTTTTTGATTCACTAATATCGAAAGAATCAGGTGATTTACAATATTTACAGATTGCTGCATCATTCACTAACTTATTAAGCATTTCTATGCTGATAATAACATTTAAATCACCACTCTCCTCATTAACACCATAAAATTCTTCACTTTTAACAGAATATGATTGCATAATCTTTTGTTTTGATGCACTAGCAGGTACACTTTCAACAGTTGCAGCAATTTTTTGTTCCATCTCAGTCAACTTTTTTTCAAACGTGTGCTGGTTTGAATGGCGTTTCCTCTTTCCAAAACACTTTTGTCGAGGCATAATTATTTAAAAAAAGAATATCAGAATAAATGAATGTAAAATAATAACAGAAGAAAGTATGACAAAAGCTGATTAATAATCCAAAATTCGAAATTAAAAAGCACGCTGTCAAACTAGTCACCAAATACGAATTTTTGTAAACAAAGAATTCACAACACACAGCTTGTAAATTCAACATTGAATTATTCATGATGCCAGATATTTAAGAAAAATAAACATATTATGAAAAGAAATTGATTAAATGAATAGTATTCAGTTGAATAGTCTATTGAGAATGGATTCTAATGAAAACGAAACTAAGGTTTAGGGGGCGTGGCACTTTGTTTACATTTAATTTTAATTAATTTAAATAGCTTAAATAATTTTAAAAATTTAAGTGTTATATATTTTTGGATGCAGAAAAATGTCCTTTATTCAGAATGCAATCTATGAGAGAAATATGTCAGAGAATGCCCATTCTGACCTTTTTTTCTATCAGGTTGCAAGGTATGAGCTTGAGAAATCATAGATGGGAACATAAAATGATAGAGGTACAAACTTTTTCTCCTTTAGTCACAGAGCGAAACTTGGCCTTGACGCCATTCATTTTATCTACTGTTGTTGATAGGTGAAGTTAACACTGAGGCTCTCTTTGGTGAAAGCATAAAACAAACATAATCATAAAAGTCTCGGTAATGACTCGCAAGTTAGCTGGTATTCTGTGAAAAATGTTTAATAGTAAATTTTATTTTTAATCTTTCAAAAAAAGTTATAGTGTAGAATTTCCATGTATTAAAACACCACCTTCAGAAGCTATGTTTGCTGATTGTAAAGTTTGCAATTGTGATTTTAATATATCTCACAGAGGTCATTTTAATATTTCTGTTCATGTCAACAGCCCAAAACTTATACAAGAAGCAAAAAGTACAGCAAGCATATCTAAAATGGAAGCTTATTTTAAAAATGATACTCAAGAAGGCATCACTTGGTTGGAACTATATTTTATTTCACTCTTGATTGAGCACAGCAAACTAATCAGCATTGCTAATCCAGCTGGCCCCCTTTTTGGAAAATGTTTCTTAAAAATGAAATTGCAATTGTTATGAATGTACTCAATTAGAAACTTCTGCCATTATAAAGGAATTAACATCAGATAAAAAAGGCAAATATTTTTAAACGCCTATAAAATTCACAGTTTTCTGCTTTATGTAATGGGAGTAATCACAGCGATTCAAAATTGTACCCAATTGTTTTACTTTTTCAATCCCATTCATACGTCAAATCATTCAAAGCTGCTTATTATCAATTCCAATTTAACTAACACATACTACAGGAGAAAATATAACTACTTTAATTTAAAAGATTGTGAATAATTAAATATCCCTTTTAAATATTGTATAGCATTTGGTGCTGATAATGCAACAATTATGCAGGGAGGAAAAAGGTATGATAATCCATTTAAGGACACATGAAGAAAAATTAAAAACTATTGTGTTTAATCTTGCCTCTAAAAAAAGTGCTTTCCTATTAAAGTTAATGAAGTCATAATTGACATTTATTATCATTTAAATCAGAGTTTGAAAAAATTTCAAGAATTGTGTGGCAAAGATACACCAAAAATCCTTAAACATATTTTTATACATTGGCTGTCAAAGAAAAAAGAATCTAAAGCCTTATTGATCAATAAGATCCTCTTTTAAAATACTGTCATATTATAGTTAAAGTGGAAAAATATATATATTCTGAAAATCTGTCATCTTTCAGCATACAAAGAATAGGAGCTAAAAATTCTGATTATGTACAATGCATCAAACCAAGTTTTAAAGGAAAAAAAGATTGAAATAGAGTCAGAAAATATTATGGAAAAATCTTTTGATTCCTTTATTATACTTACTTGAAACATTTCCTGTTCTTATCTTCCATAAATAATGCTTAAAGTTTGTTTTTGTTGTATAATTTAAAGATATTTGAAATGTATAATGTTTTATTACAATCTATTCATCCACAAATTTATAAGTTTAAAGATGCTATGCATAACTTGCTGAAAGAACTAATAACTAAGTTTATTAAGCCACATCTATAATTCAAAATATACCTTTATTTAAAGTGGACTATCATTCTTCTAATAATAAAAAATAATCTTGTGAATTAGTCCTAGGAAATAGTACATCTGATAATGTGAAAAAAAATCTCTATATTTTTCTAATATTCAGAAATATTTCATAACTGTAACCACTTGGGAAATTTCCTATGAAAAAAGAGCTTTTGCATCATTTGCAATTGTCAAATGTGGATAAACTGGATGAGGCCGAATTTTCAAGTGTGAGGTATTTTGTTCAAATGTTTCCATTTTTGCTGCCAATCAAAGATGGTGGATCTGAGGATGTGGACATGGATGAGCTTGAAACTTAGTTTTCTTCTTTACAAACTGAAGATTTATCTAAGTTAAAAACTGAAAATGAAACGATTGATTCTTTGTGGTTTCAAATAGGTGAAATTAAGAGTGTAAATAATAGTGACAAATATGAAAGAATATCTAAATTTATGTTATCTTTTTTTTAGTGATACTTCATACCAATGCAGAGTGTGAAAGAATTTTTATTTTTGTGAAAAAGAATCGAAATGAATTGAGAAACTCAGTATCTAATTTAAAAAACTTGCTTATTGTGAAATCTTCAAGTGATGAATTTTGTTATGAGTAAGAGTTCAGGGAGAGTTTATTAGAAAGGGCTAAAAAAGCCACTGTTACAGCATTAATATATTCATTTAATCAAGAAAATATTTGTGGAGTCTCTTTAGATCTTTAATCCAGAATTTTTATTTAATTAATTGTTGCTGTGTTTTTAATTATTAACATTGTTTAAAACTGTTGTAAAAGTGTGACTAGTTTTCATGATAAATTATTGAAAGTGTTTCAACAGATTGCAATTAGTGGTATGTTTTCTATTATTCAGTGGTATATTCAGTGGTGAGTTTTATGAATGTATTCTAGTTTCTATAAATTTAATGCAACTGAAGATAAAGTTTTAATTAATATATCTTTTATTAAATCAAATTCTTTGAATTTGTTTCAATAAAAGATATATTAATTAAAACTTTATAGTTGCATAATTAAAAATATTTTTAATTAATTAAAATTTTAAAATGAAATATAGTTAAATAATTAACTTAGTTAATTAAATTAAGAAAATATATATCTGATAAATCTGTAACTTTGACACGCAAAAAGTTTTACTGAAACACTTTTCCAAAAGTTGGCAGGTATGCATTGTATAAAAAGTGCTAGTTATAAAAACATTCTTTTTAAACTAGCTTGCTTTTTTAATACAAAATATGATTTGAAAATGATTATGTTATGTAAATCAGTCATCAATGTTATTCATGCTAAGTATATATTTTATTATGAATATACTTTTGCTTCATGACTAACAGGTAATATATTCTATTTTATAAAGTTAATAATCAAACTTTTTAAACTTTCTAAATTATTTCCATTTAATGGAAACAATACTTAAGATTATAAAATTTTATAACATATTTAATTTTTTTAATGAAAATCTTAGAATAATTAAAATAAAGTTATGAAAGTTTTAATGTTTAATATGTATGTTTATTCTTAAAATAAATTTAAATATTCAGTTAAACTTTAATCTTTTATTGAATAAATTATATCAGTAAAAATCGTTATTTAATTTTATAAAAATATTTATTGCCAAAATCTTCATTTGATTTTTATTTTCTTTCTATTATAACATTTATTGTATTTTATTTGAACATTAAATATTTATAGTATATTTCAAGAACAGTCTTTATTGAGTAAAATTTAAGTAGTAATAATAATTTTTTGGAGTAAACTTCCAAAAAATCTGTACCAAACTTATATTTTCATCCATTTGTTTTTAAAAATTCATTGTATTTCTAGAAAAACAAATTTTAAAATTCTTTAACTTTCATAAAAAAATTTTTTTAGATCAATGTTGAATCTTGTGAAATTTTTGAGTCATTCTACTAAGAATTCATCATTAGAGAATATCAACTTGAAGGACTTCCCTTGGTATAATTTATTATACAATACCCTCATTAATTTGAAAGACTCAGAAAAACATTTGTTGGAAAATGATGTATTCAATGGTATGTTTTATGTATTAAAGTTTTTGTGTATTAACTGTGTGTTTTAATCTGTTACTTTTGAGAAATGATAAATGAGAATTTGATTAAATAATGTGCATATGATTAGTGATTGAACAAAATAATGGATGCATATATTTATTTTGTTTGTTATTTTTCGGGGTTTTACTATTGAAATAACTGCATATTTATTGGGAAAAAATTTTCTTCTGCTATACAAGCAGTAGTGCTAAAAAGTGTAAATATTAAATTTTTTTTACAATATATTACAGTTTTTACTGTTACTGCCTTTGATTTGTACACATATTTTTATATATTTTTTCACTATTAATTATTTAGATTTTTAAATGTCAGATATTAAAATTACTGTTCATGAAATTACTTGGATGAAGAATAAAAAGAAATTAATTAATTAAAGCAAATAAAAATAAAATATATGCATATTTTACATATTCATAGATAATTAGCTCTTTTTGTGCAATGATATCTTTGGCTGCTCTAATTACTGATGTATGATAAGCTAAGGACTTCTCAAACAAATAATGATGCAAGTGCTGAAAGAAATTAGTTTGGGATAAATTGCAAAGTACACTTTTAAGGACTGAAGAACTGTATTTCAACTCATGAATGTGTTCCATAATTGCAAACACAACAAGAAGCCTGACATTTCAAGAATAAGAAATCCATTTATATTTATTTATGCTGTTTATTATATTTTTCTTGTATATAATTATACACATTATTGAATATATTCATTATAAAATATTAACATTAAGAAGAGAGAAATGATTTCAAAATGCAAACCACCAACCAGACATTGAAAAACACTTTCTTCTTTTTATTTGCAGTTTTGGTTACCACTAGAGACATTGCAGTCCTAATTATTCAGAGAAACATTTCATTGTTACCTTAGCTCAATTATTGTGTTATGCTGGCATGTAGGAAATGTTGAGATTTTACTTCATAGATTCCCATCTTGAGGAAATTCTGATCTTTAGAATAAATAACTCTGGCGAGGAATTTTTCAGTCTCTATTTTCTTGCTGTCTAACTCATAAAAGCTGATAAATGTTTTAAAAATGTAAAATTTGATTGGTGAAAGATTTGATGAATAAAGTGGCTTCTGCTGGTTAGTTAATAGGTTGGTTTTATTAATTTTGCAGTTTTATATGATCTATGGAGCTGAGTACTATTCTGGAGAAGTATTGGGTCATATTAATTAACAAATGATAGGCATGTTATTTCCTATTTTTCATGCATTTTTTCAATAAAATTTTCAGCTGTAACTGATTTCCTAGTTCTGAAGAATATATAGTGAATTATTCCATCATTTTCCAAATTTATAAGTGGGTGGTACCACTTATAAATTTTTTCACCTTGCCCAATATACAAAAGGTATATGATCTACTATTATTCTGTTAGCAAGTTTCCTTTTATATACAGTTGGAATCATTTCCATCAGTGTTTTCAGATCTTCATTTCTATGGACAGATGTTTTGAGTCTTTTAAGTGGTTGAATTTGTAGAGAAAAATCATCAGACAAATTTTTTCAATTCAAAGCTACACACTTTTTAAACACTAACACTATTCTCTCTTAATTCATTGTTTGTATTGCATGCAACTTTGAAGCATTATTGCCAAATTTATACTTGTATAAAAATACATGATTATTTGATTATTTAAAAATAAAAAAAAAAAACCCACTTAAAAAAGTTTTCTGTGTTGAAATGTGACTTTGACAATGGTCTTAAAACTATAAACAAGGTTATGCCAAAAAGAAAAGTGTGTTACTCATATGTGCAATTATTGTCTTTACTGATTTACATTTGACATTTTGGATCATATGCTTTTAAGTAAAGCAACATTTTAAATTGCTGACAGTATTCTTTGTTTCTAACTATTCAAATATATAAAGTATAGAAAATATTAAAAAAAATTAGCAAATTATTATGAGACTATAATTTTTTATGATTATAACAATTAAAATTAAACAATAATTTAATCTATATGTACATGTACATACTTAATGATTAGATCACTGATACCAATGACTTTAAAAAATTCTTAAATTCTATGTTATAAATTTTTTTCTGATATTATATAATTTGCTTTTAACTAAATACTTTAAAAGAAGAGCCTTGCTTTGATGCTTTGCGTATACAAATTTAATTTGATATTCATTATAAAATTTTATTGATGTATACTAAAAATATATTTCTATTTTTTTCTTTAATTATGAATGTTATGTTTTTAACTAATGTTATATTTCTGTTTGATATTTGGGAAAATTTTGCTCTTATATGCTTTTTTCTATATTAAATGATTACTCTTTATTGCAGGTTTGCAATATAATACTGATATTAATGATTCTGATCATGTTTCTGGATTACTACTTCATTTAAGTGTTCGACAGTGTCCCACATTAGCAAAATCTTGGTGCAATTTTGCTTCATGGTGCTATGCACGGGGTAGAAAAGTTGTTAATGCTGCATGGTAAAAATGAAATTTCTTTAAATTATAAATACCATATTTTTTAACTGCATTTTAGTTTTGAATTTCCTTATTTTTTTTCTATTTAATAAACGTATAAACATACTCTTTACCTTTATTGAAATAATCCAAGTGTTATATTTTATTTTAATGACCATGAAGATAATATTGTATGCCTTTAAAGGATTAAATCAGTTATCAGTGAATGATAAAGTGAGAAAATTTTATAAATAAAAATAAGAATAAAGAAGTTTTAAAAACTTAAAAATGTGTGAGGTTAAAATATCTAGAATTGTGGATTTGCTTTTTAGACAAAATTACATATATTACTTTTACTTTTGAAGTATTCCAGATAATTTTAATTTCTTTCAGTGAACATTTCAAAAATATTTTGGTATTAAAATAAATTTTAAAAAATCCTTGAATATTTAAATTAAAAATACTAAATTATTTTCTCTGCAAAGTTTTTAGAATATTGTCTTAAATATAAGGAAGAAATAATTTAATTATTACCAAGCTATATTTTGTGGAAGATAAATATTATTTACAATAAATATTTTTTTATCATAGACTTTTTGAATTATGGTACTATATAGAAGGGCAAACAATTTCAAAAATATTGATTTTGATATGTTAAAGTGTTTCAGTTTTTTGAAAGAAAATAAGGAATGACAAGCACATGCTCTTAAAATCTGCCTAAAATTAGTATGCTAAACTTTTCCTTGTCTTTATGCTTGTTAAACAAAAGTTAAAAGTTTTTACATATGATGTTTAAGATTTTATAGTAAATTGAAAACTTGTTTGGAGGGAAAGATATTTTAATTAAATACTTTTTTAAACATAAGTTGCTTAAATATTTATTATAAAGAGAAAATAACACTTATCTGTATAAAAATAGGTTTATGTTCAAACAAAGCAATAAAAAATTACTCACTCACACATGCACGCGTGCACATATACCTATATAATATACATAAACATATATAACGTACATATGTATGTTTTCATAAACATATGTACATAACATCTATTTTCATATTAACATACATTTTCATAATCATGTGTGTTTTCATAAACATATATGTATATGTGTAATTTCTCAGTGTTTTATACATTTGAAAACAATTGTTTTTTTTCTCATTAATAATAAATATGTAATTTGTATATACATGTCATATGTAGTTTTTTCTTTACTAATTTTTGCTTTAAATGAGTAGATAATTGGTAAAAGATAAGGCTCCTATTGCAAAATAGTAATAAAATAAATAAAATTTTAATATGAGCAAGGTGTTAAATGTGATTTTGTTCAAAATATTTTCTTTATTGGAATTTTAAATACCAATTGTGTGTGCATTAGACCAATTTTAAAATGGGGAAGAGACTTATTTTTTCCATCATACTAAGAGTTTTTCTGTGTTAAATTTATATTAAAATATGTTATATCTTTATTCATTTTTATATGCAGTTCTGGTTCATTGAATATTTTACCTGAGGAAAGATCTAAAATTGTATCATTAGTTCCAAATGTAAGTATAAAAAAGTTTTTAATGTGTATTTCCGAAAATCAAAATATTTAACATATAAACTTGTAAGACAGTTTATTTAAAATTCAGCTGTTATTATACATCTATAATGCTCAGTTTTGATGCATGTGTTTAGTAAATTCATTATTCAATTTTAAGTGTTAATATTTCTGTTCAGTTTTATTATTTAAATTCATTTTCTTAATATGAAGTTGTAGTTTTTAGACTTATAATGATATTTACCTATATTAAATCTTTGATTTTTTAAATATTTGTATTATAAGAAATTGATCTTTTGGCTGTCTTTTTGATAATATAAAAAATTGTCATACTTAAAATTCCTTAACAGGAATTTATTTCATATGCTAATAACATAATTAAAAATTCTGCTTGGTCATTTTAAAAGTTTTATAAAATTCTACATATTTGGATTAGCCTTGAATTTTAGCAGGATTATTTATTGATTGAAGTATGAAATATGAAAATTTAAGCATATCTGCCAGCTTAATAGTGAGTTTTTTGTCTTTTGGTTCAACAGTTCTTGTATTTAATTTGATCTTGATTTTAGATGTTTGCAGTCACTTGGAATCCAATTTAAGTTCTAGGTCATAGTCTAAGTACTGTCATGCAAAAAATGGCTGTTGAGCTACAAATCAACTTAATTTTTAAAATCAAGTAATTCAGACTTTTCCTTGAACTAAAACTATTCAATTAGAAAATTTTAATTTTAAGTATAATTGTGATATTTTAAATATGTTAAGGAATTCATATTTCTTATTTTTTCAAAATTTATGAAATTCATTAATTATTTGTCTTTAAAGTGCAGAAAACAATTTAAAAAATTAATTAACAAAAATATGGAAGTGAATTAAGTTTCATTAAAATTTTTTTTTATTTGTGTGAAAGGCAGGAGGATTATAATTGAAGACAAATTATTGTGTGCATTAAAATTTTCTCAAGACTTCAAAAATTTGAACTGCCAAATGTTTGTAAAATTTTTATGTGGATTTATTTCATTTTGAATTATTTTTTTCCATGGTTATTTTTTACACTTTTTTTTTTATCAATATGAATTTTTCTTACTGATACTTTTCCACCTGAAAATGAATATTTTAATATTCAATGAATTTCTATTTCTAGGCATACAAAGAAGATATTGATAATTTATTTAGTATCATTACTAGCTTACATTGTACTTCTAGTGGTGAATGGGACAATCAAGATATGGTATGACACTTGTCTAATATTCTTTTATTTATTTCCAATACATGAAAAATCTTATTTCTAATGAATCTCAATTTTTTCTTTTTTAAAATAATGAAAATACTTCTTTCCAGTTTCCATTCTGAATAGTAATAAAGCATATACATTTAAATGAGCTCTTTAAATTTCATACTATCATGGAATATATTTAAATAGCTTTTAATTTTTAATGTAAATGTTTAGTAACAATCAGTAATTAAATTTTTTTTGATTGTGTGTAAAAGAAACATAAATATAATGAAAGTTGCTTTATTCTACAATCTATAAAAATCAAGCATATGCTTTTGTCAGTTGCCTAAAATAAAGGTTTATTCTTTTTTAATTTACCATTAGAAATGTTTTGTATTCTAGTTTATAATTATAGTTCTTTCTTTTTAAAATTATTTATTTTAATACTTTTCACTAAATTTTGTTAATAGAAATTAAAAATATTTGCTGCAACTTAAACTAAAATATTGTTATTTAAAAAATTTTTCACAGGATTATTCTGAGAATGGAACTGAGGAGGTAAGATGGCAGCTTATGACTTGTTGTCCTTTTCTTCTCAAACTGGAAAATCATGAAGAGGTTATTGAAAGTCTTCTAAAAGTGTGGAAAACACTTGTAGGTCGTGCGTATGCATGCTATAGAGTTGCTGCTTCCTCTTACTTAAAATATTTGCTATTAAATGGAACGGTAAGACCATGAATATTATTATATTAAATAAAGCAATCATTTTGTACAATATTTGCTGCAATCATTATTTTGTTATAGACACCTATAAAAGAAAAAACTGAAGATGATAATGTAACTGCAACTCTTCGCTTACTGAGGTTGGTTGTTAAACATGCCTCGGAGCTTAGAGATGTTTTGGAAGAAGGATTAGCAAAAACTCCTACTGCACCTTGGCGAGGTATGTTTATTTTTTTATTTTGAATTTTTTAAACATCTTTAAAAGTAACATTTTTTTAAAATCACCTTTGATATTAATGCAATAGTTTTATTTAAAGTCTTTCTTCTCAAATTATAATATTAATGCTTTAAAAAATATTTCCTTTGATTTCTTAAATAAATTGAACACTAACAACTGAATAATAATAATTTTCTGCTTTTCTCAAAGTATTTGTTTCAATTATATAAAAAATTAATTTCATTTTTCTAAATGTTGATTTTTTTAAATTTGGCAATATTTTAAACCAAATTTAAATTATTGTAGTATTAGCTTAAATTATTATTGTATCAAAAAGAATTTATGTAATCATGTTTAATGCTTATTAATTTAATGGTTGTATTAAAGAAAATAAATTATATGTATGTTACAATTTTATATTTAGCTGTTTTATTTTTCTTTGTATCATTTACTTTCTTGTAAGAATATTTGTAACCTTCATTTTTGAGGGAAATAAATGCCTTTCTTGAAAGTTTATTCAAGTGAAATGCTATTAAGATTTCAGTTTCATATACAAATACTCAGAATTAAATCTTTATTTTTTTAAGGATGAAAAATTTAACTGTGTAAAATAAAGGAATTAGAAATTCATATTTTTCAAAAATTATATATATTTTGATGGTATTTCATAATTATAATTTTGATAATTTAGTATTAAAAAGCTAATAAATTTTATCATTTTTAAACTCCTTGATTCATTTGCATTGATTACTCAATTCCTGAGAAAGGTAGATAAAAATTCATGTAATTCTTTGTTGCTATTTATTAAATTTGTACTAATTAGTTAATTTTCATCTAATATTTCTGTTTTGCTAATGATTTGTTTATTTTTAATTTTCTATATTTTTTTAATTGGCAAAAGCGTTTTCTAAATACATTTAATATTTGATGATTTTCTTTATTCTTTCTATTATTACACAAAATCATTTATTTTTAAGATACTGAATTTTATTTAATATCATACATTTACTTATTTGAATAATTAAATGAAAGGGAAACTGTAAAAGTTAAAAAAAACGAATAAATGTAATCCTTATACTTATCAATGAAACTTTTACTAATAAAAATTACTATAATTAAGAAAAGAACAATAACAAAAACAAATGCATAAACTTTTTTGTAAAAAAAATTACTTCTTAACTGATTCAGTAAAAATGAATCATGAATAAAATTCATTTTATTACATTAGAGTAAAGTTCTGATTTATTTTAATATTAATAATTTCTTTTCTTTCTAGGAATAATACCACAATTGTTTTCACGTCTAAATCATCCAGAGCATTATGTCAGGCAAAGTATTTCTGACCTTCTTTGTCGAGTTGCTCAGGCATCTCCACATTTAATTGTTTTTCCAGCTGTAGTTGGATCTCTAACTTTGAAAGTAGGGCCTCAACTTCAAGACGAAACTGCAGGTGACTTTGTTTTTAATGTTTGTAATTTTTTGAATTATTATGTGTATAAAGTTTTCATTTTGTTCTTTAAAGTATCAATTTTAATAATTAAGAAATTCTCTCTTATTACAGTACATAATCGAGCATTAAAATGATTACTGCGTTTATTAAAGTATTTTCTTTTGAAACATTAAAATTTTCCTATTGAAAATATTCTGTTCTTTCTATAAACAGTTTATTTGAAAACCACTTTTTTGTGCAAATGCACTTTTGTTTCTATATAACTGCGCTAATTAGAAATATTGAATGAATATAAAAACTTCTCTTTTTCATGTGTACTAATATGAATTTTTTCATATTAAAAAGTGTTTTCTTTATACTGATGCTATTTCAGTTTTATTTTCCATTATGATATATGTAGTTCTATTGAAAAACATCTTTAAAACTAATGAAAACTAAAAAGTTAACTGAATTTAACTAAGTTAATCAGATATTGTAGTGTTAAGGAGTTCTAAATATTATTAGTTAACTGTTCAAGCAATATGTATGTGACAATGTAAGAAATAGAATCTGTTGATGAAGTATTTAGAGTTCATATATTTATATATGAATTTTTGTTTTATTTTTCATGTGTTGAAATGACTTTAAAAAGTACCTCAATATCATTTATGTTAGTATATGTTACTTTTGAAATCAAATTAAGATATGCAATACATGAGTACTGAAAGAAATGTTGCTATTTATTACAGAAATAAATGATTGAACAAGCAGGCCTTTAATATATTAGTTTAAAAGAAATGAGTATATATATTTTTAAATAATGTAATGTGGATTTCAAAATTTTATTTTTGTTTATTTGTTTATTAAGTATTAGAGTTACAAAAATATAGGTTCAAAATAGAAATTATAATTCATAAAAGTTTTCATAACAATATAGGTCTCTTTGGTGCATATTTTTCTGATACTATTGAAGAAAATCCTGATTTGCAAGTTGAAGGAAGTCAAACTTTCATTCAAGATGAATTACAGCAACCTTTGCCAACGCTGTTAGGGGAAGATTTAGAAGAAAATAGACAAAAAACTGCTGTTATGCAAAATTGTTTTACTGCCCTTGTAGAAACTCTGGAAAGTCAAGATGGCAGAACAATTTCTGAAGCTAGAAATTTAATCCATGAGCTTCATCGGATAACATTACTTTGGGATGAGTTATGGCTAGGAACCTTAAGCATGCATCAAAATGAAGTCAATAGGTATGTAAATATGATATCAGACACTTAAAGCTTTAATGTGGAATTTAAGCTTTATAACAAAGCGTTTTGTACTTTTAGTTGTGTTATGATGAAGCTAAAAATTAGTTTTAAACTCTCCTGTACTTATGCATTACCTTTCTTGAAAATCTCCTTAAGTAAACTGTTAGTTTTATTTGATTTTGGTGTTGCTGAAAGTTTTACACAGGGAAAGTTGGGGGGATTTTAAAATGTTAATAATTTGCAACATTACTTTTCCTTTTCATATAAAAATCGAAAACAAATTTGAAAACTTCTACTTTTTTAAATAAAGTTCTACGAATCATTTGTACTTTTTTGGAAATTAAACATGGAATGTTATTGAAGTAACTAGAATTCAAATTATCAGTCCATAAATAGTAATTTTGAGCATTATATATCATTGGATCCATATGGAGAATTCTCATATCTAAATTTTTTTGATCTTCCTTTTAATAAATCTCAGTTTTAAATTTTAAGTGGTTAAATGTAATATTGTGCTACTTTAACTTTTATTCAAAATGTTATTTTAAGCCTAAACAATTCATTTTAGTATTTTTTTACCACACATTCTTTATCAGGATTGAAATTTATAAAATTGAAATAGATATTTGAGGAATGCCCATTTCTTTTCCTTGCTTTAAGAATTTCAGTAGTATTCTAAAAATTCAATTTAATCTACAATTTATTTTCTTTTATATGCATACAATAGAAGTTATTTCCACAGCATTGAGTAAATCTCGCTTGATATTTAGGGAGTAGAATAAACCCTTTTTTGACAAACAAAATCAACAGTAAAAAAGGAAATTTTTTATGAAAAGAGGAAAAAAAATCTTTTTTAAAAAATGTTGTATGTGTATATATGTTAAAATTAGAAATAAATTTAATTGTTTTATTATAGACGGTTTTCAAATTTGGAGAAAGAAATATGTAAAGTTTTCAACAATTCTTATTTAAGCAAAGAAGAAAAAAGAGATATTATTAAAGAGAAGCATGATGTTTATATGAAGCCTGTAAGTTATCTTTTACATCTTTATATAATCTGTAAGACTGAAATCATTATCTCTTTTCTGGATGTGTTTATATTTGTGAATAATTATACTGTAAAAAATAATGATTTTAGTTCATATTATTCAATCATATTTTTCTAAATGCTGATACTTGATACAATTTGTATTATAAAATTATATTTAATCCTG
Source organism: Latrodectus hesperus (assembly GCA_037975125.1). Taxonomy (NCBI): domain Eukaryota; kingdom Metazoa; phylum Arthropoda; class Arachnida; order Araneae; family Theridiidae; genus Latrodectus; species Latrodectus hesperus. The sequence continues at coordinate 45,632,634 of CM075852.1, forward strand.
CTACTCTCAGTATATTTTTACTTGTTTTCTTTTTATAAAATATGATAAATTTTATTAATTGTTTAGTTTTGGATTATATTTAGGCAGTCAGTAAAGTATTTTGTTTAATTATAACTTACGTTCAGTTTCTTATTAAAGTCAAATAGTGTGAGAGCAGTTATGATTTTATTAGAATGTGAGTTAGATTCAATGATGTCATTTCTCTGCCCACTGACTGCCCTCCCGTATTTTGTTAGACCAACCTTAAGTGTTCATATAGATTTTTATTCCTCTAATTTTCTTACAGATGTTTATTTTCCCAATAAAATTCCAATCTTTTAAATTATTAATTTTCAGTTTTATTTTATTTACTATTCCTCAGTTTTTTGGATATTCAAGAATTCAAGCCATGACAGTAGAAAGCTGACAGTCATTTCATTTGTATCCCTTTTAAATTTACTTGATGAGTCATTTTTAACTATGTTTTGTAATAATTTTCAGGTGCAAGTATAAAACAATGAATATTCAATCAAGCAGTTTTATTTTTTCTGGTGTATAAAATTAAAATACATTTAAAAATTCCTTCTGTGAAAATTTCTTCTATATGATAATAAATAATATTATTAGAAAAGCATTTACTTGATAGTTTTCTTTCTGTGTAAAAAAACTACTGAAATTCGACACCAGACACAGTAAAAAATACTTAGAAATAATCTTAAAGATAAATATATAGCATTGACTGGAAAAAACGAGAAAATTCTGGCAGTTTTTGAGAGAAAGATCTTGAGAAGCTTTTTTATCAGTGTTCAAGTAAATGGTTGAATATAGAAGATCAAATATTGAATCATACAGAATATATAATGATGTTAATATCAGATGTTAATTTTATTATTATATACAGGCTGGACATCTTATTCGATTTAATGACAACAGATCCAAAAAGTCTTCATGGCCAAACGAATAAACCCTTGAATGGAGAAAGCCGAGTATGGTCATAACTTAAATGGTTGAACTGCATTGAAAATGACTAAAATTATTGAAAGTTATAGATTGGAAGTCCAAGACAAAAATAGGACTGCCTTTTGTCAAAATTTGAAGAATTCAGGCTAATTCTGGGTTGTCATGCCACTGAAGAAAAGGAAGAAATAATAACAAATATATTAGGCTAAAAATAATTGGTATTACTATTTAATGTGTGAGTGTCTTCACTCATTTAAATCTGAGATAGTTTATGAAAAAAACCTGAAAAACCAACAGTTTAATATTAAATTCAGTGGAAAACACATGTCATTTTGGAGTTTATGAAGCAAGAATTATTACTCAGTATAAAAACAACCTAATGAATAATTAAGTCTCTAATATGTATTTGTTATATTTGAGAGGCATTAAAAATTTTCAAAAATGAATAGTAGAATATAAAAACTATTCTTTTTTTTATAATTAAAAAGAAATGATTAGAAAAACTAAAGATAATTTAAATTAGAAATTTTTTGTAATTATTTATTTTTATTTTTATGTAATTGTATTTACTTAATTTTTATTTTTTATTCATATTTTACATTCACAAAAAATTAATTTTAATAAATTATATAAATAAATATAGAAACTAAAAATATTCAATTTTATATAAAATTTTGTTTAACTAAATGTAATTGTAATGAAATCACTCATTTAATTGTTTAATAATTATTAGTTTTAAATTAAAAACATTCTGATTAATTTTGCTATGCATTTATTGCTATCATCATTCAAAAATACAGTTATTAAATGTTAGGTGTATATAAATACAGATGTATGTGGCAAAAAGTGATAGCTATAGTATTTGTTCAAGTCAAATCAGTCAATTATATAATATTTATTCAGTCAATCAAAAGAAAATCAGTACTAGAGAAATGTATGATCTCCGAAAAATCTTTGAAATTCCTGGAGCTTGTTATTAATATGAACTTTGATAAATCTAGAAATTTTCCAATTTCTATTTTCTTTCAAATAGAAATTTTGATGAATAAGAAGTCACATTATTTTATGGTATAATTTATTTTTTGTATTAATAGATTAAAAGAAAATTACTATGTTGAACTGTGCATCTCATGCTGAAGGCATGTTCTTATATAAACTTAGAGTCTATTAGCATTAGCATTGTTACAGATTTAAGTAATAAGTTATTTAAAATATCCCTATTTTAGCTAAGATTTGTAGGGAATAAAATAAGTAACCAAAATTTAAAGAGTATTTGTTTCTGTTCATTTTCAATAGATTGTTTACCTGATAAAAGTATTTTGATATATTACCTCATTGCACATAAGCAGGGAAATAGGATTATAAAATAAAAACTGTATTTGCATTGTCGAAAAAAAAATAATACATCACATTTTATAAGTGTGATTATATTTTATTTTACACACAGATTTTTTTAAGGGACTTTAAAAAGTGTTGGAAAATGATATGATCAGAATACATTTTTTAATATATATAATGAATCCCACAGTTGCTTTGTATAAATATTTTTGATTTTCAAATAATCTTATTAAATTGTTTTAATGAAGAGTCACATGATATTCATACACGAAACTTTTGTAGTCAAATCATATTTTTAAGTAAATATTCCTTTAATTGAACAGCTTGATCAAATATTTTGAAATTTTTGAATGCATTTTTCTAAAAACTCATTGATGAAAACCTCATTATATAAATTTTATAAAAGAAATATCAATATTTGATTGGTGTTATTCATTGTAATAGATTTGGTCTATTACTGAAAATGAAGACATTTTTTATGTATGTGTAACAGCTTATTAAAATTTACTGATTAATTAAAATTACAACTCTTCAGTTAAGTTTATTCAATAATATTTGATATATTTTCTGATAATGATTTATCTCCTTTTAAAATAAGAAAAATTTTCTTATATTCAAATATTAACTGTTCATTTTAAGAAATATTTTGTAATACTATAAGTCAAGAACTGTACAACTACATATAATTCATTTAATGTTTTATTTAAAGGAATGTTTTTAAAAAATTCACATGTATATAGTTTTATTTTTTAATGTTTTTCTCATTGGGAACATTTTGAAATAAATGACACTCAGTAATAACTTTCTTGAAAGAATCATTTTCATTTTTTACTTTAAATTTATCCAGATAAAGAATGAACACATAACTTGAAAGTAATGTAAATAAATACCTGAAAAGATTATATGTGAATATTATCAGATATTATATATGGAAAATTTGTAATACATTTTCTTACTTCCATTTTTTCTAGACATTATTCCTTTTAGAACAGTTGCAAGCTATAACAAGCCAACCTGCTGAAACACCACACGAACAGTGGTTTCAAAACACTTTTGAGAAGCCTATCACTAATGCACTCAATAAATTAAGGAATCCTGAGGATCCTTCAAGGCCGCAAGAAAGCTGGGCAGTTTTCAAAAATGTAATTATAAATTATGCAATTTGGGAAATTTTTAGAACATTAAAAATAAATGTTCTACCTTAAGATTTTTAGTTGCCTTATAATTGTCAAGCTTATTTTCTTAGTTGATAGTTTTTATGAAAAAATATTATTCTAATCTAAAGATCAGAAGTTTTAATTTAATTTTTCAACTTTAAATGTAACAATTAATATTGTTAATTTAAATGACAAATTTATTTTATGTAAATGAATTAATAAATTCCTTGTTAACATTTTTAAAATATAAATTAAGACTGATATATTATGCAAACTATTTGACACTCTAATGTATTACTGACAAATATAATTAATTTAAAACTTGTCACATTCTATTTTCGTAAATATTGCATATTCTTTCAAATGAGTTTAAAATTTTCAATATGTTTTAAAATTAAAGATATGATGAGCAAGACTCATGTGGAAAAGGGAAAATCCAGCAGTAAGATTTAAAAAAAAAAAAAAGTTTATAAAATTGTTCTAAGTTTATAATCTAATATTAAAATTGCATATTGTTCTTATTGTATTTGATGTAATGAAACATCAAATGAGCGAAATATGTTCTTTTTTACTAGCAGTTATAATTTTGTAAAATTAGAAAGAATTTTGGAAAATTGGAAGTAATAATTTTGGAAAATTTTCAAATTTGCTTTGCAATTTCTGTGAATATTTTGACCAGCTTAGTCAGTATAAATCCTGTGAAAATAATTTTACAGAACAAGTTATAAGTTTAACTATTCAATAATTTTCTGCATTTATATTAAAAAAGTCAATTGTATCAATTAATATATTTTTACAAAAATCTTATTTAACCATGTGTGCTACTTTTTTATTTTGAAGAATATGCAGGTGTATTATTCAAATGTGTGCTTTATTAAAGCAAAGCCAATGTTGTATGTAAAAATTTTAAGTTAATGCATTGATTGTTGTATGTATATTGATTTTTATGCTGTATTTTTTTATCAATGATTGTGCATTAATATTTTTTTGTAATTGTTTCCATATATAATTAAAAATGTTTAACAATTGACTTTCTTTTAAAAACAAATTTCAGCTATATGTATTGCTTCAACAAAAAGTACAACAACAGTCTCGCTCTCATTTGAATATGGAGCACATAAGCCCGATTTTAGCTTCTTTAAAATCAACTGTCATACCAATGCCTGGAATCAATAAGTCATCTGGTGTTGTTACTGTGCAGTCTGTTAGCAATGTAGTCTCAATTTTACCAACTAAAACTAAGCCAAAAAAATTGGCATTTATTGGTTCAGATGGTAATAGGTAAATATTTTTTTGCTGTTAACTAAAATTTTGCTATCAATGCTACACATTTTCTTTGATTTAATTAATGTAATTCTCTAATATACTTACTAAAATAATTATCCTTCAATGCTTATTAGTTGTATAAAGTTTATTACAATATTGATGAAAAATATTGTGTATATAAAGTATTGGGCTGTAGTATATTTAATACTAGTAGAGCAATGTGTAATAGAAGAAAGTAAATTATTTTTATTTTCTAAATGATATAATTAACATCAATTTTCATTGAAAAGAAGAAAGATGTTAGAAATAACTACTTAAAAAAGGAAAAATTGAGACAAAAATTTATTAATTTTTGAAATTCTATGAAGTTTATACTACTAAGATACAAATTGTTACTTGATCGGATACTTTTAAAAAGTGATGAAAAAAGTCTTAGAGTGTGATAAGTAGAAGGGTTGATTTTTAAATGTTATTTATTTAGCAACAATTGTATTTTCTTATTTCAATTTGCTGATTTACAAATTACTAATCTTGTCTTTTTATCGCCCTCAAATTTAAAAATTTTGTACCATTACAAATTAAAAGAAAAAAGTAAGTAAAAATCAATTTTGAATTAATCATTTAATATTTAAAAAAAAATATTTTAAATTATTGTAAGCACTTGAAGCAAAATGACAGATTTAATTTATCGTTTCAAAATTTATATAAATATTTTCTCAAATGTTTTCCAAAATTAGAAAGGTAATTTAAAATTATTTTTAATCGAATATTATATTTTGGCATTTTTAATATATGTATAAGTCTTCATGTATATAATTTCTCACATTTAGTTTAGATCTCACATTTAGTTAGATTTCTCACATTTAGTTTTTTTACTTTGTGTAAGAGTAAAAAATCTATGGAGTTAAATATCAGTATCATTATTATTAAGAGCTAAAAAATTTTTATTTCTTAAAATAGGTACACATATCTCTTCAAAGGCCTGGAAGATCTGCATTTGGATGAAAGAATAATGCAATTCCTATCTGTCTGTAATAATATGTTTGCAAAGAATAAAAAGTACAAGTTTTTTTTAAATTTATTTGTTTTGTATTATGCTTTTTTTAATGTTATAAAATTTCAATGATATTGAAGTGTTAAATAATCTTGATTGTTAGAAAATATTAAAATATTATGATTTTTCTCCTAAACAAATGTCTCTTAATTCATAACTTTTTTGCAAATTTACTTTTATTGTTTTAAACCTTTGTATAAAGCTACTTAAAAATATGCTCAGCCAAAAACATTGCTCTGTTTTCTTTGAATAATATAGATTAAGTTATACCCTTATTAAATACTTTTACAATCATGTATAAGGACTTTAACAATCTAAGTGAGTTTTTGTTTGTGCTGCCAGTTGTATTTAGTACACAGTAAAATGAAGTGACTAAATTATTCATTTGTATTAAATAATTTTTAATTATTTTTGAAATACATTAATTTTTTTGACATTTTAATTTTTTAAATAAATATGGTAATATATGTATTTTTTAAAATTAAAATATATTTGTTTTTCTAAGATAATTTTATTTTGCATCATTTTATTTAATTACATTTTTATTTATTTTTGTTACATTTTAAACATTAACATTGTAGATATAATACCATAGTTAATTTTTGATGAAAAAATTCATGTATGTAGGTGACTATTGTTTTATGTTTCTGTATTCAAATTTTCAAATGTTATTTTTCTCTTTTCCTATAACTTAAGATTATTAGAACAATCGGTCTTACTTGGAAAATAATTTTTTATTCTTACTTTTTTTTGGTGTATTTAATGTAATGTCACTTCAAATGGCATTTAAAAATATCTTATTTAAAATTTATAGTTTTCTAGTATTTTTATATCTGGAAAATGAATTTTCATGTGTTTTTTATCAGTACAGCTAAAATTTTTAGTAATTAATTGTAAAATTTCACGATATATATTTTTACAATTAAATTATTTGTAGAAGAAAAGAATTATTTCATTGATAGCATTGCATTAAATTTATTTTGAATGTGAAACATAATTGCTGTCATTATTTATCTTCAATTAACTTGGAGACAAATTTCAAATCTTTATTTATATAACTAATAAATATTTTTAATTATTTTTTGCATGTAAAATTCCAATACAATATTTAGATTAGGAAATTATGTTATAGATTCGGTGTAAATATCTCATCTGGAAACTCTGGAATAAAAATAGAAATGTAATTTGTATGAAGAAAAAAATAGTGAAACTTTATTTAAAAAATTCTGCTTTTGATATTTCATAAAATATTTTTAATGCTAATTTTAAACTTGTTTCTTTTGTTTAATATGTTTGTTGTTTCATGATAAATTAAAGTGTGCATTGTTAATTTAAACTATCAAAAGAAATTTAAAAACTTTGTTTTGGTCTTAATTGGAAAATCATTATATTTACTGCAATTCATGAAGTAAAATAATTATAGTAATAATTATAAACATAGCGCAAATTAATATATTGTATGAAAATGCATCAAACAAATGTTTTATTTCATTTTGTTCCATCATAGACTTGGAAAACAAGTGCATTATGCTCGTCATTATTCAGTTACTCCACTTGGTACTAGTTCTGGTCTTATACTATGGGTTGATGGTGCCACTCCTCTTTTTGGGCTTTATAAGAGATGGCAACAAAGGGAAGCTAGCTCCAATTCTTTAAAAGGACAGGTAAGAAATGAAGAATTTAAATTCTTTTTGCTTAAGATATTGGGAAAAGTATTTTTAAGACTGTTAAAAATCTTTGCATAAATTTATTAAAATTATATATGCATAATTAAAAAGTTATTATTCATTATTATTTTATTATAGTTTATGTAAGTTTATATGGAAATAATTTTTAAAAATGTTTTTGATTTAAAGTAATGAAATGGGTACTTTTACTGAAAAAATATTCGAAAAATATCAAAACATATTAAAAAGGCAAACTTTTTATGTACTTCCTTTACACATGGGTGTTCTTTTTACGTTTAAAAATTCTTTTGAAATATTATAAATTTAATATAAATTCATGCATAAAGGATACTTAAAATATATGTAACTTGCAATATAAATTTTTTAGTAGATATATAGTTTATATGTGTTGGCAAATTATTGCAAAGAAATTTGCATTTACAAGTTTTATCTAAAAATGAATGTTTCATTTTTTGTATAAAGTGAGAAAGTTTGTTTTACTTTTTATTAGTCATACATAATAATTCAACTGTTTAAACTAAATTAAACTCCATGGCACAACAGCCCATGTGGGCCATGGCCTACAGTGCCCATAACTGTTTTCATGACTGAGGGCCCTGGGGTGCGAAGCATATATCCCAATTAAGTGGTCAACCTAACGCAAGATCCCCAGTGTTTAGTTCCCAAGCATGCTTGGTACTCAGTTAATCGACCCACTAAAGGGATGAAAGGCTGAGTCAAACTTGCCCAGCCCGAGGATAGTACCTCGGACCTCAACTGTTTAAAATTATAGGAAATTTGATAATTTATTGTTATATACTTGCTAAATGTATTCATTAGATTCTATTTATGTTTTATTTGCTTAGTGTATGATATACTATGAGATTGTGTTCTATGTCTGACTTCTAAATTAAATTCATTCAATTTCTCAAATTTTATGATTTTTAAAAAGTTTCTAAAATATATTTTCTATTTTTTTATGATTAAGTTTGTCTTTGACCTTATTTGTTGTTTAGAATGGATCTTCCAACACTGGTACTGTTCTTCGTCCTTCTGAAATTTTCTACAATAAATTGACACCGTTACTTAAAGAAAGAGTATGTATTTTCTTTTATTTTCAATTATAATAATTTCAAGTTTTACAAATTAATCATTTGGGGAGGATGAAATTTTATATTTAAACATTTATATTTGAATCATATTTTGATTTTCTTAACATGGTTAAATTATAAGTTTGTTTTTCTTCGCAATATAATGTCTGTATCTAAATATAATTTAAAAATATGTATAAAAAAATCATGTCATTTTAATGGATAATGATTTTTAAGTGTGAGCTAGGTTTTGAGATTTATATTTGATGTTTTTATCATAAAAGAGGAAATGTATAAGGCAATTATACATTTCCTCTTTTATGATAAAAACATTATTCATTTTGTTCCTCAACTTGTCTTTTTATTTTGTGTTTGCATTATAACTTTACCCTGATTCTTATTCCTTTCTGTGCAGTGTATACAAGCTTGCACTGCAAACTGTATACACTGCACAAAATGCATGCATGGACCAGTTAAATTAGTGTAATAACATGTTGCTTATAAAATATATTTGCATTATATTTGAGTTAAAAAGGTAGTTCAAAAATGATAATCAGCTAAATATAAGAAAGCTGTTATGCTAATAGCATGCATCTTAATTTTAAATTACAAGATAATTATAATCTTCAAATTTTTGATATACATATGTTAAATGATAAAATTATATATATATATTATAAAGTAGATCACCTCAAAAATTTTTTCTTTATACCTCATTAAGTTAAAATTGTTATAAAACATGTTAGAAAAGTTCACCATGATGTTCCCTTTGATGTTTTGCTGTCTTATACTAGAAAATGTTGCAAAAATTAAAATTATCTTTTTTACAATTCTATATAAATTAGTAAAAGTTGAAGAGAAACCTTGAATTTTCTTATGAATTGTTGCAAAAGTTTTTATTATAAAATTTTTCCTTAAAATTGCTCATAAATTAGTATGAAAAATTATAATATAAGAATTGATCTAAAAAGGAAATACTAGATTCATGTTTAGAGCATTATACTTTGTGTTTTTATGTCTTCTTTAAAAACAATTTTTGAGGTATCTGCTTTTTAATTAAAACTTTTTAAAATAACTTTTAGAATGTTCCTTTGGATAATCGAAAGGAATGGCCTTTGCCTGTGTTACTTGATGTTCTGAAACAGTTAATGAGTGAAACTCCTGACAATTTATTGGCAAAGTAAATTTTCCATTTATTTTATTCAATTTGCTTCAAATTAATAATTTAGGATGTAAAGTAAACTTTATTTCATTTGTTTAGGGAACTTTGGTGTTCTTGTAGTAGTTCTCAAGAATGGTGGAATGTCACTCAGACCTACAATCATTCTACAGCTGTTATGTCTGTTATTGGATATATTATTGGCCTTGGTGATCGTCATTTAGATAATGTTCTTGTGGATTTAGCTACTGGCGAGGTATCTATAAATTAAAATTTATTGAAAAATTATAGCATTTAATTCATAATATTATAAATGTAATCTCATTCTAAAATATTATAAATATATTTTAATTATAAAAATGTCAGAGATTTTATTACTTCTAAAACATTTATTTAATTTCCTCCTTGCTTTCTTAATGAAATCAAGTATTTTTAAATTAAACAAATTTATATTTTTATGAAAATTTTTTGTATGTTAAGGTTAAAATACTCTATTTCTGTTTTTACGTTACTATTGTAATACAATTTTTTAACCTTATAGTTACTAAAAAGGCAATTATTCAATATTTTAAATATTTTCCTGTTTTTATTTTTCTATAATTGCTTATTCTTTTCAAACTTAACAGTAATTATCGTGTGATAATGCATATTATTTAATTCTGATTTTATGAATTTTAAATTAGTATATTCTATTCCATTAATCATTATTTTATATAGACTTATTATATATATATATATATATTATTATTATTATTATTATTATTATTTTATATACTCTTACACATGTATAATTCCTTTTTACTAAAACTATTATTCATTAAAATGATTATAACATATTTAGATTTCTCCATGATGCAAATAAACAAGCTATTTAACTAGCTTGTGAATGTTTAAGGAATTATTTAGAAAACATACATTTTAAACTTTTTATTTTCCTAAATAATTGATAAATTTTATTATTGAATACATACAATGAAACTATTAATGATATTGCCTTATAAATCCAGCAGTTATTGAATAAGGCTATTTATTTTTGTAAATTTTTAATTAACAATCCTTGAAATTAAAAGTGGTGATTGCTAAGCATTCTTTAAAAAATTTTTTTATCGATTTTAGAATATTATATTTTTGGTTTATATATTTTTAGTAGACTTAAATTATTCCTATTTTTTTAATATTGCTTTATCAATTCATACCTTTTTTATTTTAAATGTACTTGTAGGTTGTGCATATTGATTATAATGTATGTTTTGAGAAGGGAAAGAATTTAAGAGTTCCAGAAAAAGTACCATTTAGAATGACACCCAATATTAGGACTGCTTTAGGACTTAATGATGTTGAAGTAAGATAATAATTAACATAAGTATTTTTTGTATCTTTTAATTATATTTTCATAAAATATGCTTTATTTTAGAATTAAAAATATTAATTTTAATTTTGTTTTTAATGCTTGCTATTGAAAGCTTATTTTCACATTAAAGTGAAAAAATAATTTTCAATTCTTCCATCTTAAATTTATTTAATTTATATTCATTGTCCAGTATATAATTGTTCAAGTAATTGCCATGTTTGAGCTGTAATATATGTTTAATTGAAGTTTTAAAGTTGAAATATGTATACCTTTATTTACCCGTGCAATAGTATTTATAGGAAGTCCAAATTTCCAAGCTGTAATAAATATAATGTTTTTTAATATATATATATCCAACCAATGCATTAATACATATTTAAAAAACTGTAAAGGACAATATAAATATTAAAAAATCAAATTCATCAAAAAAATTATGAAAACCTCTTGTCTAAATGATTTTATAAATGATTTTATAAATGAATAAGTCTTAACTGATATGAATTTGAATTTTTTAATCTTTTTTAATTTTTAACAATTTGAAAGCTATTTTATTCTAAAATTTTAATAATTAAAACATTTCAACTACGATCTGATTAAATCAGAAATCAATAATAGAAATTTCAAATAAGACAATATGAATAATTTATGAAATTAAATTTTTTTCTGTTGCTTGTAGATTAACCCTTTAATGCGTGCAATATTTTTTTTTAAATTTTAAACTAAAGAACTCTAAAAATTGAATGTTTTGATCCCACAGACAAATAATATATGAATTAAAAAAATCTACATCCACCCATTTATCTGTGGGTGGTGGTCGCAATGTGCAGCCAGCGCGTCTAGGACCTTGAAACTTACTGAGTTAGCAGGGGGGAAAACTTATTCGTACGCGCTTTCAATAAATGATGATTATTGCAAACTTCTTAGATAATTTGTATTTAAAATGCAGTATATTATTATTTTTTTTTTACAATATTTTACTAAGTAAAGAGTAGTAAAATAGAAAAATTGAACATTTATATAATTTTGTTGCTATAAAAACACGATACTGAATTTAGAATCCTCATTTGGCAGGTATAGTTTTTTTAAATGTCAATTAGAAAAAAGTTATTTCTTGTGAAACTGTTCAAAGCATGTTTTATCTTTTTGATACATGCATAAACCAACATGGAAAGTTCACACATGTATCTTGTTCTATGAGGTTTCTCCTTTGTGCTACAAAATGTGCACTGCCATGGTTTGCATTTTATTGGCATGTGTTCAGCATTCTTTAATCTTTTTTGTTCTGGAACATGAGGTTTGTGGCTTTTTATACATACGGAGCTTGATATTTTTCTTTTAGGAACAGATCCTTTATTTCCCATTGAAATCAAACTACTGATGATGTCCATTCTGAATAACTTAAGTACTTTTAAGTTTCGATCACTTTCTGGAAGCATTCAATATATAATCAAGGAATTTACAATAGTGACATCAATAAAATGGAAGAAAATTCGATTCCACCATTTTTTACTTTTCCGATCAATTTCATATAAGCTTTTCAATTGATCAAAATAGTCCACATACCCCATATTTTGATTGTAATCCTTTATGGTTTGTGGACACTGTACCTGAACTTTTTGTCCATCTTTTTCTTTTCTTTCAACAGTAGACGGAATGACAGGATCTTCTAGGCTAGATAATACTGCCACGCATCTTTTGTCCTTCCACTTTAGGCAAGTTATTTTGTGCTCACTAACTGCCTAGTCAAAATCACCTCATTTTAATTTTTTATCTTCCATCAATGTTTTGAGAAGATTTTTCCTCTTCATATTTTCTGTTCCACAACAATATACACTTTTTGTTTCTAAATATCGGAAAAGTTCATATGATGTGAAAAAATTGTCCATGTACACCCAATGATTCTTACCATACAAGGGCTCGCATAACATTTTTACTACTCTTTCCCCTAGATTGTTTTCAGCTTAATGAGTTTTACCTGTATAAATGTTAAATTGAGAAGCATAGCCGCTCTCATCGCAACGCATCCACACCTTATACCCGCGTTTGATGGGATTTTTGGGCATATATTGTTTTAGTGAATTTCTGCCTTTGTAACGAATCATTGACTCATCAATAGACTGGTTTTTTCCTGGTCTAAATAAACTTTTAAATTTATCAGACAAATGTGATAGAAGAGGCCAAAGTTTATAAATTTTATCAAAATTTTTGTCCTCTCTTTTTGGCATCAAGCTATTATCATTCAGATGCAAATTTCCTAGCATCCACGTAAATTTCTTTACTGCCATTTGCTTTGACACGGATGAATCGTGTAGAATTTTGTTGGTAGACCAAAAGTCACTGTAGCTCAGGAGCTGTTTTATTCCCATGAGCATGTTTATACCAGTGAAAATCATCATATCCTGAAAAGTTATAGGTGAAAATGGTTTTCCTTTTTGCGTCGCATATAAGTTTCAAAAACTAACTTTTCCATGAATGTAATCGTAAGAAAAGACATAAATATATTGATAGGATTTATGTCATCCATTAGTGTAATATATTCTGTTGGGCCATTTTCCTCAGAAAATTCAGGAATAGATTTTTTCACTTTCTGTCTCCTATTCCAATTTATTTGGGTTACTCGGGAAGGAACAGGTAAATTTATATCGATATTGTCTTCATCATCTGATCCTTCATCACTTTCCACCTGAAGATTATCATTAGCAGTGAATGGCACATTTTCTTCTTTGCCACTATCATCATCTGAGATTTCTGATTCTAGAGCTGAAGGAAGTTCTTGAAATATAGCCAATGCCTCAGCTATTCCTAGCCCTTTGCGAGGCATTTTCAATTTGAGCAGTAGAAAAAAATATTTACACACAGTTAAAATATATTGCTATTAATTATTTTAAATTTAAATAAAACTTCTATGTAAATACTATTTTCGATATATATATATATATATATATATATATATATATATATATGTGTGTGTATGTATGTATATTTACATTAAATTTAAAACACACAAAATACTACTAAATAAAAATTTCCGTACTAGCCTGGGAGCAAAGGCAACAATCAACGCAAAGAAAAATCTGCAACTGAAAAGTCTTTCTGAAACAGGAATAGCAAAAGCACATGTTCACTGGGGTTATGAATGCCACACGTTGTTTATAAGTAAAATGACCCTATGATTCAAAGCCACATATTTACAAGTAAAATGACCATATGATTCAAATCCCCCTTCCCCACACTCCTAAACACTCTAATTCCCAGTCATAATATGCCGGCCATGTTTATGTAGTCTGCTGTTCACGTAAGTCATGTGTTCTAGCTGCGCGGTGCAACCACCAGGAATTTCCCTCAAAAAAGGAACGTTTTTTTGTATCTAGTTCAAATTACTGCTGCATTTATATTGTTAATGACAGACATGACGATATAGGAAGAAAAATTTCTGATATTTATCATTATTTATATTAAAAAGTACGTTATTTAAAAATGAACACATTAAATAATGCCATATTGGAAGGAGTCCGACCTGAAATTAATTTGGTGCAGCCATCTATTAGTGTTATTTAAAAGTAAAAGATATGAAATCTATAAAATTTAAGTGAAAAATCGTGAGAAGGAATTAAGAAAAAAATTGAAAATTGGTGGTTTCATGGCGTGACCTCTGCGCGTTAAAGGGTTAAATGAAGTTATGTTAATTTGTTTGATCTTCTAATATCATTCATGATGAATAATAAATTTGTTGTAAATAATAACTGGTAAAAAAAATTTATATTGTTAAAACATCTATTACTCCACAGGGTTTGTTCAGAATTTCGTGTGAACATGTTCTCAAAGTCTTAAGAAAAGGCCGAGAGACTCTTCTAACTTTATTAGAAGCTTTTGTCTATGATCCATTGGTGGATTGGACTCCAGGTAATGAAGGAGGTTACACTGGAGCTGTTTATGGAGGACGACAAGCTAGATTTGCAGAAGGAAAGCAAACTCGCCAAGAAATGGAAATAGAAATAGCCTTATCCATGTTTGCTATACGTGTAGCTGAAATGAAAGGGGAATGGCTTAAAAATAGGTATTTAATAATTCTTTTTTAGTTTTTAATTAATATTATTTATTTATCATTTATAATTATACTGGAAGTATTTAGTTTTATTAGTAAATTTTTAGGCAGGCCGCACACTGAGGGAGCATGTCTTCAACGCGCACCTATTGCTTCCCGATAGTGCTGCTTCACATGAGCGGCATGTCGAAAAGTACCACACACTGAAGCGATGGGAGCAAGATCTCACGCATGCGCAGTACATCGGAGCTGATATTGCTTACATTTCTACTCTTCTGTTCCGGCGTTTACTTGTCTGTTTCGTTGTCTCTGCGTTTGCCGGAGAATTTATGTGGCCTCTAAATCGTTGACATTGTTATTAAATATTAGAAGTTTTAAAAAGAAAAGAAAATACTTTATTAAAAAAATGATATTAATATGACTTATATTGTGAACACAAAATATAATATCATTTTGTCTCGCATTTGAAAAATAAAATTATCGCAATAGGCAAGGTATAAAACTTAAGAAAATGTTTGATTGTTATTTCAAATCACAGCTGATTTCTATTGATATTTACTGTACTTTCAGAACAAAGGCGCATGTAACATTAACATAAAAAAATTAAATACGATGTACTTTCCAATACTTCTGTTGTGAATAAGATCGTAATAATCTCTTGCTTGGATATGTATTAATTGTAAATGCTAATAATTTTAAATGCTTTTAAAACTAAAAACCATAGGTATTAAATATTAACTAGAGAACAATACGTTTTTTAAAGGAGCAAAAATGTTCTTTTTACCTGGTAACTTTCTGATATTTCTGCCCAGTTCACAATAGGTGTTATTTTAATGTTTCTTCAATTGATGGACTCAAAAATGACATTAGAAATATTTTGTTAAAGTTATTTTAAATATATTAGAATTTTTTTATATATTTTAGTTACTTTTTAATGATATTTAAAATTTGTTATGATACCTAAGTATAAATTAATACATATTTATGCATTATAACAAATTAGTTCAATATGAATAAATTCAAAACTACAAGTAATTAAAAATAATATATGTCAATGGAAATTATTAAAAAATTATATGAAAAGTATTTTAAATGTAAAATAACTGAGCAATCCAAATAGTAACTCTTATAATGGTTTATGTTAGGGAAAAATTAATTTGAACAATATTATAATAATGTACAATAATATATGTGAATACTAAAACCCATAGTAACTCATATGGATAGAGGTTCTTAATAGTACTATAGTATTTAAACTAGTTTTTTAATATGATTATTTTAATTTGATAATTTTTTAAAATTTAGAAACTAATAGTTCAGAAACATCTATGTGTTTAAACAAGAAATTTAAAAAACTTGTATAAAATTTACTTCATAAGATTATTTATTTCAACTGCAAATACTTATCGATTAAAAATGTTTTGCACGGGAAATTTATTAATTTTTATCTAAATTTCGTAAAATTTTTAAATTCATATTTTAAATTTACATATAAGTAAACTACAAATCATTAAAAATTAGAATAAAAATAACCAGGAAATTTCATTTGAATCGATATTTCCATCAAAGGTTTTTTTGACTTAAATACTAAATACTATTTTGAATAGAATAATCTTCGCTAAAAACATATAATTTAGGAATATTTTTTTCACAAAATTAATGAAAATGATTAAATTCAGCATATTCTCTCATTTGTGAACAATGGAAATTCACTTTTGAAGAAATGAAATCAAACACAAAGATATATACATGTAAGCGACAAGCGATAAAAATAGCGCAAGTCACAAATGGTAGACACCTGTCACTAATGTGAAGCTGACGCGCTCTCGATAAATACTGCTCCAGTGTGCGTGCGCAGCATAGGGAAAACCAGTTTTAACGGCATGATGTCGTACTGCTCGTCTTCTGTCGTCTCAGTGCGCGGCCTGCCTAAGATTTGCAAGCTCTAGCATGCACCACTTACATTTTTATGGTATTTTTTTGCTTTTTTGAATGATTTTTCTTTTTGTTTCTTATGCTTTATCAAATATGTTTTGAGACATTAGTTAAAAATTTTGTTGTAGTGAAACATGATTGCTTCTGCAAAATTTTATTTAGGTAGAAATTCAATTATATGAATTTTGGATTATTATAAATTTTATTAGTAATCTTTTATAGAGAAATATTAGTTTCAAAGATTTCTTGAAATAGAAACATATCTTTTGATTTTAGAAGAGTTTTTATTTCATACTTTCATAATAAAAACAAAAATATTGCTACTTGAGACTAACAAAAGATTTTTAATGCATTAATCTGCTGTTCACAAAAACCTCCATTGCATTGAAACATTAAAATTAGTTTTTATGATTAATTTTGAACTTGTGTGATAAGTAGGTATAAAAATGCATTGCAGGATAACAGAAGAATATTTTTTTGTCAGCAACATTAGCTTATACTTAAAATGTGAAGCTTTCAAGCAATTTTTTTAAATACATGAAATATGAATAAATGTATTAATATGTATTTTATAATTTTGGCTTAAAAAAGCATAATTTTGGACACTGTCTGATTGGATCTTACCAGGTTAGTCAATTTATTATGACAATTAATAAATACTTAAATTTATTTTCTTATTTTTTAATTGGGGTATTCTTTTGAATACCTGAAAGGAGCTTGATCGATGAACTTTTGGGATGTGTTTATTATTTTTTTAAATTTCAATGTCAATTTTGCCACACAATGAATATTTAAGAAGATATAATAAATACATTATTTAAACATACAAAAAATATTTAGAAATGAAGTTAATGCATTTGTGGGTGATTTTTTTTATTGTTACAGAGATGAGCTCTTAACTGCGATGCCGAAATTAGAAGTGTTTCTTCAAGATTGGAAAAATGCTCAGCAAAAATTGCAGTTAGCTGAAATAGAATTGCAAGATGCATGTCAAGAGAAATCATTATTGGAGGAGGCTATAGCTAATCCTAATCACAGTGTATATTCTTTACCTCATCGGTTAGTAGATAAAATAAGATTTTTTAAAATATTCTTTTGAGTCATTCCTTAGAAGTATTTCATAATTCTTTTGATCTTTTTAGATATGAAGAAACAACAATTGTGAAGTCGACAGTAAATTCAACTAAAGAAGCTGTCAATGAAAAATTAAATGAATGCAAGAAATGGCATTCTCTTCATTGTGTAAGATTTATTCAAATTTTTTATTATTTCTAATTAAAATTGGGTATTATAGATTGTATTTTTAAGTCTTATCTGAACTTTTAAGTTGATGATTAAAATTAAATTCCTTTATCATAGTTTAGTGCTCAACATAAATTTGTATGATTAAAGAAAAGGCCTTTTATATTTAAATTAGTACTGTTTCAAATATTCTGAATTAAAAAGTGAATTGAGATTTTTGTTTCACAATTGGGAAAATTAGTTTTTACAGATTATTAGGCATAAATTGAAATTCAGATGCAGCTCTTTTTTATCTAATTTTTTATTATATTTTCATATCATAATTTCTTTATGTTTTGCTGAAATTTCCATATCTTAAAAATTTTATTTTGACAGTCTAAATTACAATTTTTTATCGATAATTTACAAGAAGTTCCTAAACTGTATAGCTGTCTGATAATAATAAATTATTTTGTGCTTAAAAAAATTTTTTGTGACTATTGTGAATTGTAAAAAAATCTTTGAAGTAATTTTTTTAAAAAAGTTATCTAATTAACTGTGTATAAGTTATCAATAATCTTTATCAACCTTTAGAAAAATGCAGCACAATGAAGTTATACTAATCAAAATGAGAGCAACTAAAAGTCATTAACAAGTAACAGAATGATATGTAACTTTTACTTAAAAATGTATACAATATTGTTACAAAATAAGTACAAACTTATTTTGTAACACATATTATATTCTTGTAATTTACTCTTAAAGGTAGATAAAATGTTTATCTTTTGCATTTAGAATTATAAAATAATTTTAGTTGCTTACTTATATTTATTTTTATCATTTCAGGAATCACTTTCAACTGTTTGTGGATCTGAACTTGGTAAAAGATACAGTGATTCTACATCTGATCAGGATTTAGATAATTTGTCTATTTCTCCAGTGGTGGAATTTTTACAATCTGCTGGTCAAGGCCAACTTGTTCAACAAGTAAATTATTCAGTATATGTTAATTTGTATTAACAGTTTTAATTGAGGAAAATCTGTTGTAAATACTATTCAATACAGGTTTTATACATCTCCTTATTGAATCATTTAGAATTTGATTGTTTTAATCCATGACCCTGGTGGAATTTTCACTTGACGTCTAGAGGATTTGATTTCCTTAGGCATTCATTTTCAACTTAGAAAATTGTATCAATTTTGGTGTATTTATTTTATTTTTGAATATTTAATGAAATGCATAAAAAAGCCAGTTTTAAGCTAGGCTATAATAACATAAATAAAATTTGACTGAGAAGCAAACAATGCATAATTGCCAACTAGAGTAGTAATTGCCAACTGTAAGTTTTTTGTTGTATAATGAGGTTTCAGACCATGTGTTAAAACTGTGTAGATTTACAGCATTGTCAAATTAGTCTGAATATATAAAAGCTTTTTTTTTTTCTGCTATTTCTTGAACAGTGGTGAGTTAATTATATTAAGATACATTCTGTGTGTGTAATATATATAAATTTACTTTATATATTGTAAGGAGAAAAAGTTGTTTATATTTTACATTAAAGGATAATAAAAGGTTTTAATTTAAATAAAGTAAATTTTCTTTGATTACAAAATCAAATTTCATTTTTTAAAATTTAACTTGTCTTTTAAAAATTTTTGAAGTTGAGATTGAAAATATTTCTTAAAGAAGTTCTTAATCTTCCTGTACATCAATTATCTAAAAATAATTAATTTAAATAGCCTATCAGACCAGCTTTATCCAGATTTAACAGTGCCAGGTTTATTATCTGCATCATACAATCTGCATATTATTGTGATTAGTGTTGATGTCACCCTAAAAAATTTTATAATGCATTTTTGTTTTGTGAGCTTGTAAAATTCCAAAAACATATCTATAGTGTGTTGAAACTGGAAAATTTATTTTATTTAATCTTTGACTATGGATTAAAAATATTAAACTGTCAGTTTTATATATATAGAATTCAGTGAACCAATAGACCTGCTTTGACTTTTAGAAATAAATGATATTGAGAATAGATACTTGAAAAATATGTGAGTAGGCATTGACACTATGATTGGTGTAGAAAACTGAAAGAACCTGAATTTTGCTTTTTGTGCTCAAGAAAGATAACAATCATCACAAAAATTGCAAAGCTCAAGACATTTTACAGATTTTTCCCGGAGCAAGCCGATCAATTTCAACTACAATTAGCAAACTTATTAGTGATTGAGATGCTAATTACAAGTAATTATCTGTGCATTCTTGAGTGATTACACTTTTATTGTGACTTTAGTTCCAAAAATTATTGAGCTCATTTAACAGCTTAAAAAAAGCCATGTAAACAACTTTACAATTTAAGAATGCTTAATAAAAGAATTTTGAATACTCAAATAAAATCCTTCAATCTTACCTGAAGACATTTAATGCTTTTAAAGTATATTAATTTTAAATCTAATTAAATGAATATTTTTTTAAATAACGATGTAACTGGTTATTGCTGTCATGGTTTGAATATATAATTGAACAGTATTAAATGTATAAAATTTCAAATTTATTTGGCCAAAAATAATTGAGTATTTTTATTTGGTATCTAAATGTTGTTACCTCTCCTATAAAATTTACTGAGTCTTTCGAATAAATTTTTTGTAGAATATATATATAAATCCTGTTAATACTGAAATAACCCTTATAATATCATAAATTTTCTTCTGAATTTAATATCATGCAAATGTTATCTTTAATTATTAATTACCATTAAAGAGTTAATTTCACATGTAATTATATTGCAGATATTTTATAGAAATAAACTTTTATGTATGACACAAATATTTTTTTAATGTGTAATTTCTTATTTTAATGAGAATTTTATTAATTTTTTTAGTGTGAGCATGCTGAGAGTGAGTTATCTAATACTTTACAACAGCGTCAATTAGCGATGAGAAATTGCATTGATCTTTTAAAAACATATGCTACTATTATTTTACAGGTATTGGTAAAGCTATGTGACTAAATTATGTTAGGCATATTAATCAACATATCATTATATTTACATATATACTTTCTTTTATTTAGTTTGGTCCTGGTTATTGGGAACAAAACAGATGCCATAAATGGCAGATGTGGCTTGAAAGTTTACTTTCTGAATTTTCATCACTTAAGTAAGTTTTCTAAAATTTTTTGTATGTTAAAAAACTATTGAGCATATATTTCAAGCTCGCATGATTTTGTTATTTTGATTACTTCAGGTGTTTAGAAATAATTTCTGATTTTCGAAAGCAATATGGAACAGAAAGCCCAGAGTACCTGCAAATGGCTGTTTCCCTTAATGTGCAGTTTCAAGCCCTTGTAAATGAATGTAATTCCAAGGTTATATCTGTAAGTTATCTTTATTCGTAAACTGTATTTAAGTGAAGTATAATTTCAAATTATGGTTTGTTTTTCCTGATTGTTTATTAAAATAATTGTGGAATTTTTTGCACAACAAATTTGTTTTGAAATCTTGTGAGAAAAAAGATATAATTTTCACTTTTTATTATATAAATGAATGTACATTTGTTTTTGTTGAATTTTTATTAAAAATGAAATTTTAAATAATTAGAAAACTTCCTAAATATTATTCTTCATATATTCAAGAATTACATTTTTTCTTTTAAAACTGTAATTTATATTAATCTGAACATTCTAAATTAATTACCATATTTTCCTGTATATAATCCGCGGATTATGTGTTAAAAAGTTCGAATTTAAATGTGCGTATTATACGCCTTTGCAGATAATCTCACAAAAAAAATATTTTTCATCAGAAAAGTTTACAATAAAGTTTCGAAAAAAACGCCATTTATGTTTCATAAAACAAATAACAGATGGTGCCAATATTCAATTAACTTATTTTAACTATAATCAGCATTGTCTAATTACGTTCAAGAACAAATTCAGTTCTTCTGAACGGTTATTAAAGTTACAATCGTTAAAGTCATTTCGCATTCTGTTTTGACATGATCTGTTTCGCCGTGAAAACATTCAAATTAATAGATTGTCAAAGAGAAGTGCAAATTATTAATTCACAGAGTAAATTTTAAATTGAAAGCTATAGGGAAGGCAAATGAAAAAATGTCGACCAACGTGTAATGTAAGGTGAAGAACAAAACCTGCCCCGTACAAAAGAAAAAATTGTATTCCATGTGCATTAATCCTTTTCTTTCATTTAACTATTAAAAAATATAGTTTATTTTAAAAAATATTTCTAAACCACGTTTTGAAAGTTATTAAAATCTAAAAATCGATTAAGTTTTACTAGAATCTTCTCGGACTTAGATAGATATCGAGCTTTCATCTCAGCTAATCTCCCTTTGCGTTAAGGTGGATTCAAACAGATCTTATAAATGCTTTTTTCTGTAGAATTCATTACATTTTTAATTATAATAAATGCATTTTTTTATTTTATTTGTCACCAAATTATCAGCAGTATAAATTTTCGTTTATTTGTTTTAAAAATTGCCGCGGATTATACGCCGCTGCGGATAATGGGACACCTTTTTTCTTTGGCTCAAATAAAGGGGCTTGAGGATAATTCGCAGCTGCAGATTATATACAGGAAAATACAGTACTTTGAAAATTGAATTAAATATTAAATTTATTTGCAGTGATTATTTTTAAAATCCTGAATAGAATTTATTAAAGCTATACATTCTTGTCCATCACCACAAAGAATATTTGATTATTAGAAATATACTCCATTTTTAAATAAGCTTTCAGGAATATAAATATTATTGATACTTCTATTCATGAACCTCTAATGCATAAGCATTCATGATTTTTAGAACTAGTGATTACTAGTCCATTACATGGTTCCATTAATGCACTGCTAATTTTAATTCATATTTACAAACCGTAATTTTGAAAAATCTCTTTTGTGAATTTATATTCATACGTACTAAATCAAACTGAAATCTGAGTATCAATGCTGAAATTTGTGAAAGCTATGTTTACTATTGAAAAGTTTAATCTACTATCACTAAGCCTGAAGAGAAATCTATGTACTTTAGAATTTTCTTTCCTTGGTTTATTTTAGAAATTGCTGCTAATTCATTGCCCTTTAAAAATATTGAGGCCCAGGAATTTTTTGTTATTTATACTGGTAGTCAAAGTTAAATATCTGTATTAAATCAAATCAGGTAAAACCTTTAATGAGAAGCATATAAAGTTAAAAAATAATTACGATTCATTTTGATCAGACTTGTGAAAATATTTTTTGTTATCAATTGATTTTGTTCAATAGTTTAAATTATTGTTGGCTAAATTGTTACTCAACAGTTTAATTTACATTTTATTGTACATTATATTTTGCTTTTTCTGAAATTTAATAATTTCTATTAAAAGTTTAGTAATAATCATTAAAATTTATTTTACAGGTTGTTGATCGAATACGTATTGAAGGAATTGAAGATGTTAATGCTATTTCTGCCTTTTGCAAAGAAACCAAATGTGCCTTATTACATTACCTTAGAGGTTGATATATTTTTCTCTAATTATATTTGGTGCTATAACTATTCTGTAGATGTTATAATTTCATTCAAATATTTTTAGAGTCTGGAGAACCTTCTCACCTTGCTTTTCTGTGTGTTGTGGGACAAGCAATGTGTACAGTTAGAAATCAGCTGTTTATGATGGAAAATACTGCTGCAGGTAAGGGCTATATTTTTGAAGTGATTATGTGTGTATAAATGAATATATGTACCATTGATTCAACCATACCTTTGATATTTTGTTAATTTTCTCTATAGAAGTTCACTTTGATGATATTAATGGAAATGAATCTTTTTTTTTAATTCTAAGCCTTTGTAATGTCATTCATTCTAAAATCAGCACTTAATGTGAAATATGCTATAAAATATCAGTGCTTAAAAATTGTAATTTTTAATATTTTGTTAGCAGCTAGTGACAGACTTGTAGAACTAACATCTTGGAATGGAGATTGGTTCTTGGATGAAATATCAAGTACTTGTGGAAATCTGAATGAATATGTATTGTTGCTACAAGATAGTTGTGAGGTATGCTTTTGTCTTACTATCTCTTTTATTATCTAATGGAAATTTGTACAAATCTTGGTATTATTGAAATTATATATTTAATAAAGATTATTTTTAATTTTAATAAACAGAGTTTTCATGTGGAAGTATTTTTTAAGATACAAATAATGAGAAGTTTCTAAGTTTTAAATTGTTCATTGAAATTTTTTTGTTTTCTATAATTTATGTGATTTTTTTATGTTATTTCCAATTATATAATTCTATTGATAGCAATTGATATTGAAATTTATATCCTCAAGGCATTTAGATTTTTCACGACTTGTTTTTCATACTGACAGCTTTTTCATAGTAAATGGGAATTTTTTTTAATTTAGAAATGCTATACATTATCAGACCTGCCAACTTTTACGCATCGTGCGTAAATTTTACGCAAAGTCACCAGGTTTTACACATTTACTGATAGCATGCATTATTTTACGCGTTTTGGTTCTACTGGGCAAAGTTTGAAAAGGAAAATTTTTTTATATATTAGCATATAATAGCAATCTTTTCTCGCTAGCCGTGATGAGAAACGGAAATTTGAACCCCATTCAACCCATCTGTGGGAAGAGAGAACTGACTTCCTTCCCAGACAGTGGTCACAGAGGCTCCGATCGGTCCAAAAATGCCTTTGTCAAACCAATCGGGGTGGGTAAGAGCACGGCTCCAGCTTTAAAAACTATAGATGGGGAAAAGAATTTATAGAAGTATAAGGGATCAAAACTGGGCACTATTCATTTTCACTACTGTGATTGGTGGACTGTTGCAGATGCGCGGAGTTAATTCGAAAACAAACATTTGGGCTGTGTTGTGACTGGAGTGGCTGACGATAATTTGTGAAGATGGCTGTTAGTAAACCTAATAAATCTTATTTTCAATCTTTTAAAAATAGCTATAGTGTCGAATTTCCATGCATTAAAGCATCTTCTAAAGGAGTTAAGTTTGCTCACTACGTAGTTTGCAACTGTGATTTTAATATATCTCATGGTGGTCGTTTTGATATTCAAGGCCCAAAACATGTACAGGAAGCAAAAAAGTACAGCAAGCACTTTGAAAATGGAAGCTTATTATAAAAATGATACTCATTAAGTCACTCGGTCTGAATTATATTTCACTTCATTCTTGATTGAGCACAACATACCACTCAGCGTTTCTGATCATGCTGGCTCTTTTCAAGAAAATGTTTCCTAAAAGTGAAACTGCAAAGCGTTATGGATGTGCTCAAACCAAAACTTCTGCCATTATAAAGGAATTAACATCGGACGAAAAGGAAAACGTCTTTAAACTCCTGCAAAATTCATCCTTTTCTGCTGCATGTGATGGCAGTAATAATAGCGTTTCGAAATTTTATCCAATTGTTGTAAACTTTTTCAATCCCATTCGTAAATCTGTTCAAAGCTCCTTATTGTCACTTCCAAGTTTATCAGGGGTTGTATCAGGAGAAAATATAAACACTTTAATTTTAAACGAATTGGAACGATTAAATATCCTTATTAAGCATTGCATAGCCTTTGGTGCTGATAATGCAGCAGTAATGCAAGGGAAGAAAAAAGGTGTGATAACCTAGTTAAGAACAAAGCAAGAAAATTTGATATCTATTGGTTGCTCTTGTGACTTGATAAATCTTGCCGCTGAGAAAGGTGCTGCAAGCTTACCTATTAAAGTTGATGAAATCATAATTGACATTTATTATTATTTAAATAGGAGCTTGAAAAGAAAAGAAAGCCTGAAAAAATTTCAATAAATGTGTGACATAGATACTCAAAATTCTTAAACATGTTTGCACATGTTGGCTTTCATTACAAAAAAGTGTTCAAAGACTTATAGATCAATGGGATCGTATAATATTTTATTACAGTCCAGTCATCCACAAATTCATGAACTTGAAGATATTATGTATAGTGTGTTCAAAGATTACTATTAACTAAGTTTGTTAATCCATCCATGATTCGAAATGTACCTTTGTTTGAAGTGGATTATCATTGTTTTGATAATCAAAAAGAATTTTGTGATTTAACCATTGGAAATACTACATCTGATGTTGTGGCAATATTATCTGATGAAAAAAAATTTTTTTTCCTGATGTTCGGAATTAGTTTACAACTTGTGATTATATTGTAAACAAATTTCCAATGGAACAAGATCTTTTGCATCATTTGCAGTTGCCAGGTGTGGATAAACTAGACGAGACCAAATTTTCAAGTGTAAGGTACTTTGTTCAAAAGTTTCCATTTTTGCTGCCGGTTAATGATGGTGAATCTGAGGATGTGGCTATGGATGAGCTAGAAAATCAGTTTTCTTCATTGCAAACTGAAGACTTATCCAAGTTGAAAAATGAAAATGAAAAGATTGATTCTCTGTGGTTTAAAATTGGTGATTTTGAGAGAGTAGATAAAAGTGACAAATATGTGATAGAATATCTAAATTCATGTTATCTTGATTAGTGATACCCCATAGCAATGCAGAGTGTGAAAGAATTTTTAGTTTAGTGAAAAAGAATCGAAATGAATTTAGAAACTGAAAATCGAATAATAATGTAGAAAAATTGCTTATTGTGAAATCGTTAAGCGATGGATTTTGTTATGGGCAAGAGTTCAGTAAGAGTTTGTTAGAAAAGGCTAAAAAAGCCACTGTTACATCACTGAATTCTTCCAATGTGTAAAATATTAAAGAAATGTATTTAATGAAGAAAATTTTGTATGGAGTTTTTTTAATCTTTAACCCATAATTTTTATTTTATTAATTGTTGTATTTATAATTATTAACTTTAATTGATTTAAAAGCGATTATGTGCAGCAGAATTATGTTCAGATAACTTATTTTTGTGAATTGAAATAAATATTTCAACAGAGTGCAATTTAGTGTCATTGTGGAATGCAAAATATTTCCTTGTAAGTATTATTTTAACATTCAGAAAGCACAAAAGTTGTAGTGTATTATGAATTCATTCTGGAATCTATGACTTTTAATTATTAAATCTTTAGATGAATTAAATTCTTAGCATCTGCATTTTCATTAGTTAATAATTTACTTTTAATTAACATAAAATTAATAGTCAAGTAAAATCTTAGTTACTTAAATTAAGAAAATATATATCTATTATGTAATTTTGAAAAGAAAAAACGAAAAAGAAGTTTTACTGAAATACTTTTTCAAGCTGGGTAGGTATGCATTATTATATAAATTTTAGCTGTTAGTGCCCCCATACTTTTTTTGTATATATTTTTTAATTTTGAAGTAATTTTATTTATATTTTTAGTATTTTCAAATCTAAAGATGTGAAATTTTGTTCAGAATATTGTAAATAGTTTAGCAATTTTATTGTAAATAAAAAAATACTAGAATTATTTTTGTAGCAAATTTTCTCAGTATTTTTGTGGTATATGTTCAGATTACATGGATTTTCATTTCAAATCTAAGAATATCCTAATATCCTTGCATAGTATTAATTTTCTCATAAATAAAACTGTTTTTCAGAATTTATTATTGAGTTTTATCAATGCAGAATAAATTTTTTTTAGCTTATTTGATTATCAGAGGCTGTTTCTGGACCAAATACAGCACTGATATAAACAGCAAAAATAATCTGCTTGTGTTTATAAGTTTACATCTTGTAGAACTTCAAAGTAATGCAATAAATTATATGCATTAAATTTTTTCTTATTTTCATTCAATAGATCAGAATTGCTGTTTGAAGTCAAACAATTATACAAATTGATACTGTTTCTGAATTTTTTATGTGTTGTTTTTAAATATTATTTAATAATTGTAATTAGCAGGAATTAATTTTAGCAAGAAAACTTCTAAACAATCAAATCTTTAATATTCAGTATCATTATTTTCATTTAAAATAAAAATTTTATTAATATCATTTAAAGTATTTTGTTATTGCAAGTCTTCAAAAAGGGAAAATCTTTAGCCATGAATTTTATATTGATATTTTGAATTGACAGTCATGTAAATAATTTTTTACTATTATAATTTTAAAAAAATAGCTTGCATTACCACAAATCCCACATTTGGAGAAAATGGACTGTAACAATTTTAAATTGTGCAGGAACACCATACTATATTAAGTTGGAAGAGCTTAATATAGTATGGTGTTCCTGCACAATTTAAAATTGCACTGTGTTCCTGCACAAATTAAGCTTTGGATATTGCAAATACAAAAATCTTAACTTTTTTTGTCATATCAGTTTAGAAAAATGCATAAAATGTAAATTATAGGCAGGAATCAATGAAATTATAGTTAATTTCATGAATGTATTTATATTTACTCATCAAATTATTTAAATGTTCATATGTATAATATTCATACAATGTCGTAAAAACATTGCAACAATGAATTATCAAAGTTCACTTAAACAGAACATTGGTAGAAATGCAGCACTTCTAAAAATGTAACTTTTAAATATAACAAACAATCATGTTTTTTCAGTAATTATAACATCATAATATCTCAATGTATTTATGCCAAGGTAAATGAGGAGTTAAATAAATGCTTATCAAGTTAGAATTTTTCATGGAAACTGAAAAGATAAGTTATTAGATAGATTGATAAAAAATTTATGTCTGAATTAAAAGAATATGCTTGAAAATTACACAATAATGGATTCTTTTTCATGTAAATACAATAATTTTTGGGAGGAATATTTAATGTAATTATTTTGTGACATTTATTTTACATTTTATTTGTTCACTACCAAATTTACTATGCAGAGGAATGTTATTTTCTTAAGGTGGTTTTATTTTAGTGAATCATCAACAAAGATATGATTAAAGTTCTTTTTTTAGTAAAAAATATCTGTGTTTGAAAAGAAATATTTTGTGCAAAAAGTATCATATTTGAATGCTAAATATAAAAGCGTATTATTTTTGCCCAAATTGTTAGGTTATAACTTTTTTTATTTATTTTATCAACTTATAAATAGATTTTTTGCTGTATTAAAATAAATTTTTATGAATCCTTTTGTTTATTTTGACACAGTAGCATTATTTTTACTTTAATAGGCAGAAAATGTAGAATTGATGTCTGCAATACAAGGTGTAAAATCAGTAAACCTTGTTTTTACTGCATTGGAAGAAGTAAGTTGAAATATTTGTTTTCTATTACTAATATTAAAAGTGCTTTTATGTGTATGAATATATATGTTATGTAATAGTTTAATAAATGCTAATATAAAAATTTTAAATTTATTATTGTATCAAAAGTAAATTAATATTGTTGTATTTGTATGTTCAAACATATCTTTTAATTTTAGGATCTTATTTTGAACTTTCAAGACATTATTCTTCCAGAAGCCATCAAAGCAGCTCTTGAGCCATCTGTAATGGAAATGGTTGCCAAACTTGATCGAATAATTGCTCGGTGTGGCATTCCTTTGGATAAATTGATTGCTGATTTAGAAAGTCATATTACTAGCCTTATTATGAAAACACCAGTATGTAAAATGCTCAAATAGAGATTTCAATGTCCTTTTTTAGTGTGATTATGATGCTATGGATATTTAATTGTGTATATATGTATATATCTCTATTTAAACAAAATATTTTAATATTAAGAAAGTCCTTTTCTGATTAGAATATTATAATTATAGCTATAAAAATTTTTTTATCGCAAGTTAAAACCATTTTAGTTTTGAATTGTGGAATTTAAAGCAATTTTTGTTCATCCACTCACTCTGAAAATATTACTGGAAAGGCTCTAACATTTTTTAAGCATGCATACAAATCTGAAACAGTATATTAGAGAAAGAATTACAATAGATGATGTACTCTTGACACAGACTCATATTTCTTGTGTATGCATGAGTCCTTTCAGTTATTATTTGCCTATAATGTATAATTTAATGAGATGAGAAAAGCAATCACTTCATGGTTATGTTTTTAATTTTTTCTTGTACTATTTGATACCCACATCTACAAAATCAACTACAGTTTTACTGGTAAATTTATTCTTATGAAAGTTTCTTATTGATAAAACCTTTATAATAAGCTTTTATCTTCCTAGTTATTTGTTTTAATATTAATGTATTATATGTAGGAACTGAATTCGTGGGGTGTTTCCACTCTACAATAAAGAGACTTACTTGTATATGTTAAATTATCCAATCACAGTTGTAATGGCAACATTTGCTTGTATTAAAGTTAGTTTTGTTAAAACACTATTTCAATAATGAATTGTTTGAAAATTAATATTGATTCCTTATAACTAATTTAGCGATGAAGTGGTAATTTTATATATATTAAAATTTTTATATCTAAAAATGAAACAAAATTATCATTATATTTACTTTTGATTTTGTTAGTTTGTCATTAAATTGCTAGTTTATAATTTATCTTTGTCGATTATAGAGTAATCAGATTTATTTTCTGAAGGATATTTCATTTTTCAACAGCATGTTAAATATAATTTTTTAAGCTCTTAAAGGTTACACATTTTTATGACACTAGTGCCATAAATGCTTGAATAGTTTAGCTTGAAATATTTTACTTTGTTTAAACAATAATAATACCATATTGATATGTTATTATTAAAACTTTATATATATTTCAGATATTAATTAAAATATTCAAAGAAAAATCTTGTGCAATATAATGAAATTGTATTTTTTATTATATTGCACTTTTATTATTTATTTTAGTGCAATATGAAAAAATATTACTTAATCAATATTTATGTATTTTAAAACTTAAATATTTAATATAAGGAAAAAATAGTTATTTTTATGATATTTTACTGAAATATTTTTAAGGTACTCTTTATTTTGGAATGTGTTTTAGTAAAAATTAACAGTACAATAATTTAAAGTTTACTTCATAAATTTTTAGATTTAATTTTTAGCTCTAAATATACATATATTTTTAAAATGTTGTCTTTATACCTGTGTGTATTCTTTTATTTTATATTATAAAATATACTTTAATTTTTGCCATTTAAAAGTTTATTACAATTTTTTTTATATTTTCATTTGAAAATTTGCTGTTTTAAGCTAAAATTAATTATATGTAATTCTTTTAATAATAAAAGTTGATAATTATAACAGATTTTAGTGTTAGCCTTCATTTTTTCATATATTTCTGCATGAACAAATCATTTAAAAGATATATGTAATATATATGTGTGTGTATATATAAATCAATAGATAGCATATTTTTTTCCTTTTTTTAGGTTGCTGAAAACAGAGTATTTGATACTGTGAAGAAGTTGAGAAATGAATTTGAGTCACTTATGCAAAGAACTGAACCACAAATAATTGGTATAAAAATTGCTTCATACATTTTTAAAATGTTCATTTAAAGAATCAAATTCTTTTTTAAAAATATACATTGTTCAAAATGAAATAAATATTACTTTAATTTATAATTTAGGTAAAATTCTAAATGACTCATAAGTTTTATATTACTAAAGTATTTATTCAATAAATACTTTTATTAGCTTCTCTGTAATAACACACCATTCATTTCGTCCATTTTTGAAAGTATTAACAAGAGACAATCTCTATATTAGTTATAGCATTTGTTAATAAAAATTTATTTAAAATAGGGCTCTTTTTGTCAATGAATTGTATTATATTTATAATTATTTTTTTTCTTAGGTCTAAATCAGGGTCAAAAGCTACTGATGGGTTTCAATGGATTGTTTACTAAAGTTGATTCTGATTTGGAAAAATTGCTATCTTTTCTAGATAAAATCAATGTTCCTTTAAAGTGGCAAAGCATGGAATTTTATATTGATTCCATTGCTTTGTGTGTAAGTTTTACTCTGATTTAATTTTAAAAATCTGATTTTCCGTGATAAATGTAAACTTGTTATAATTTAATTTCTGATTTTTTTTTTCTATCTTGTTAGCCTTCAATACATCATATGGAAGCTCGTCCTATTTTAAAAGATATATTTTTTGTTAGAAAATTGTTGGCAATGCAACAGTCATTTCATGCCTGTTACTCTTTTGCTTCAGTACTTCATATAAACTCCAAGAATGCTGATAGAGATATTCGCTTAATCACTGATCATCAACTAATGAAACCTGTGAAGCAATATACAGCTGATTACATTCATCACATGGTACATTACATTATTATTTCTTTTTAATTAATAATATTTTTTCCTTTAATTTTTCTCTTATTTACTGTGTAATTTCTGGTAATAGTTTTCAAAATTCAATATTGATCATTTGAGGCTTAAAATTAAATCAGTCAAAAATAATTCTAATTTTTTGTGATGAAATAAGTAATTGAACTAATTTGTTTGTGTTTAGGTTAATAAAAGCTATAGCTATCATGTTCTTGTATTTATTTTGCTCTCTGAAATTACATTCAAGCATTTGTAAAGAAACTTTTATTTTGTCTTATTCCTTACTTCATAATTATTCTTTACTATATAATTCATAATTGCATTAATATAGATCTGTTTTAATAATTTTCTAGGCTCTTGGATTGCCATCCTTAACTATTGGTATTGCGATATGTCAAATAATGAACTACTTTGAGCCTGATGTGTCAGCTAAAATTGATGTGCAACATCCAAACATAGAGAAAAAGGTCACTTTAGAAGAATTAGTGTTGAGTACTTGCAAAGTCTGCATTTCTAAACACTTTTTAGAATCTCAAATACCTCCTTTAAGTTCTTTTCTCAACACTTTTGATACAGCTTGGCGTAAAGAAGATTTAGCGAGGTAAGTACTTTTATTTTGCTGGAGTTAGAATTTATATTATTATTACATAGTTCTAATTATTTGTGGTGAATCAGGCTTAATCTTTTCAAGATGACATGTCTCCAAATGGTTAGTTGAATAGTTCATTGGCTCATTTCCCAACTTGGTGTGGATGCATGTGGTGGTTCAGAATCCGTTTAAAACCAAGTCCTAATCCAATTAGCCTTCAAGTGTAAAAAAAAATGACTGTTATTGATTTATTGAGTGACAAATCAGGATAGTTCATCTAAGATAAAGACCCATCACATGATAGAGCAGAATCAAAAGGAAAATGCTGCAAAGAGGTTTCATGTCACAAAGCCTAACTAAATTAAAGAAATCGCTCAAAAAATGTTTTACAAGTCTTCACATTCTAATTTTTGGTGCCATTGAAGGTACTCTCATAAACAACCGTATATATTAAAACTAGCAATTAATAATAATTTTATTTTGAAATATATATAAAAATTATTTATCTTGATTAATAATTTTTGAATGTGTTATTTAAATTATTTAAAGTTTTAAGTGATAAGTTAATTAATGAACTTTAAAGTAAGGAAAAATGATCAATATTTGAACAAATAATATGATTTGAAATAAAGATTGATGTATAAAATCTTGCACAAAGAAAAGTAAGTTTTTTTATGTTTGTATATCAAAATAATCTAATTTTTTATTCTCCTTAAAATGAGTCCTTATTTTCAGCTATATAAATAATTGGTTTGTGTATTATGCGAGTATAATAATTTCTGATTAAGTAATATGTTTTCTTATTATAATTTAGTGTCAGTGCATTTATGTAAGAAAGGAAGCCAGTTATGTATATATCTGAAAATAAATTTTAACAACTGTTAGGGAACGCTACATTTCATATTAGTGGAAAATTATAAGAAATATTTGAAAAGCTGTCCTTAATTGAGAATCACGTGGAAAGCTGTCTGAACTCTATTTTGCAATTTTCAGATTGATGTTCAGTAAATGGCAATTTGTGAAGAAACTAAAGTGCAAAATCCCAAAATTATATACAATTTAAATATAATAGTCACAGAATGTCAGCTAGTGATAATTAAAAACATTTCATTTGAAATTGTGTATTAATACCCCCCCTCCTCTATATTAATTTTTCCTTTTGTGTATATGAAAAATGCATAAAGAACAATTCATAACATTGAAAATTCTCACTTTGCATCTTAAAGCCAAAACAATGCATTCTTATTTCTTAGATTAATTTTACATTTAGTTTCATTTATTTATTTATTTATTTACATTTATAGTAAAATTTTTCTTATCCAAACTAATGATTCATAGTCCTGTTGAGATAAAAAAAATTAATTAGTAATAAAATTATTAATATCAAAGCTTCTGGTATGAAATTTATATTTCTAGTCAGTATTACTATAGTGTTTATATGTATATGTATTTTTGTATAGCTATATATGTATTTTTTTAATTCTAATGAATTTATTTATAATTTTTAACAAAATGTTTTGGTTCAGATTATAACAAAATACTTTGGTGTCTGACTGTTAGATCCTTTAAAAAAATCTTATGTTTTTTTTAATAAAATCTTAAAAGGCAGGTGACAAATTATTTATCAACTGTTGTTGCACATGTAAACAAATAATTTCAGTATATTTATTGATGATTTTTATCATTAAGTTTAAATCTTTTTTTATATTAATCATAGGCGTTTAGAGAAAATTCTTCATATTACAAGAGGAAATCAACAGAGAGCACAATTGCAGTTTGCTCGTTTTCAATGGTTAAATGAAGATCTTTTGTTGCACACAAACATCGCTGCTCTTCCAGTAACTTCTGTTTCATCTAGAACTTCTATTATGTCTGAAATTCGAAAGGTAATTTTCTGTACTTTGATTTGTTTAATTGTGTTTTAAATTATTAGTTGAAGATTAAAATAGGTTTTAATGTAAGTGTTTAACTTTTAAAAGTATCAGGATATGCATATATATATATATATTGCATTTCATAATAAATTGGTCTTTAATTTCAATCCTTTTTTAACTTTCTTTTGATTGTTTCTAATTTTTTTAGATACTCCATGTCTTTTTTCTAATCTATTAATAACCTTCTCTTTTATGCATAAAATAAGGTAAATAGTTTTTGAATCGAAAAATTTTTCCTTATTGGCTTTCAAAGTGTTTTCCTTTTCTATTGACAGTGGTTTTCTGATTGCTTTGTCACATTTTTTTGATTACCTCATCTAAATCTATAATATGCTATCCTTTCGTTTTCAGCTATAGAAATAGATAAAAATCCTCTGGTGCTAAATCAGAAAAATAGGGAGAGTATTCCAGAGTAGTAACAATGTCTTGCTAGGTACTTTTTCACAATCAGTACTATGTATTAAAGCATTATTATGTAAAGAAATCATTCAGTTACACAATTTTTAAGTTCTCCAAAGTAAAGTCTTTTGTCTGTTTGGCCTTCAGTAATAAATTTGTAGCTAATGATACCCTTATAATCAAAAAACGCCTTCAACTTCACTTTCCATCTGGTTTTGTCACATTGAAAATTTTCCTTCTTTGATGTTTTTGCTTTCCATTCTCTTGACAGTTGAATTTGTCTGAGGGTCATAAATGAATTAGCATGTCTCATCACTTGTCACAATTTTCTTCAAACTGCTGTCTTCATCATCAATTGTGTCAATCAAATGCCTGCACATGTTCACTTTCACTTTTTATTCAGCTGATTACATTTTTGAAATCGTATGCATATAAATTACCATGTGAAATTCTAAGTTTGGAGTCAATAATATCAATGATTGTTTAAATACCTACACAGGCAATTTTCGACTATGTTTTACATTTTCATTTTCAATAGAAGAGGAGGATACCTAATTTGATTGTCATTCTTTATCTTATACGACCTTTATGACAATACTCGTATACTACTCATAAGGTCATTTTTTTCATGGTTCAAGAAAAATACAAAATTTGCACACTGCTCTTAAAATGGCATTTCAAAATCTGACAAATGAAAAATTTACTTTTGAGAAATAATCTGCAGCTGATGTTGATAGTACTGAAAATGGCTTCCAAGTAGCTGTTTTACCCAGTAGTGCTGCCAATCTTGTGGGAAAAAAATGTTCACTCAAAGAATATCTTCATGAATGTAGACAATGACTCAGGAAATTTAATGACAAACTGCTAGCTCTGTAACTTTTGGCTCTACAGTTTGTTGGTTCAAATCACACAGTGCTTATTCTGTGGCTTGGGTATTTGTCATGGTTCAAAATCCATTTTAAACTGTAGGTACTGGTCTAATAAGCCTGTGTCTGCAAGAAATGACCATTGAGCAATGAACAAACCAAATCCTTTTTTTTTTTTTTTTATCCTATGTTGGGATAGCACCCTTATTGGCCATGAATCCTCTGGCAGCCCAATATAAATTAGCCTTATTGTGAAAGTTGTCGAGTAAACAGTTAAAAAAAAAAAAGCGCGGGATAGCTTGTCAAATGAATAAAGTCTATAAAAGCTCCTGAAGAACAGAAGGTACAGTAGGGCGTGTTGACCACGCTGATACAGCTTAAGTGTCCTTGGATATGTCCAGTCAAAATTCTGAAATTGGCTGTGAAAATGGAGAGTGGAAGGCACATGGGGAGTGGAGATTTCAACTGGGAACCCCAAGCCTTGTCTTTAGTAATTTTGCTATATGAATTATGAAAGTCTTTGAGGAATTTGTTTTTAAGTTTCAGATTTGTTGATATATGGAATGAAATCAGCCTGTTGCAGTTTACATCCATTCTTTGCAAGGTCATCTGCTTTTTTTGTTCCCATAGATATTACAATGGCTAGGTATCCACTAAAGAACAATCTCCCACCTGTCAGAAATGGCATGATTGAAGAGTGATTTTACTTCTTCCACGTGAAATGAATCGCTTATTAAGTATGAAGTGATGGCCACAATAGCAGACTGGGAGTCAATAAAAAAGACAACTTTCTTTAGTAGAGTGCTCAGTCCAAGAAGATTCACAGTGGCACACTTTATGGCCTCAATTTCAGCATTAAAATTTGTGGCCCCAGATCCCACAGATAAAGATTCCTCAAAAATCCCCTGCAGTACACACCAGCTCCAGTTGAGTCTCCTGTTGCCGAGCCATCTGTGTAAATGTTGAGTCAGTCATCACTTGGATATTTTGTAGCGATAGTCTCTAGGGAATGGATTCTGAGAATCTCTGGGTTAGCATCGCACTTCTTTTCTAAAGAACTGATTGTGAGGCATAAGGTTGGGATTTTACGAACAGGGGGAGGCTCAAATTTGACAAGGCGGGAAAGTTTGAGTGTGAGGGTTTAATCCCTTTTGGACAAAAAATTTGCATGAGTTTTTATTCTTAATGTGGAGGGGATATAATCCCTCCAATGGTCTAAGTCAAGTCCCCTGCATTTTTCATAAAGCTTTAAAAGACAAACCAAATCTGAGAATTAATTTACTCTTTTTCATACTATCGTGTACTGTTAATTTTTCATAATTTCTTTTTGTGAATTTGTGATATTTTTGCATTTTTTTTTTTTCGAATTTTTAAATGATATAAAAATTTTTAACTTTTTTATTCAAGAGCATTGGTAACTGTTTATTTGAGCATTATGTTTTACTACTATTTACTTAGAATCTACACAATGGAATTTCAAATACCATTTCCTTGCACCTTGTTCTTCAGATGAAAAGGGACAAGTTTTTATTATATCTTTTCTGTTTTTAATTTCTATTTTTACTTGTAACATTTTTTTCTATTGTTTTCTAAGTGATTCTTCATATTCTTATGGAAACATTCATATTAAAATCTTATAACTCTAGTTTTTTTTTAATGTATTAAAATTTCTAAGAGAAATTGTGAACTCAAATATTTTTCACTTTAATCATACATTCCAAGATTCCATTAACCTTACGATGATAGATAGATAGATAATATACCTACTTTATCTACTATAATCAAGACTGACAGCATTTTTTTTCAAATGTTTAAACAGTATTATTGCTAACTTTTTCGATTTTCTGTAAGATTCTATGTTTTGAAACCTTTTTGTTTTATAAAATGTGGTAGCATAATAAAAAATCAGTTTAAAAAAATAAAATTATCATTTTCATTTATTTGAGAAATAGAACAATGGATGTACAAAATAATGCATAGAAAAAGAGCTGTGCAAAGTAAAACAGATTGCCTTAGGTATTCTATACTTTTTTTTTTTATAATTTTCAATATTTTTAATTTCTTTTGCAACTTAGGATTTAAGATTTTAAATTTTGCTTTTATATTATTTATAAACACAATTTAAAAATAAATACTGGTTTTTGAATTTATTGATTATAAATATCGGTTAAAAAGCTAGAGGTATTTTAATTTATTTTATGTTTTTGATATCAAATTTAATGTTTCATAATATTTTCTAAAGTTAACATTTTTAAACATTTTTCCTTATTTTGCTTGGTAAATGTTTTAAAAATTACCCAAGTGTGAATATTAATAAAAAGTGCTAGTAAAAAATTAAGTAATTTTAGTTTAAAACAATTTAAAAAAATTCAATGAAAATAGAAATCTCTTTAGGAAGGCAGCAAAAATATAATGCTATTAAAAGTCATCCATAGAGAGTTCTATTTTTTTCATCACTTGCAAAAGGGAAAGAAGATTTAATGCTTTATTGGATGCTCTTTGTACTAAAAGTAGTCTTTGAGTGTATATTTGTGTATTCTTATTTAATGTGTGAAACAATTTTTAAATTTGCATTATTTCCAAAAAATTTTTATCGCAGAGTTTTAAGACTTTTTATTATCTGACTTTATTTTTTAATTAATAATCACAAGGAATAATACCATGCAATCAATAATATCGTGATCCTGATACTTTGTATAATAATGCATTAAAATTTCATTTAACAATATAGCATGTAACTGTTGAATGTGAAGTTTCAGTGAAAAATCTCTGACAAAGATTAAAAAATCTTTTTCAGAGAAAAAATTGTGGGATGTAATCAGATAGGAATGTGTATAAAATTCCCTATTATATAAAATATTTTTAGATGTAGGAAATACTCAAATGCTTTTATAAAAGTGATAAAGCCAGAGTAAAAATAAAACATTATAAAATGAAGTAATAAAAATAATTAATTTAAAAATTTATTAAAATTTAAATAGGCTGCAAATAACTGTTAACAATTGTGTAAAGTTTTTGCAGAAATATGTGGGGAATCAAGTAACATAGTTTTTTAATCAGATACAAGTGAATTTAAAGTTTGACAAATTTGTCTTTTTATTTATTTAAGCTGTGTTAATAGTATTTTGATTTTAACTTTCTTGTTACATTGTGCATTGCCTATGGACATAAATCTTTTAAATTTCTTATATCTTTGTTGCATTTATTTCTACAGTACTATTTGTTACATTTTGTAATTGCTAAACGTAAATCAAGATAAAAGTTAGGAAAAATAAGTAAGTAAAAGCTACATATGAATATAGGATGGTGAATGTAGTTAAAGAATAAAATTTCAAAGAAGGGTGTGTAAATGCATTTAAAAGAAACTAAAATTTTCATTATTTGATAATAAATTCAAAGAAAAAATGAGCAGACCTGTAAGCATTACACTATTTATATGTAAATAAACTTAGTTGAGTAGTTAAGAGTAGATTACAAATGTTGTTTTAAAATTTTGTCTTTTTTATTTTTAGACTGTAAGTGCCTTAGTTACATTTGACTGTGTTGTAAACACTGCTCAGGAACGCTATTTAGCTTTAACGGGTGGTGTTGAACAAAGATTGAAGTGGGCTGCTGGTGCAAATCCATCATTAAGTACAGTGCAAGAAGAATTTGAAGCTGCTATTTCTAATAAGACTGGTATTGTCACGGTATGAAAAATTTGGATTATTATTGAATTTTATTCATTATTAAAATTTGGATTATTCATTATTTTTAAGTGATAACATGCTATTCACATTGTAGAATCTCATGTAGCACTTTTAAATGTTAATTTAAAAAAGTGAATTGTTATACTTATTTTGCTGAAAAAACTATACATTTGTATGTATTTGTTAATATAAATAATAAAATTGAATTCACAAGATAAATTTTTGCAGAATAGCACTTGCAGATACATTTCCAAATAATGACTTGAAATAAGTAGAATCCAAATTTAATTTTATTTTTTGTTTTAAATATTTGACCAGGAGATTAAATTGCAAATAGCAATAATGGCTAATGGTCTGTTTGATATCAGTTATATAAAATAAAACATTTCAACCACTTATAATAAAAGAAACAAGAGTTTTCGAAATTTTGAAAATCTTCACCAAAAAATATAAACATGTAAATGCTTACTTGGTAGCTATTATCATTTTATGAATCATAATATTCGAAAAATTTTGGTTAATAATAAGGCTCTTATCATAAACATTTATAATATAAATTCTGGTGTAATTATATGAAATAATTAATGTTGTGAAATTAATTTAAAATCAAGGTCAACTACAAAAATATATTAAAATTCAGAGTTTTCATAAGCTCTTGTTTTTTGTTCTAGTTAGAATTTTTTTAACTAATAAATTAACAAGACTAATGAGTTTTTTATTTTTAAGGAAAAAATATTAATTATTATGATATTCTGCATTACATACCTTTTTGAAATTTGAATTGTAAAATTTTGATTGTATTTAAATAACCAATGATTTCAATCCTAATTTATTATTTTTTTTTATCTCATTTCAGTTTCAAAAAATTGTTAAGCATAATTCAAAAACTAAAAGTTTATAATTTTGTGTTCTTACTGCATACTGTTCTGAATTTTATGTTATTTTGTTTCCATGTGTAAGTGTAAATCTGGACCTTTATCTTGGTTATTTTGTTTTAATAGCAAATTTAAAGGAAAATAATTTTTAAATTATTTTAAATCAAGCTTATTAGTAATATATATAGAAATTATGGAATTAAATGCACACACATTATTTTATGCAAAAAAGAATGACTTCTGTAAACATTCATTGAACATCAATTATAATAAAACATCACATAAAAAGTAATCAACCAAAAAATCACTCTGTATTTTAATGAAGACAATTTTATAAAAATGCGATGTTTTTGATTTTCATTTGTTTACAAAAGAGCAAAGCAAATACTATTTTCAATATAGATTTAT
Organism: Latrodectus hesperus; assembly: GCA_037975125.1. Lineage (NCBI taxonomy): Eukaryota > Metazoa > Arthropoda > Arachnida > Araneae > Theridiidae > Latrodectus > Latrodectus hesperus. The sequence continues at coordinate 45,673,763 of CM075852.1, forward strand.
TTTTTAACATCTGAATAAATAATAAAAAGTTTTTATTTACTTCAAATAAACGTTATAAAACATTAAAAAATTTCTATTTATAATTTTGCAATTCCTTACCCTTGTTTTTTAAGATCTTTATTTACATAATCTTAAATAAAACATATATTTTTTTATGTATTTATTTCTTTTTATGAAGAAATTAAATAAATTTCTCATGTTTAATTTTTAGAAAGCCACTCAAATGTCTCATGAACTTGCCAACATATGTAATGCAATCTTGCATTTTGAAGCTTTACGGACAAGAACACCTGAAGCAATGTCATCTGACAATGCTTTTTTGGCTTTGATTAATAGGTAAAATTTTTTTGTTTTAACAGTTTTTTTGGACAGAAATATTCATTAATTTGTTGGTAGTTAATTATTGTTTTATTTTTAAATGCACACAAGTATTAACACTGCCATTTAGAATATATACACAAAAAGCAATGAAAATTTATAAAAATGGATGCACAGTAACAAAAAATTTTTTTTATTATGAAGTGATACATTTTACTTGAAGCGATTATGCAATATACTAAGTAATTTGTTGGGATTGAATTGTATTCAGCAGCATGTCTAAGTACATATGAAAAAGTGGGGATTGTCTTCTGAGATGCATGTTCATTCTTTTTCAACTGTTTATCATAGTTCATTATTTGAATAATGCAATGTCTGCCTATTCAAATGACACCCAATCATATACCAAATATTTTTGATATTGAGATATCTGGGGAAACTAATGAGCAGGAAAGCATCCAGATACATTCCTGTGCAAGTTAGCTAAATTACATAGTTTGCAGACTTGTTTTAAAAAGTTAATTATTGGTATTCAGCATCCCCTTAAGAGAGTTTTGTTACTAGATGAAGCTTGTCATTCATGTTTCCTAGCACCTTGATGTTTCAAACAGTGCAGACTTCTAATGATTCTCATTTCACTTGGAGGTCATTGTGATACACCCAGTTTTAACATGCCCCAGCCACCTTTATTAAACAAGATGAATCTTCAGTTAAACAGGGATTGTAATTGATTTGGAGTTTATGAACTCCTCTTAGATTTGAGTGCACCCTTGAAGATTACTGGAATTTGGTTTTATTTTTCAGGGTTATGGAATTTTTAAATAGTTCCCAAAAATTATTTATATATATAGAAAATGTTTGTCTTTAATAAAGAAATTTTATTTCCTATTCTAATTGAAAAATTTCAAATATCATTGTTTATATTTTGATTACCTTTAATAGCTTTGGATTTCTTGTGATGTTGAGATATATTTATTATAGAATTCAGACTGAAGATATAATTCTATTTTAGTTTCTACCATTGCCTGAAATTTTGTAAGCATAAAAGAATTTTATATTTAATTTATTTTGCAATTTAATTTCCCATCAAGAATATGTAGAACAGTAAAACATTTATTAGAATGTTATCAAAAAATATAATGTTTACCAAAACTTTTTTTTTACTATTCCAAAAGGTTTTTTCTTATTTGCAGAGTTTCTTTATTTTACATTAATTGATAAGTCTGTTTTAATAAAGTTCAATAAGCAGTTCTTTTAAAAATTCATGAAGAAAGATTCTCTTTTAGTCAGTGAAACTAAGAAGATGAGATTTCTGTTTTTGAACCTATGATAATTTGTTCTGTTTTCAGCGAGTTTAAGACAATTTTTTCCATTTTTCAATAAAAATTTATTTTGCCTTTTTTTTCAAATTTATTGATAGAAGTTAAAAATATGGTGAAATGTACCGTAATTATTACTTTTTGCTTTATTTATTTTCTGTAATTCTCATTCAAATGTAAAGTGAGTTAAAATTATTCATCATGTAGGCATGTAGAACTCACAGCAGATGCAAAACAAGGTAGTAAAAGACAACTGATAATTTGGAGTCTATCATACTATAAAATCAAACTTATATATTGGTAGCCAAAACAGTACCAGATAACTTCAGTTTGCATTCATATTTTTCTTGCTATTTATTAATCTGCTGACATCCTTTTAGTCTATCCAAAACACTGGAAAACATTGATAAATATTAATTAATATTTTTGAAAATAAAAATTAATCCAGCATTACTTGTTCTTTAAATAGGACTGATTTTTTTATGTGTGCACAGTTGGTCTTTTATTTTAATAATTTAGGGATAAGATCTTTTTTATGCTTTTATTTATTTAAGTAAAGGATAAGTAAGGTCTTTCTTTCATTCTATAACTTCACAACATTCTTGGCATTTTTTATTCAAGTTTATAAAAATTATTTAAATTTTTTATTTTAAAGATGTAAAGAAACTTGTGAATTGTCAGAAAGCTGTCAGAGCCAGATGAGTCAAATAGAAGAACATTTGATTTCGTTGAAGGTATAATTAATATGCTTGCTGTAAATTTATTTTTTAAGGTAAAAGCTTATTTTAAATTCTTGTAATAACCTCTTAAGTTATTTTTAGCCTTTAGATAAAGAAGGTATTACTAATGAATGGCTGACTTCTGTAATAAAAAAAGTTTCCATTTCTCTTACAACTTGCCGAGAAAAACTAGAACAGCAAAAGTCAATAGCAACTGTATGCTGGGTAAGATTTTTTTAATTACTGATCTTATTCTGTTGCTCCTAAGAATCGGACATGAGAAATAATCAAAAGAACAAAATTGTAAACTAAAAATTGCATTTATAAAATTGAAATTGCTCTTGAAGTCCTGCCTTATATTTTAACCACATCAACTTACAAAATTTAATATTTTATACAGCCAATTTAACAGTTGATTATTTTTCTTATGTTAATGATGTCTAAAAAGATAAAAGTATTCTTTAGTGATTTTTTGTTTTTGTTTTGCTTATATAATAATTTTTATTGTTGAAGATTATTTTAGTAATTTTAATATCTTTAGTAATTTGTATTATTAAAAAGTTATTTTAAAAGTATTCTTTAAAATAATTATTATTTAATCCTACTTTCTTGTTATGTTTGGGTTTTAGGATATCTAACTGAAATTAAGTTAAAATTTTAATTGCAATGACAACTACATTATTTTTAACAATAATCTTCTACAAATTCTTTTTTATTACAGAAAATGCATAATTGATATCATTTCTCTGATAAGTATATCAAATTTAGATTTCAAAATTTTAAACAAATATATTTAAGAGTATTAAATAAAATCAGATTCATTGGCATTCTCAAAACCAATGTTTTATAAATTTAAAAAATTAAATAATTTCTAAAGAAAAATCATTAAAAATATTAATTTCTTTATACTATTCATGATAGTTATTCACATAAATAATAATGAGGAATTAATCCAACTTTTCCAGAACTCGGGATGTGTATTATAAAAACTGATCTATTAAAAAACTTAGTGTTCTCTAATTATGATGGTGATCTCATAGATCATGACATGAGTTATGAGTAAGACAAATGTATTCAATGTTATTATTAAATTTCTTTGAGATTATAAAATAAACTGCTTGTAAAAGTTACATTACAGAAGTTTAGAAAAATAAGGAGAAAAAAAAATCTTTACTGCAAGACTACTCTACTTATAACAAGATTACTCAAAAGTCGTATTTATATAAAGAAATGAAAATCCTATGTTGTGTAATATTTAAGAAATCTCTGTGGAAAAGAATCACATTTGTGTGCATATTCTTTTTAATAAAAAAATGTCATTCCCAATGATAGACAAGAATCTTCTGAAAAGTGTTAAATACATGCAAACAAACAGTGGTAAAAAAATTAGCAGTTATATTTAAAATCATGAATTATTTTTATCTAATAGCAGAGCATTTGCAAGTAATTTAACAGATATTACATTTGAGAGGGGAAAAAAGAGGAGTTGATACAGCAACATTTTATAGTTATGTTTTTCAATGATTTAAAAGTGGATTCTGATTTTAGATGTCAAACAAATCGAGATTCATTTTGTGCTGTTGTATCTCAATGGTGTACAAAATTTCATAGAGGTCATAATTCTCTTCACAATGGAATAAAACTAAGGAAGGCCCTGATAATAATACCTGCCAAATGTTGCAAAAGTAATTCAACATTGGATCTTCCATTATACGTACATAAAATTTTTCATATAGATTTTTCTTTTTTGAGAAAATAATAAAATTATTGATGTTGAATTGCATATGGAAAAATAATTTACTTCTGGTTTCTGTATAATTTAATTTAGTGCAATAAAGAAGGAATTTATCAGAAGCAATTGAGAAACAAAAAAAAAATTTAGTTTAAAGATGAATATTGTATTATTTCAGAATTCATAACTGGTTATGAAATGTATATTATTCTTTGTGACATTTTGAGACTGTTGTTTTGATGGCGCTTTACTTCAATCATGATGAATATAACCTTCTCAGTCAGCTATATACATTTTCATGGTAATTTTTAGTATCAAGATATAGTATTAAATTCAGCTTCTTAAACATGTACACTCAAGTTTATTTGAGTGTGCTAAATTGGCCAAATTGCACACTCAAGATAATTTATGTGTAGTCATATTTTATGATGCTGTAATTTTCACACTTAAATATGATCAAGAATTGAAAATAATAGTAAAAATAAGGAGAAAATTGTTATATTGAAATTTTACATAAGATTGCAAGTTTTAGTGAATGATAAATATATGAATTAAAAGATTAACAAAGCCTTTATTTATATGAAGGTTTGTTTTTCTTGTTTTATAGTATAGTTCAGTATTTACCAAATTGTGTTATAAATTTGCAAAGGTAAGTGCTAAAACAAAGTTCCGAAATATGTTTTCTTAGGTAAAAATAATTAATATTTTCTTACCAGTTTTTTTCCAAAAATTATGCAATAAAGGGTTAAACAAAAACTGACCAAAAGTGTAGTAACATCTATCCTGTTCAATTTATCTAATTACATGAAACTTTTGATATTTTAAATCTAAACAACAACTTGTGTATTTTTCATTCTAAAGATGATATTGATACAAGTTGGAATAATTCATTGGTTTCCAAGATGGGAATGAGTGGGGACATTAAATATTTGGAAATTTTGCTCATGATGCAACATTTCTAAAATTTTGTAAGACTAAAGAAACACGATATATTTTAAAAAGCTCTGTGTGATCCTTTTGTAAGGGAAAGAGGAATAATTTTTGGCAAACTTTTTGTACTGTGATTTGTAAAAATTGGACTTACTTTGTAAACAAAAAAATTTTTTTGTAACTCTCTTAAAGTTGTTAAAATAAGGTAACAAATATAAGAATAAATTGTCCATATCTTATCTTTGTTAAGACAAAAGCATTCGATTTTGTGACTTTAGGGCAATGGAAATTTGATCTTCATTTTCAATTTTAGATATTTAAAAAGTTAAATTTTGTTTCAGTTAATATTAACAAAAGTTTAACAGAATAAAATTATGTACTGATATCGTATTAACATTAATTAAGTCTCAATACGTTGGCACAGTTGTTTTCGAGGAATTACATTTTAATAATAAACTGCATTAAGATTTTTTAAATATTTAATTTTGAAATGGAGGATATGTAATTCCTTTGTATTCTTTTAACATTTTTCTTCAGTTTTTTGTTCAATGAATTATTAGTTTCCATAATTTGTGAACACCTTTCCACACACCATTCTATAATTTATTACAATATTCTTTATGCTAAATAATGATGAAATACTTTTCGAACAAAATATTTACAACTCAGCTTCAGTTTGCAATATTATTTGGGCTATGTTTATGCATTCATTTAGTCATTTACTGGTTTAATTTTAATTCAAATTGCAGTATCCTTAGCCAGTAACCTTTTGCCAGCTTATTAATGACTCTCCAGTTAAATACTTTATTTGAAATTTCTGAATTGCCAGTTAAACTATTGATTAAAGTAAATATTGTGCAATACAATAAGAGTTGTGAAGCAGATTTTTAGAAATATTTCTTATTGAAATATTAAGGATAAATGAAATAGTAATTTACTTTGCATTTTTATATAATGGTGTATACTTTCCTAAATTTTTTGTCATCTTGATTGTATATTCATTTCAGTGTATGAGTATTAATTAAGTATATGATTTTCTATTTTATCATTTTTTTCACGTTTACCATATGGTAAGCCAAAATAATTCATTTTTCAAATAAAACTTGTAGTTAAAATTAGCTTTCTAAACACTATTTTGATAGACATTTTGCAGACTCAAAAAATTGAAAGAAGAAAATATAGTATATTTGATTAAAGTTAACAAATTTTTTAGATAATTCAAATACATAATTATAATAATCATTATGCTGTATGTGCACAATAGTAATATATTTTGTTTTTTGGGCTGTAAAGTTTTGGTAATTTCTGTGGAAAAGGAAAAGAATTAACCATTTTTAAAAAAGATTCTGAAAAAATGGAAAATCAGTTTTTACTGTTGGCATTTATACATTTTTTTGTCAAAAATACAATCTTTTATTACAAATTTAAGCAAGTTATTTGAAAATAAATGTGATTTAAATAAGTATCATAGGAAGTAATTCTATTAGTGTAATTTCTATTTTTCCTTTCTCTTTCTATTTTTGTAGTTTATCTTGCAATGTATGTTATCACTAATTTTTCTTGACCAATATGAAATTTGCTCATATTATTTAGTTTTCATCTTTTAAACATGCAATGATGAATTTTTGTCTAATTTTTTTAAGCAAATTTTATACAGTTTTGTTTGTTTTAAAATATTCTTTACTATCATATTGTATTATTTTATTTAGGAATCCTTACATCAACAAGTGATTGCTGTACACAGTTTGATTTCTGTCCACCATAAGTTGATGTCTGAAGTTAGACAAATTCTCCGAAATTTAGCTAAGGTACATATTAATTTTATCTTAACAATGATTTGTGTAAAAAATTTTTTAACATTTTTAGTGCAGTTTAAATAAATGGCTGTTGTATTACAAGTAATTGAACACATACTCACAAGTTTTTTTGTTTTCAGTGAATCTTTTTATTTTCTTAAAAAAGAAAGTATTTGTGTTAAGTAAATTTTCTAAATATGTTAGCGTTTTCACAGGAATTTAAAAAATTTTTCTTTATCAGTACTACAAAAAATATAATACAAAACATTCTGTAATAAATGTAATATTAAAAATGTGAGACACAGTATTGGTAAATTACAACATTACTTTTTTTTATTGAATTATGAGAACAAGCACTAATTTTAAATTTACAAGGTAAAATTATTGAATTTTTAAATTTTTATTTTAGAGTAATCTTTTCAATTACACAGTTTTGAACATTGGTGTTTATTCTGGGAAAAATACTTTTCAACACGTATGTCATTTGGCATTCTGTCATGATTAGTTTTTATCTGCCTTGCACAAATGGCTAATGATCTGCCACTGTGTTCTTTCTTTCTCTTTATATGTATGTGTGTTTGTGAATAGGATTTTCCATAAAATTTTTTCTGAAATAATGAATGTTATATAAAATTTTGTCTCTCTTGTATTACGTAAAATACATAAATGACATTGTGGTAATTAATAAACTTGGAGATTCATCTTAAGTATCTCTAAAATAAATAAAATATCATAATTCAAATGCAGCCCTTCATTTTTCCATTTAAAAATTCTTATTGTTTTCATTGTGTTTTGTATAAGTTTGTTTAGTGTTGTGATTTTTACTTTTATTTATTTGTTTCTGGATCAATTTTTTTCTCTTAATAGAATGAAGAACAGGTACTAGGAGTTGACTTCAAATCAGAAGGGAAAGTTCATCGGTACATGGCAATGTACAAAGAATTTTCAGAGCGTATTTCTTCTATCGTTAGTAATCTTCTGGCTGATGCTCAAGATTTAGACATCTCCAGTTTTGCTACAATTGAAGAAGAAATACCAGTATTAACTGTCAATGCTGCAGAAATTTATAACCAATTATTAGATCTTGCTGGTCCACTTGGCAAAAGAATACATAGCCCAACAGAATTTGGTTAGTGAAACATTTTTTCCTCAGTTTTTTTGATTTCCAGTATCAATATTGTATATTTCAGAAGTCACTTATTCAAATTAGAAAAATAGTATTAACTAATGCCAAAGTCTATAAAAATTCCTTATAAAAGTTTCTTAATTATTTACTTAATAGTATGTGATGATATTTTTATTTATCAGTGACTTAAATATGATATTTTGCCTGTATAATATATGTAGACAAAAATATTATAATTAAGTCATTGACAAATAAAAATATCAACATTTAAGCCTAAAATAAGCTTAATATTTATTATTTTTGAGTTAATTAATCATTACCTTTTTGATTAACATCTTTAGATATCAAATTATTTAAATAGATGTTAATGATATATATATATATATATATATATATATATATATATATATATATATATATATATATATATATATATATATATATATATATATATATATATATATTGAATTAATATTTTCATTCCTTTCTCTATACAGGGAAATTATTGAAAGGAGAATGAATAAATATTAATGAAAAGAAATAATAGCAAAAATCCTTAGCTTTATTAATGATTTTAGTGTTTTGAAAAATGTTCTCAGAAAACTTTGGTTAATTTTATTCCACCATCCCTTTTATTATTCTTATTAAATTATAAGAAATAAGACTTTTTTTGCAAATAAATAAAAAGTTATAAAGATTAGTTCTAGAAAAATTGTATTTGAATTTTTCTCAGTCTAGTTAATTTATCATAATTCTTCAATGTCAAAGTATTGAGTGTTAGAGTATTCAAATTCAATAATAGTTGTACTTGAACAAAAAAAATTTCCTGTTCTTTTGTATTTAGAGTTATGCATAAATTTTGCATTTATGTTTTATATTTGCATATCGAAAATCTTATTTTCTATTGAATATTGAATGACATTTTATATTATATGGTTAAACATCTCAGTAAAGCATAAAGTTTTAGCTAATACTTTTATTTATCATAACATAATTTAAGTACTTTTTAAGTTTTTGAAAATGTTATTTTTAAATAAATATCCTTAAGTTTTAAAAAGTATCACAATTTGTTATTTTTTTTTATGAAAACCATGTATATTAAAAATAATAATAATTCATTTAATTCAAATTTTTTGTTTAGGGCAAAATCAACTAAAGAAGAGCTTATTACCACCAATGCTTGATTCTGCTTCTGATCATTCTCCTTGTATACGTCCTAAAACGCCGAGAAATGGAACACCAAAGAAATCAGTTGCTAGGGATCCTCGTACAGGGAAAGGTATTGATTATTTTTCTTTATATAGTAAATTATAAATTTTTAGTGTTTTTAATATCAATGGTAAAGTGAAGCATGTTTCTTTAATGTTAACTCTTTGAAGTCAAGGGAACCTTAAATAGTAATGTTAATGCATTTGTAGTATAATTTACTAATTGTATCAAGAGAAACTATTACACCTTCTTAACTGGTGAAAAATTGAAAACTATTGGGGATTTTTTTAACAAAATTTTTTCAAGAGATTAGTCAGGCTTTATGCGTTGACCTTTTATTCAGAAAGTTTGTCTTTTTTCTATTATAGTTTTTAAACTATTTTTATATGATTAACTATATATATATATATAAGTTGGTGTGTGTTTGTATATATATTAACAGAAAAACATTTTGTTGACATAATAGTCTACTGAAATTTCACTTATCATGTAATATGTGAAGTAATTAGATTAATTATAAAAAACTTTATCCCCACAATTCTTTAGAAGACCTTTGCATCATTTAAAGCTGCAAATATTTTGAATAAAATTGATTAGAATTTCGAAAAAAGGTTTTAATTTTAAGATTAAAAATATTTTCTTATTAATTTTGTGAAATATGATGGTAATCATATTTGAAGTGGATATTTCTAAGTTAGTCATCTAAAAAGGATGCATGCAAACTATTATTTTGCATGAATTCAAACAACTCAATTTGTAAACTTAAGAGCATTTTTGAATAATTAATCCATACAAAAAGAATAAAATTATTAATAAATTCTGAAAATCACAAAGGGATAAATGAATTGATTATAAATCATTTAAAATTTTCAATAGAAATGCTTTAAATTGTATAATAAATTTTTATCTATTTCTTCTATTATATGTATGCATGTCTGTATGTGTCAAAGTAATGAGGAAAAGTTATATAATTACCCAGAATTTTAATGAAATTACACCATTGCATCTTAAATGTTAGATGAAGAGTGCTGATGAGACCCTGCATGTCTTACGATTGCTATGAAGTTATTGATTCCATATTTTGCATGGCATCAACCAACTCAAAAAGCAGTACTTTAGTAGGATGCACTACAATTACAGTAGAATTAAATTCTTCAATCCATCCTATAAAGATAAATTACCATTTCTTTTTACATGATGTGTTAAAATAACTTTCTGACCTGGAAACAGCATTGTTATATAATGTTTCCATAAGAAAAGTGCTGTATTTCTTAGTACTTATTATAGGTATCATTACTGCTACTTTGTATGCTGACTGCATTGAAATACTGATTTCATTTGTATGGTATGCCACTTCTTCTGATATAATTCTAATGGCCAGAATTCTAAGGACAATGTCATATGTATTCTGTTGAAAGAAATTAAGGAGAGTGCTTGATTTTAAAGAAATTTTGCAAAGAGTTTCTCTCTCAGTGACTAACTTCAAATGAAGTAGCAACGTAATCAGAGTGTTCGCTGTGCATATGTTAATGTCATAACACTTTACAGATTAATACTAAATATTGAGATGAAATGAAAAGCATCCATGTTCTTTTTTGTGAGTTGACCAAATTAATTTTATTATTTAGACAAAAAACTGATGGAAATAATACAGTTATTTCAAGGAACTCTTGGCCGATGAAGTACATTTATGGTGGAAATTAAAATAACCATTGATTGTTGCCATGTACCTTTATATTGTTCAATATGGCAATTTGTCAATCCAAAGGTATAAGACAGATTGGTACCTCATGTCTTATGTTGTAATTATATTAGTAAACTTCATTTTTTTAATGAATGTGTGTGTGTGATAATGTCAGAGTCAGATCATTTATAGCTTGCATTGTGGAAAATAGCTTGCATGCTTTCATAAACTAAATTCATTTGAGCATGTTTAAGACATACTATGCCATTTCTATGAGAACTATCCCTCCTTTTAATGCCTGAGATTTAAAGATTGCACATTTTAAGAAGAGTTGTAGTATTCCAAACAGAGTGTGCAACAGTTTTAACTGTTTGAGGGGATTACATATCTTTACAAACAATATTTTGTCAATTATATTTAGCCAAATTATTATAGAACACTTTATATTATTTCTGCCATTCAAAAAAATTTAAATTCTTATATTTTTATGTACTTTTCTATGTTGATTTTGTTGAATATGTGCTCTCCATTTTATATTTATACTTGACTGTCCTGGCACTTAATGTTTATACCACTGTTTTTACTCTTTTTCTTGCATCCTCTCCTAACTTTTTTTGAGCAGTGTATTTTTAAATTTCAGAATATCATATCTAATGAGGTAATTATTAATTTGGTGTACAAAAACATCTTAAATTTTCTACAATATGAGGGAAACTGATCTAATTTAGGAGATAAATTTCGATTTTTTTTAAAAATTTTAATATGAATATTTTAATTTAAAAAGTTTGTTTTTAATTCAATAATATAAACATCTAAAATATCTTTATATTTAAAAAAAATAATAATTTGGAATTTCTACTCAAGGAATACTGTAAATATGATTCAAATTAAGTATTTTATTAAAATCAATAATATGTTTGGCTTTTTGATACAATACAAGCTAGTCCACCTTCAAATAATTTTGGTGAATTACTATGATTATAAAGCCCTTGAAATTAATAAAATTGCTTCTGTTAGGTGAACTAAAATTGTTAAAGAAACTTTGAAAAATAAACTTAAAATTTAAAATTATGATTGAAAATTTGTACCTGTTATTTCTTACATTGCTGTATTGATTTTGAATTAATATCAAACTTATCAAAGAATTTTTACTTCATAATAAGTAACCAAAAAAACTAATTTTTTTTTCTTTTATATTACTACAAAAAGTAAATAGTGTTTAAAATATTTAGAAAATGTGAATACCCATCCATATATAACTGTACAATCATGGTGATTTGGATGCCGCTCACCTTAAGAACTTCCCTGAAGTCTTAAAGTTTATGGCTGACAGCTCTTTTGAGGCTACTAAAGGACTTTATTCTTGTTTTTATTCCTGTTTATCTTTTTATTGGGCTGCTCAACGATTAATGACAGAGATGCCGAGGACGGGCATAGGATAATACATATATATATATATGTATATATAAATATATATATATATATATATATATATATATATATATATATATATATATACGAGGGTTACTCTGAAATTTTTGAGATACGCGCAGACGAGAATTTACAAAATAAAAATAACGGTTTAATTTTAAAGTACAAAGTATTTTAACACAGAATACGATTTTTTACTGACTTACTTCAACTTGTTTAGCGTGGAATAAATTTTAAACAGAAGAGAAAATGGAGTTGACGCGAGAACATTTCCGCGCTATGATTTTCTACGATTTCAAAGCAGGATTAAATCAAGAAGAATGTGTTCAACAGTTGCAATTAACATTTGGTGATGAATCTCCAGCTCGTGCTACTGTATTCAGATGGTTTAGAGAATTTAAAAGAGGTCGCAATTTTCTTCAGGATGAAGAACACACAGGAAGGCCGCCGTCAGCAGTAATCACGGATAATGTGTCTGCCATACGAAAAATGTTAATGGATGATAATCGTTGTACCTATCCAATTGATACAGAAGGAACTTAACATTGGATCTGCAGCCATACACAAAATCATTCATGAAGAATTACATATGAAAAAAGTAGTTTGCTGTTGGGTTCCCCATAATCTAACTGAGCATGAAGAAGAGGAGCGTGTCAGAATCAGTAAAGAAACTTTTAATATGCTGAATGATGGTGGCCACTGCATCATTTCTAAAATTGTAACAGGTGATGAAACGTACATACCGTTTTTTGACGTTCCAACACGTCAAGAAAGCAAAGTATGGGTCTTTGAAGATGATCCCACGCCGACAATGGTGAAAAAACAACGCGCACTGAAAAAGTGATGTATGTCGTTTTCTTCAGAAGTACGGGATTGGTCAAAGCCATCAAGTTGGAAGGACAGAAGACAGTAACGGCAAACTGGTATACCACTGTCTTCCAGAAATTATACAAGAACTGAATGTTAGGGGTCTAATGCTTCACCATGACAATGCATCTTCACATACAGCCGGATTAACAGTTGAGTTTCTTAAACAAAACAAATTAAAGTGATCGAACATCCGCCGTATTAACCTGATCTAGCTATGTGCGACTTTTGGTTATTCTTTAATCTAAAAAGGAACTTATGTGGACGTCGTTTTTATTCAGAAGAAGAGATTGATGTGGATAAATGCATATTTTTTCATATATTCAAAGAAATGAATGGCTTGAGGCATTTAATCTGTGGAAAATTCGTCTACAAAAGTGCATTGATGCTGGAGGAGACTACTTTGAATATACCTAAAATTTAGTAAGTATAACTTTAAAAACCTAGTTGTATCTCAAATATTTCAGATTGACCCTCATATATATATATATATATATATATATATATATATATATATATATATATATATATATATATATATATATATATATAATGGAATTATATATAATTAATTATTGAAAGTCTGTTTTTTAATTTTCTTGAAAAAAGTAAACATTGCAGAAACATGCATATTATTGATATTTTAACTATTTGTTCAGTTACTTTATTTGTATTTATTGCTATTATTTTATGTAGTATATATACATTTATTTTTTAGCTGTTCAAGAACGTAACACTTATGCAACAAATGTTTGGAAACGTGTGAAACTGAAACTAGATGGTAAAGATCCTGATCCAAGTAAAAAGTCAAGCATTTCAGAACAGGTTACATAGTTTATTCTTCCACATTATAACTTGAGTCTAGTTTTGATTTTTATATTTTTTCAATAAAATATCACAGAAATATTTCATATATATAAAATTACTTAACATTTTGCAGTAATTTATAAAAATCTTTATAAATTCTTAATAATCTCACTTTATTAATGTTTTCACCAGTCACTGGATAATATAAAATATTTTGTGTCCAAACTTCATAATATTCTGATATCACTTTAAATGATAGTGTGCTGAGCATATAATTGGACTATATCAGATATAGTAAACTGATAATTCCTAAATACCATCACTAATGATTACTTTGCAAGAAAATCTAATGTGTGTGCAGTATTTAAATCAAATGTATTCAAATTAATATGATAAAATTTTTGGCTAGTGAGTTTTTTTTAAAGAAAACATTTATTTGAAATATGAAAAAAGTTTTAAGTCATGATGAAAAGTTAAATTAAAAAATATATGAAACTCCCCAATTCTAAAAGAGATTTTTTAAAATGAATTTTAAATATTCAGGGTTCAAATAGCTCCTGGAAAATGCTTAAAACTTCTGAAAATTGGTTATTTTTTCCTAGCAATTTTATCTTATGATATAGAAATTGTTCTTTGTCTTCATAAATAAAAATACAAGCAGTATTTTTATTGTATTTACTTCTTTTATCTGTACTTTCATATTTTTTTTAAATTTAAGTTATTTCCTTAAAATTTATATCTTCTTGTTCTATTTTTTCTTTTGTGCATTAATTTGTCTAAAATGAATATCCATATTTTTACTTGATATGAAAAACTGTTGTAAGTTTGTATAAACTACTTTCTAATTATAGCTCATATTACATTGTAATGAAATTGTTTCATTTCTTAATTAACAATTTATGTTAAATGTAAGTTTTGTGTATTGGTATAAAATATTGAAAATATTATAAGGTTTAAAAAATTTAAATGTTGGCAAATGATAATATTTATTTAAATTATATTTAATTGCAATGTACAAAAACAAAAAAATATGATGTTTTGGTCTTATAATTTTGATAAGTAATGTGAGTAAAATGCAGAACTTTTGTGTCGTCTAATATGCTTAAAGTTAACATGCCAGAATATGACTTTTTTTCAAAAGAATTTTTTTCTTTGTATAAGGTAATTATAATATGTATTATTTCAATGTTACAATAGACTGCATCAAAGCATGTTATTGGTAATGCATGAGCGAAATGAAATTACTGAGGGGGGTGGAATGTATGGAGAATGATACATGCACACACACACACACCACATACATATATAAACTTGAATCACCTGTAGTAAATTATGCTGAAGAAATTGAAGATTGACCAATTAACATTATTAAACTTGTTTCAGTAATGTATGTAAAGAAGCAAAAAATAATTTTAATTGTATATTAAAATACAAGTTTATTTAATACTTAAACAATTTTAAAAAAGTATTAGGAAATAAATGCAAAAAAATATTTTGCTTTTTTTTTATTAAATGATAATTAACAAATTTTCATTTAAGGGAAAAGTTTATGTAAATAATACTAGCATCATGCAATGTACTTGCAAATGAAAATTTTGCATGCAAAATTTTCATTTTGTTATTTCAGGTATATCTATGTGTTCTGATTTTAATATAAATTTTATGCTGAATTTTTAAAAAGAAACCATATAAAAAAACTATTTCTACTTCATCTGTTGACTCATTTAATGCCTTTGAAGTAACCATTAGTTTTATATCTAATTTAGCAAAACATATTTTTTAGTTTTAAAAAACTGTTTGAAATATAACTGAAAAATATGTGTATAGAGATGTGTTTACTAAATTTATTAAGAAATATATTTATCCAAATTAGAACAATATTGTTTAATATGTAAACATCAGTAAAAAAATTTATGTTATTAGAGAACGTGAAAATCTTTTTCAACTCTGATACTGTATTTTGGTGTGAAAACACTAGTAGTAAAAAATAAAAACATGTTAATAATGGAAATATTTAATCAATATGTTGAGGTAGACAGCTTCTATATAAGACTTACATGTATCTGGCATAGCTTTTATATCTGTTATTGTTGCTATTACAGAACATTTTTTAAGATTTAACATTTAATAATTTTGAATTTAGTGCTATTGATGATACTTTAGAAATGAGACGGCATTTGTAAAGTGATAATGAAATTCATATTTTTGTATATGACCATTTTACAAACATATCTTGAATATCAACTATTTCATTAAACATCAAAACTCAGGTAGCAGAGTGCTTGGGACAAGATCTTGGAAAGAATGGGATCAACTAATGAGAATTAAATGAAACTTACTATGCAACACTTCATATTTTTGCAGATTTCTGTAAGGGGGAGCAACAATAGAATAGAGAATCAAAGATTCAATATGAAAACTCTTTGGAACTCATTGTTAAAGACTTTCAAAGATAAAGACTCACTTGTGTACTGTTGACTGCAAGGCACAAAGTTTTAAATCTCACGTTGGTTAACATAACACTGTCATTGGACTGTCGATAAGCAGCAACAGTGTTTGATCTGATGAATCTCATTTTCATTTGTATCATGTAGGTGGGCGTATAAATGGTTTTGAGAAAAACTCATGAATCTATGGGATATATGCAGTTCCAAGAGCATGGGATCCTTGATGTGTTTGAAGACAAACCTGATGGGCGATTCATGTAACCATTCTTTCTGGTCACACACGCTCATCCATGTCTGTTGTGCATTCTGAAGAACATGTAAAAATTCCAGTAGTTCACTGATACTTTTCATACTTAGAATTGTTTCGAATTGTCTCAAAGATCACTTGTTTGATTACAGATACTTCTACTGGTTACCCTGGACAAAAACGCTGAGCTGACAGCTGAATGGTTAGAGCTCTTGCCTTCAGTTCAACAGCTTGTGTGTTTGTATTACACCTTAAACATGGATGTCTTTAGTGGTTTGGAATCCACTTTAAACAGGTCTTGGTCTAATTAGGCATTGTGTGCAAAAATGACCGTTGAGCAACAAACCAAACCTCGGATAAAGACATTTGTGAACATATCTGATGATACTCTGAGATACCTATTTAGAGAATATATCCCCTCCTCATAAGCCTATTTATTTATAGAACACTCCGTAGTGTTCATAATGTGAATTGCCCTTAAGAAATCTTCAGTCATTAGTTAAATCCATAGTATTGTTGTACTTCTGCATGCTCTTTATAGAACACTATCCGATAGTAGGTAGGTGCATTAGTCCTTACTGTACCTAGAGTATAATGTAATTTTAACATTTTTGATGAAGAAAATATAAGATACAATGCATGCAATTACTAGTATGCCTAGAATAATTTATAATTTTGGACTTCTAGTCATATGTGACTTAAAAATTTTACTTTTTTTTTTCTGTTTATCAAATATTCATAAGAAATAATTAAAAAGTGTAATTTTTCCATATCTTTTCTGAAAAATCCTCTTACATGACATAACATCTAGTACATATGTAATGAGCACCATATGGGGTAAGGTGCATCAGCAATGAAAGCATTAGTGGGGAAAGTTAAAATGTTACAAGAAAACAAATTTACAGGTTCACTTAAACTGTCTTTTAAGTATCATATTTATTCCATTATATTGTAATGTTTTAAGTAATCATTCTCTTTTACATGCAATCTTAAAGCATTTTTTTATAATTTAACTTTTGTTTCAGGTTGATTTTATGATTCGGGAAGCAACCAATCTTGAAAATCTAGCTGTTTTATATGAAGGCTGGACTCCATGGGTGTGAATTTCACCTATAACCCCCTGTGCGGGGTCCACTTTCATTCAGCTTGAGGATCATTTTGTTCCTCTTATAATTCAATGTGGATGAGATTGGCGTGCTTGTCATTGTCATTGTCTCGCCATATCCCCTCATCTAGGCATAGCGCCGCCCACACACCACCATGTTCGCTGGCAAGATACCCTCGGGAACAACGACTGCAGAGGAGCTGCTGGTCACCCTTTTCAGAGCAGATATCGTGAGAAATTCACATCGTGACCATCTTTAAAGAAAATATGATTGTGTTGTGAAAAAGATCTTTAAAACTTTTAATTTTATCTATTAGATTTTTTTTCAAAATTATCTCTTTTAATACAATTCATAAACATAATACATCTAACATAACATTTCTAATGATATATCCATTCTGTAGAGGAAAATTGTATTTGTAAAGAAATTTTAAAACTCATTTTTGTAAATAATTGATTGATTTTTTAAAGATTGTAACTAAAGCAGAATCTTTTGATTGAAATGTATATGCTCCATAAAAAATTCACATGATAGATCACAATTTCTGAATCAAATATAAGAAACAAAAAGGGATTTTCAAATGTATAAACTTTTATTGTATAAATTATGTTTCTTACAAAAAAATCAACCTCAAGTGTGCTTTGCTTCATAGTTTTATACCTAATGTTATATATGCTATTTTAAGTAATTTTCTGTTAACAGCTAAGACATTTAGATCTTTATTTTAACTTTGCATAAAAGATATTGACATTGAAAAATATTAAAAAAAATTTTTGTAATTCAAATTTAGTTCTAAGATATTAAATTACAGTAAATTAGTAAATAAAAAGCTGCTGTTTTTAAAATTTCAGTTTAACCTTCCCCTCTGCATATGTGCATAATTTCTGTTTAAATTATGTAACTATGTTTGAGTTTGTATGCTTCTATGCGATTGAATGGATTAACAGATATGTGCTATTGCTTGGGGGAAGTGGGGAATTGATAATTGATATTTTTTTTTTTTTTTTTTTGTAATTTAAAATTAAAGTTTGTAGTTTGGTACATAGTTTTCAGAAAGATGTGCAGTAATATTTAATGTTTGTAACTATATTTGAATTAAACTGGAGTGCTATTTTCAACTGTCAATTTTTATATTATCTTTGAATTTGAATCTTCATTTATAAATTAATATGTGAAACTTTTTGGTTAAATTATAAAAAAGAAATTTTAATATAAAGAAAAAGAAACTTATTGAGCTAGTTTTAGGAAAAGTCATTGTATTCTTAATACCTGTTAAATTCATGGCATATTTGACTTTACATTTTTATTCAGTTGTATATTAATGCATCATGTCAGTTGTCTTTAATTGTTTGAAAAAAACTCATTTTTTCTCTAGTTGTAGTTTGTATTATTGTAGTTTTTAGGTTTAGTTCTGTAGTAGAGGAAATTTATATCAATCACATTTATATTATATTTATTAAAAAATATTTTTACTGTATCCCTTATGATATAAAAGTTGATTATCCTTTTGTAACTTTAGAAATTTAACAACAATACTCAACAGTACAACTCTTATTAATAATAACTTTTTTTATATCTACACATAAACAGGGTGAATTATCATTATAATTTTTTTACTATCTATCTTTAACACTGTGGATGGTAAGCTTTAGTGATATTTTTACTAAGTATAGTTTCAGAATATCTTTTACCCTTTGTATATTTTCACAAATATATTAATTTATCTTATAAACAATATAGTCTGATTGGCTTTATTTTTGTATTAATGATGCAATCTATATTGGTGAAAGCAATTGTAAAATTGCTATTTTTAATAAAATTTATAAAATATAAAGAAATTAAGTTTCAAAATAGTTACAGCCTATAAATTATAAGTTGAAATTTGAAAATTCCTTTTAAATTAAATTTAATTTTAGAAAAGAATAGCATTTTTTAACCTGGCATCTTGTTACTGTCTATTGAGAATAACTTTTTAAAAGGCTTTAAAAATATGTATTCAATATTTTTTTAAGGGAAATTTATTAATGTGTAAAATATGTTCATGGTAGTAATTTTAAAGTTATAAAATTTTAACTTTCAAATAAATTAAGTGTATCAACATCTTATTTTTTCTGTGCATTTTATTTTTTCCTTGCAATTAAAACTGAGAATAGAGAATGATTTAATAAAAAGAAATGTGATTAACTGACAACATGTAAAGGGAATGTGTGAATAAAATGTGTACTTAAGTGGAATTTAATTTCAATTTTGAAACGTTTTACTACAACTTCTGAAGTATTGTTTTTGTTAATGAATAATTAACATGTTATAAAAATTACTAATGAATATACTCATTAAATTTTTTCATCACATATTTCATCTTTCATTTTATTCATTTACTGTTATTTTATCAATCTTGTAAAATAAATGTAATTCTTGAAAGGAATATTAAAATATTTGAAGAAGACACTGCTGTGTGTATGCAGTGTTAATGGTGGTGATCACAAATTAAATTTAACATGTATATTTATGTGTGTTAAAGTTAAGATTGGTAAATATTTTAGCTTGTTTTATGATGAGAAATATATAATATTTAGTTTTGAAAGATTTTTTCTCTCTTGCGTTCTGCTAATATTTTGTTATAAAATAAATAAGAGAAGAAATATAATTTTCTTTATGGATTTATGTTGTAATGCATAAATTTTTAAATGCATTGCAAAATGAAATTTTGCAGAGGAAAAATGTTTATATTAATCTTTAAATTTATTTGAAATATTTAAACTTTCAAAAATATCTTTTTTGATTTGCATAAATACAACTAGTTTTTTCATAATAGGCAATGTACCTTTGCTTGTAAATTTAAAGCATTGTTAATTTAAAATCCAACAATATGAAATTTATGAAAAAATGTTAAAACTTATCAACATTTATCATCAATGATATTTTCACCGTATTTTTTTATTTCATTGTTTATTAACTTTTTTTATTTTGTTATTTGTGTTTTCTTTGGTTATTACTCTGTGAAATTTTGCTTTAAAAATTTATTATTTCATTATTGTTATATTTCCTGAGGCACTTTGCTGGTTGAAAAATGTGCCGTATTTCAATTTTTTCTTCTTGTACTTAAATATTGTGTTGTGTGTGAAAATATGTCTAATAATTGTAACTATTACTTGTTACACGAAACAGTCTTTGTGACTTTTTTGTAAAAAGAAAGAAGCGAAGAATTGTAGATTAAAAGGGATTGTTTTGCATGGGAACATCTTTGATGAATAAAAAATTCTTTGATTTTCCTTTGTGTTTATCTACCACAGAAAATTTCACAAAGTACATCTGCACTTTCTTGTTCCTTTTCAAAAAATTATTTTGTAATAATAGTTCAATGTCTTGTAGAAATAAAATAAACTAAGGAAATCGATAGCTTTCAGTTTATTTAATCTTTTGCAAGTTCATTCTACTTGACAATTTAATAACAATGATTCAAGTTCCTTAGCCTTTTTGCTTTAATGTTACACTTTTAGGAACTTAATGAATTTCTGATATTCCACTGAAGACTCTTTTAATTTACTATCTCTTTTTTTGTTAGTCAAAAGAATCTTAAAATTATGGAAAATTCTTTAAGTAGCATGTTGTACTAAATACCTTGGTTTACATTAAAGAAAATTATTCCAATAATTTAGTCAAAACTGCAGAAACAAAATGCTTACAAATAAGAGTTTATGTACTTATAGTCTTCTGTAAAACAAAAAACAATTTGAATATTCATGTATACTGTTACATTTACCTATGCAGTTTAAAAAATCTAAATACATGTGAAATAAGATTTACTAAGGGTTCTTGTAATAAAATGGACTAAGAAATCTTGTTTTTTTATTTGATGCTATCTGTGCTTGAAACAATTCATTTTTTTTATGATTAGAATTCACATTAGAAATTAAACTAAGCTTCAGTGTGTACAGAAAATATACAAATTAAGTAGGTTTTAAATGCATGCAAGATATTTTGTATTTCACACTATCTACATCAACTTTTATTTCTTTTTAATTAATCATAAGCATATTGTTTATATTCCAAGAGTAAAAATTTTATTGGATGTTAATTTTTTTAAAAATGTTTTATGATTTTAATAATTTTGTCTTAAAACAAGATTATTTTTTTCTGAAGCAACAATTATTTTTGAATTTTGGACGAATTTAATGAAATTTAAAAGCAATATCAAGTAGCTATATTAAAATCTTAATTCTATAGTATTAGTTCACACTCTCCCTTTATATACAGCTTCAAATTTTCAATTGTTAATAAAATACTTTTTATTCAGCCACTGAAGTCTTAATATATTTTTTTAATTTGTGGTGATGTAAACATTTGATGTTAATACAGTTTTTTCAAATATTAAATTATTAATTTAATAGGTTTTATATGGGAGAAAAAATATTGTTCTTTGTTAATCTAAATAGGAATTAAATATATTGACAGTCAAATTTTTCTTAATCAACACAAGTAAGAATTGACTTTTAAAAAAATTTTTATTACCTGTGAAATTATGATTATAAGATTTGTGTGTAAAGATATTGAACACAGTGTAATTTAAATTAGAAGTCATACAAAGTACAATATTTGCTGGATTGCAAAACTAAATATGCAAACTTTTTCAATAACTTTCTGATGAAGATCTTCTGAAATTAGAGTTGAAATTAATTTTGCTAAACAAAGCAATTACATGTATTATGAAATGATGTACTGAAAATTTATTTAATAATTCCATGAATTGAAAATAATTGG
The DNA here is from genome assembly GCA_037975125.1 of Latrodectus hesperus. NCBI lineage: Eukaryota > Metazoa > Arthropoda > Arachnida > Araneae > Theridiidae > Latrodectus > Latrodectus hesperus. Next base: position 45,696,262 of record CM075852.1, read on the forward strand.
ATGAATAAAGTGAGTTCTTATAATTCAAGAAATTATAAATAACATAATAATTCTGCTTGTGATTTCATCGAAGTATATCACTGATTATCTGTGTCTTCAAGTTATATGGTAAATTTTATAATGCAGTTTGTAGAAACAAGTTAAATATTATTACAAAATATTTAAATTGCTTTTACATGCTTCAATTAATAGTTCCAAATATTTGAAATTGTTACTCATTATTTGACACAAAGGTAAATATCTAAGATATATATATATTTTCACCATGAATAAATTTTTTAAATTTATTTTGATTATAGTAGCTTACAGACGCTTTTATAAAGATAAATAGTACAATTCATAAACAGTATTTAAATTTAATAATGAAAAACCTATTTTTATCGATTTGATAAGTCAGTATAATATGTACATTCGTGTCCATAAATTAAGGATAATGCAAGTTCAGGCAAAGGAAGAGTCAGAAGCTAAACAAATGTGACTTGTTTGTAAAATCTATTTATTAAACAAAAGGTAAAGAGCAAAAAGATGCTATATGTTTGACATCATTAATAAAAATTGCGATTTTTACTCCGTGGAGCAAATTTAAAAAAAGAACCTATTTACAAAAACCAATATAGCATGGTTGGTATGATGGTTAATACATAAAGTATATCCTCCAGATAATACAATGCCTAGGCATGCTGAGTATCAAAAATCGATCATATCTTGGGGAATATTACACCACTCTTCAAGCAGTTGTCTCCGAAGTTCCGGTAGATGTGTGGGAGGGGGTTGATTTGCTGCAGTTCGTCGGCCAAGCATGTCCCACACATGTTCTATCGGATTCATGTCCGGTGAGTATGCTGGCCAGTCCATACATGAGATATGCTGTGATTGAAGGCATTAGTCTACAATGTTTGTACGGTGAGGACGGACGTTGTCATTCATAAACAGAAATTCTGCACCCATGGCGCCCCGACACAAACATACATGTTGTTCCAGAATGACATCCCGAGAGATGTGGCCTGTCATGGTTACATTCTGAACAGGCAGGTTAATTCTGTAACACAGAATAATTCCTCCCCAAACGAGCAATCCTTCACCACCGTAAAGGTGTTCTCTTGGTGGTAACGGGTACCTGGCCCTCTCAATATGAAAGTCCGGCGAGAATCAGACTGAAAGCTAAATCTGTACTAGTCTGAAAACATCACACAAGACCACTGTTGCGGTGTTCACAATGCATACTCTTTACTCCAGGCTAACCACAGGTGACAGTGAGTTGCGGTAAATGGAACACATCTGACAGGCCTACGAGCATATAGCTGCCAAATACCGGTCCTCATTCGGCGTTGTAACTCGGGGGTGACCTATGCTATGACGTCTACTCACATTATTATCATCCTGGAATCGTTGCCTAAGCCTGGAGGTGACACTCTGGGCCATTCCAAGTTCCTCGGATACTTTCAGCAGGGTACGTCCACATTCCAGACGGCCGATAATTCTACCACGTAAAACATCCAAATGCTTCCTTTGTGCCATAACTATGCGTTTATTGCACTGAAAGGCTTTTAAAGCGCTTGTGAACAATTTTACTTGGATCTAATATGTTTTACGAAGTGTCGGCCTGCGTAGCAGGCACTTTACTTCTTCATCTGTAGTAGCTCCAAGAGGAGAAAAAACATGTCTTTACTCACGGAGAGCGCTAGCCTGACTGCGTGTAATAGCCAATCTGCCATGAGTGTTTCATAACTGGGCGTGGTTACCAGAAATGAGAATTTTCAATGTAGAAAGAGAACATAGATACAAGTTTGCATGATAATATTTAGAGTTCAAATTGAGAAAATCTGGGATAAATAATTCCGGTTAATAATACAAGTAGATGAAAATATATACACTATTTACATTTATCTCTTTCCTTAAGAAAATATCTCGCTATTGGTCTATATTTGCAGTCTTCCTCAAGATATTGATATTTAAAAATTTCGTTGAAGTTTGCTGCTTCGCAGTTCTGAGCTTTTTCATAAAATTTACTATTTAATTTTCTTATATGTTCGGCTAGATCGTCTATTTTTAAATCTTTAGCTATATTTTTATTTCTGATAAAGTATGGGGCGTTTGTAATTTTTCTTAATATCTTGTACTGAAAACTATTAATTTTCCTTTTGTTGTTAAAGTTCCATACTGGGGAGGCATATGTTATAATTGGTCTTATCATTGAAATGTATAGAAGTCTTTTAAATTTGAACGAAAGGTTTGATTTTTCACCTATAATTGCTTTTAAACATCCATAAGCTTGTGTGGCCTTAGTGATCACATTGTTTATATGTTTTGTCCATTTAAAGTCACTCGTTAATATAAACAATTTTACTTCTTTGCAACCATTCCTTATATACCCCTCTCTTACACTCTCGTCATTGTGACTTACTATCGGCGCCATCTGGTGGTTTCTTGTAATTTGCATATTATTCTTCGAGATATGTGTGATAATTTTACATGTGAAATTTTTATTTTAGAATTCAATTTCTGTGTGATTCTGAATTTATCCTTAATTTATGTAGATATGAGTGTAAATGTAACCCATTTTTATTGAAGTTATACAAGGTACACGAAAATGAATATAGGAAATTTTTCTTCAATTAATTATTGTTCAACAAAATTCATTGCATATCTCTTAATTCTTTGAATAGATCGGAAAATAAAAAGTTGCTAGAGATTTAATTTATACAAAATTTAAATATAGGACCAGTTAATTAAATACTAACAGAGAAATGATGCAATTTAATATTTATCTATTTTCTGAAAATAATAATTGTAATTATGTAGGTAATCAAATTTATTAAAAATATTAGAACATTTACTTATATAAAAACTCTTACTTTATTTTCAGTAATCATTTGGTTTTTTCTAAGTCTCCATATATCTCATGGTCGAACTTTAAATAGAGCTGTATTTGACTAGTTAGTTGTACATATTTAGGAGTATTTGACTAGTTAGTTGTACATATTTAACATTTCTAGAAATAATTATATTTATTTATTTGAAAAATTTCATCAATCGAACATTTATGCATTTTAATGTCGAACAAGACAAAAACTATTTTATGATTATTAAATATAGAAAATTAAAAATATTTATAGATAAGAAATGGAAATTAAAAAAAAATAATAATTCAGTTATTTCTGGTGGTGGTGGTGGGACTAATCCCCATCTGGTCTAGTGGAACTAGACCAGATCCATGAGATCATATATAGCCAAAAAGTCCGAAAGTAGATGTGGACTTTTCACAGCTTCTTTACGAGAAAACCCCAAGCACATCAAGATGTGTTGCGGGCAAAACGGAGCATTGTCGCACTTGGGGCATGATAGGTATTTTCTTTCACCGTCCTCAAAGATCATACACTTCAAGCGGCCAGTAGAAAGTCGAGACAGTATCGTCTGATGTACTCTGGATGAGTTATTTCTTCGATGCAGAACGGTGAATGATATTATTTCTTTCTGCACATAACATAAATTTAAAATAATTTTTGCAAGTTATATTCAAGAACTTTTTTTGCTTAATTGATTTATTTTTAAGGCTTAACTTAATCCTATTTTGTTGGAGGTTCCACTTATATTTTCTGCTAAAATAATCAACGATAAATATTGGAAAAATTTACAGTTGATTGAGTGTATCTCCAACAATTGTTAACTTTTCCAATAGATATTTTATTCGTCAAAACAGGTTTGATTCTGTTTCGGCTCAATAGTAGCATCGTATTTCATTATTTTTCTTATGTAAATATTTTAGATTCTAAGGTGTATTGGATTGAAGTTCAGGCGTGGAAGATACTGAATAGCATTAATCGCATCATGTAATTTAAAGAAATAAAAGTCTCTCTCTCACACACAAACACAACCTGACTTTTATTTCTTTAAATTACATGATTCAATTAAAGTGATATTAAATTTGTGAAAATATTTCTCAAGGTGCAATATGCTATTGACATAGACAAGTTCTTGCTATACCGTTCTCTCGCCAAATGTTTCAGAGAATCACCCCGTTTTTTCTCTTGTTAGTCTTAAGCAGTGGGAAATCTTACTTACACAACAGACAAATAAGTCTTACTTATTATTTTTCTGCGCACGATATGAACGATGATAATAAAAATTATTTGCTTTAAAACTACATTTCAACAACATAATATACTTATTTAAGCACATTTGTTTTTAATAAAGGATTCTTTCTTTCTTTAAAAAAAATAATAACTAAATCACTGCCTCTTCTCTTGGTAAATCTTAAATTTTGAAATTCATCAATGTAAAAAAATAAAGCAATTTTTTGAAATAATGAAATTATTGTTGGATAAAAAAAATGGTTGCTCGAGTGATGTTTGCAAACACAAACCAAATTTACGACGCCTAGTTTCAACAAAATAAGAAAAAAAATTCATGACAAGCGATATATCTTTAACAAAAAATACCAATTATTTTTGCGCAGAGTGAATGGAAAAGAAACCTGTTTATTTTATATCTCAAAAGTATTCAGTTTTGTTGGCGTCTAAAATATGGTTTTACCGAGTTTCTGAAATTGGATTATGCAAAGCAGAGGATATAAAAAGGGAGTTAGCTTGAATGATTAACAAAATTGTATATCCGGAAATGTCGTCGTTAGTGGCGAAAGTATAAAACAAATGTGTGGAAACATTATAAAACTATCATCACATGTGCGGTATAAAAATTGGTCAAAGACTCTGCATTGAACAAAATAATGTAAAAATTTTAACCTATAGATTTTTGCACATCGTATCCAAGAATGGATTTCGCTGAATTGTTGCCATCCTTTCCCAAACAGTCGAACGGTAGATGGTATGTATGGCAAAAATTATTTTATAGGAGAAATATATATAATTTATTTATGCTATAGATGTTTTGAGAGAAATAAGTATGTATGTAACTATTTGGAGAGTCTTAGATATTACTTTAAAGCGATACCCTTTGAAGTTGCAGCATAACCAAGAACTAAAACTAAGTGAATTTATTTTTTGAGGAGTTTCGTGTTGAAATTATCGTCTGACTTTGGCTCATTATTTGATTGACTAAGATTGTGTATTTTTGTTCTTTTATTTTTACTATTTAAATTCTTAATTTGTTAATTTTATTTCTTTATTATGGATTCAAAATGATTGAAGCTGAGACTGAAATGATTTACACGGTTTGCGATTTACGCATTCCAAAAATAAATACTTCAAGATTATTGACTTTCGAAGATTCTATTCCACAACTAATCCAGTTAGCTGCGGAAAATGGTGTAACTAAGTTCTTCATTTTCCTGTCTCCCACTGATGGTACTGCATCTATTCCAAAGAAACCTTATAATTTAAAGCAAGAAATAATTCAACTTGTAAAGAATCACAAGAAAATAATACAAATTCAACACACCCGTCAAGGTAAGCTTCTATTCGAAACTAATTGCCCAGATGCTGCTGTTGAAATAAGCAAGATAAACAATATTCTTGGAGTTCCTGTTAACTCCAGTTTTCAACCTGAATACATTTCTTCAAGATTTCTTATAAAAGAAATAAATGTAGATTTACCTTTATATCTTGTTGCTGAAGAAATTGCGCAAAATGGCTTAACGATATTAAGCTTACAAAGATTTACAAAAAAGAATTCTGAAGAATTGAGCGAAAATATTTTAGTGAGTGTCATTGGACATCATTTACCTCAAACTATCAATTTATTCTATTCCATCATTCCAATTTCTCCTTTTATTGACAACGTTCGTCAATGTGGAAAATGCTATAAATTCACTCACCCTACGAAAAAATGTACACAAGAAGTCTCCCTATGTAAAACTGTGGAACATTCCATAAAGACTCCCCCTGTACCAATGAAACACCTAAATGTATAAACTGTCAGGGAAATCATGCAGCTAATGACATTTCCTGCCCTACGAGGCTTGAAGAAAAAAATTCTTACAATTTAAAAGCTTGAACCACCTTCCATTTATTGAAGCGAGAAGGCGTTATAATAAATCATTAAAAACCAGTTACTCCAGTGTAACCAAAAGTCATCTTCCTTTCGTGCCGAATCAAAATGAAATAACTGATATTGTTAAAAAAGCAGTGACTGAAATGGCTTCTATTTTTGAAGCAAAATTACTTGCGATACAGGCTAGACAAGATCAAATGATTCAACAATTTTTCTCATTTATGACAGAATGTATGCGAACATGTTCGAATCCAGCTAGATCAGTTTCTGGATCTCCTCCAAGAAAGAGTCGTGCAAGATCTATCCAGTCAAGAAAGAAAAGTCCAAAAAATTCTGTGAATCAGCAAATAATATCTCCCGAACAACCTATTATGAAATCTCTTCAACCAAATATTAAACATGCTGAACCTAACATTAAAGAAAGAATTGAACCAGGAAGAAGTCGTAAAAAACATTCATAAATTTTTTTAATATTCTTTTACTACGAGCGCACCTTTTTTGATTTTCAATAACTGTTCAGGTTTTTCGTTTATATTTAATGTTCAATTTAATTTCTTGGAATGCAAGAAGCGTTCTATCTAAGCGCCCGTATGTAAAACTTCCGTACTTTCAATCTTCCGATGTCCTAGCAATTCAAGAAACGTTTCTTAAAAATTCCGACTTATTTCAAATTTGTAATAAAACAATAATTAGATTAGATAGGCAAGATGGCCGTGGTGGAGGACTTCTTTTTGCTGTTGATAAATCTCTACCTGTGCAAGTTTTAAATATATCCAGCTCAGAAGATAACGATACAGAAATTTTAGCTATAAAAATTACTATATCCAAATCATCTCTTACTTTAGTAAATGTATACGTTCCACACGGTAAATTTTCAAGTTCTTTGTTCCATAGCATCTTATCTAATATTTATCCTCCCTTCATAATAATTGGAGACTTTAATATACGAAGTTCGGCGCTTGGTAGTTATTCAAACTCTCCCGATTCTTCAGAATTCCTCGATTGGATACTGGATAGCAACATCTGTCTTTTAAATACCTCTCAGCCTACTCACTTCGGACTCCACCATAGACCATCCCTTATCGATTATAATTTTGTATCTCCTGATATTTTTCCTTTTTGTACTTTCTCAGTCAGTTCAGATAGTTATGGTAGTGACCATGTCCCTGTCCAAACAAGTGTTAAAATCTACAATAACGATTATTCGAAAGGTACTTCCCGCAATAGAATTTTATGGTCTGGCTTCTTCAATTCAATGAACACTGAAATTGCTAATAACGGACTAGTTTCTGTAGATCAATTCCAAATTTTATGCAAAAACCATCTTGATAAATTCAGGAAAAAACAAATCTTTCCGTTAAAGTCATATCCTCCGTGGTGGACATCGGAATGTTGTTATCTTTTGGGTAAAAAAAGAAAACTTTGGAGGAAAGCGAAAAGTTCTCTTAATCAGACTCTGTGGATACAGTACAAACGAATTTCTGCAAAACTTCATCAGCTTCTTCTAACCCTTTCCAGAAATTTCTGGGATAAAACTATAACAAACGCTGGAATATCTAAGGACATTTATTCTATTCTTAAAAAGCTTAAAAATAGATCTACTGACTCACCAACTCATCATCTACTAATTTCTAGCGAAACTTCAATTATTTCGGACCCTGTTTTTCAGGCTAACTTATTTGCCAAATTTTATTCTCGTCAATCGGCAACTGAAGTATTACCTCTTGATTTAAGTTCAAACTTTGATTTAGAATATAACTCTGCATTCTCGCTCTCAGAACTCCAATTGGCGATTTCTAAATGCAAAAATACTTCAGCTGGTCCTGATTTAATATCTACTAAAATTTTGAAGGGTCTATCAAATATAGCTTTACGATCCCTTTTGTCACTCATAAATAACTCTTGGTTAAGCGGTATTGTTCCCCCGTCTTGGAAAAAATCCATCATAATTCCTATAATAAAACCTGGGAAAGATACTACTTCAGTGAATTCTTATCGCCCAATATCTCTTACAAGCGTTCTATGTAAGGTCATGGAACGCATGATATTAAATCGTCTAATAAATCACATCTCCCTTTCTAAATATTTTCATCAAAATCATCATGGATTTATGCCTCATAGAGGTTGCGATAGTGTTCTTTCTATGCTTCATCATCATATTATTGCTTTACGCTCACAGAGAAAATATATCATATGCGCAACTGTAGACATATCTCAAGCTTATGATTCAGTGTGGCCAGACGGTCTTATTTATAAGCTCCTCCAATTTGATATCAGAGGAAATGCTGCTCATTGGATATTGGATTCTTTATCGGATAGAAGTTTTAAAGTGAAATGGCGTGGAACTTTATCTCAACCCACTTTCTCTAATAGAGGTGTTCCTCAAGGCAGTGTTCTTTCTCCCTTTCTTTTTATGATTTATATGTCAGATATTTACGAAGTTCTCTCTCCTAACATAAAGTGTTTTATTTATGCTGATGACATAATCCTTTTGGCTGCTCATACATCACAAGAAAGTCTACAGCAAAAAATGCAGACTGCAATCATAAAACTTGAACAATGGTGTGATGAATGGAAACTAAAAATTGATTCCTCAAAATGTTCAGTCATTGATTTCTCTCGCAAAAAATATCCTGTAAATTTTGAACTAACTATCAACCAATTACCTATTTCTTGATCTAAGCACATAAAAATTCTGGGCCTCTATTTTACTAATAACTTAACCTTCAAGTATAATTTTCAAATGAAAAAAAAATCTCTCCAGAAGAAAATTAATGTTTTAAAAGCAATTGCAGGTAACAGATGGGGAGCAAAAACTAATCACTTACTTCAAATTGTTCAGTCCTTCATTACAAGTAGCCTCGATTATGGATGTCATGTATTTACATCTGCGAGCTTATCAGACCGAAAAATCTTGGATCCGATATATCACTCAGTTCTTAGAATTGCTACAGGTCTTCCTCGCTGGACACCAATTCCACTTCTTCTGAAAGAATCAGGGGTCTTACCTCTTACTGTAAGACAGAACTTTCTCTCTACAAGGATGTACATTAGAAATCTTGCACTTTCTACTAGATCTCCATGTGGTAGTTTGTGGGAATCAATGCCATGCAGCCATATCTCGGGTGCTCTTCCTCTATCTTTGCGAGTGAAAAAATGGCTTGAAGAAAATGGAATTCAAGAATCACATATTTTAAGAGTTCCTGCAAAACCTACTTCTGTTAATAATAATTTTAAAATATTTCTTAGAAAATATACTTTTCAGACTAAAAATCTTCCAACAAATACTATCAATGACCTCTTTGAAATGCATAGAACTTCTGAATGGTCCAATCACATATTATTATTTACTGATGCATCTAAAATAGAAAATAAACTTGGAATCGCTGTTTATGACAGCAGTAATAACTCCTTTGTTTCCGGGCAAATCAATAACTCTAATTCCATCTTTACAGCTGAGGCTTTGGCTTTATATCTGGCGGTGACTAAATTCTGTATTTCTCCCTCCAACTATATCATATTATCAGACTCCTTATCCTGTCTAAAAAGTTTGGAAACTCTCTCAACTTCTTCCCCAACCATCATTCAACACATCGGATCAGCTTTAGGAAATGCAACTAAGATTTGCAAATCTATTCAATTAGCTTGGATTCCTGGTCATTCCGGAATTGCAGGGAACGAAAAAGTAGATACTCTTGCAAAATCGGCCATTAATAAAAGTTATATTCTGCACTCAATTTCACCTGAAGACCTTATCCATAATATAAGAAACATTTTTATCAATTATAATAAAAACGAATGGAATAATAGTAAATATGCCTCTAACTTTTCGCACATGTCTTCTATCACGAAAATTCACCGCAATTATATTAACTCTCGCCTTGAAGAAGTGTGGCTAGCTAGAGTTAGAACTAGATCTTTTCCAACAAATGCTAAATTACACAAATTTAAACTTTCTTCAACGGATAAATGCTCTTGTGGAGAAAGAGAAACCATTGATCACATAATATTATCGTGTCCTCGATATGATCAAGCAAGAAATTCCTTAAGAGAAAAACTTGGAATTGGAGCTCTTTCTTTCTCTTGGATTTTAGATTTGTCAACGAGTCCTAAAGAGAAAATTGACGCAACAATTTCTTTTTTGAAACAAATTAATAGATTCTAATTTTTCTTTCTTGTGTTTGTATTTCCAAGCGGCCTTATTTCCCCTTCATTTGTCAATCATACACCGTGCTTATCTTTTCTTTTTTATTGTCTTTTTTTCAAAATCATCAATTCATCAATTTTTGTTTAGATTTCAAATAAAAACTCAATCTTACTCAATGCGAGCTATAAGCCTATGAGCATAAAGCTCCAAAACAGTTTTTTGTCATAACCTAACCTAACCTATTTATTTTTTGTGACGAGTTTGCGAATTCAGTATTTATTCATATGGAAAATCAAACAATTAGCTTCAACTGTGCTTGAAACGAATTAATATGTTGGGCATTGTCTAGTAATATTTACACAGCAGCTGTTATGTGTGGAACATAGCATGCTAAAGTATACATTGAATGCTTAGACTGACTTGAAAGACATTTATTTTTTATAGTCATCGCTTAATAAAAAAAGAACTTAAATGCCAGCTTTAGGTTAACACAAATATTCGAATCTTTCTTTTTTGCCTCAGAAAATTCGGATTCTTTTGCCCGTGTTTAGTGCGAGCCATATCTTAATCTTTTTTATTTTCTAATTATTAAAAAAAAAATTTTTTTTAACTTTCTGATCATGTATTTAATAAGATACTCGACCACGTTCGTATTATTCTTGATATATTGGTTAAAGTTTCATCTTCATCCAGGAAGTGGCAACGCTGTTTACGCGAGATATCAAAATATGAATTGTCTGCAATGTACTAAATATTTAATTTGTAAAGGAAACTTGGTACGAAAGGGGGTCATCAAAAAATAAAGGTATATGTTATAATTTTCAAGACCCCGTAATAAATCACTAAATTATATTACATAGTATAAGTCGTAATGATGGCAATTAAGAATTAATTTTAAGTTATGTTTACAATATCCATCTGATGGATCTAAATTTGAATCTCAAGGATATCTTTGTTAATTACTGTTTAAGATTCTTTCATTCATATTTAACTGGGACTTTAAATGCCTCAAAATGTGATTATTATGGTATAACTAGAGATCATTATTGTCTAACTTTATAGCAACTCTAATATGCAAATTACAATTAATGCATAAAAAATTTCCTTTTCTCCTATTATATATGCTTAAAAATATGGCACAGATGTCGTACAATCCTTTTGGCACTTTTTTGAATTTGATGAATTTTTTGACAGATTTTATTGGGGTTCGGTGTAGAATTGGATACCTCTTGGTTTGGCAAAAACAATTTGGCGCTAAAACTTAATTTCTGATAATCTGGCACTTAGTGTAGCTTGTGTGTAGTGGCTATCTTGTTAGTCGCATCTTATGACCTATCTTGACGTCAATAAATCTCCAAATAAAATCAAGGGATACCCAATTGTAAACTTTTACCAAAAATACACTAAAATAATTATACACTGTCGCTGCGAAAATCCAATATTGCTTAATTTTTACGCCCTTTCCATAAACCACCAAATCATTTAAAATGCAGCCAAATTTTAATTTTATTCATTCAAATATGAATTCAAAATTACAATTAATGGATAAAAAAAGATTAAATTTTTTCTTGTTGTATATGCTTAAAAATCCAGTTTTACTTATTTTTCATGCTCCAATTATAAATTACCAAATCATTTAAAAATCAGCCAAAAGTAATCAAGTAAAAACAACTATAAGCACTGTCGGTATTTGCGTATTATCCCGTGGACCATATCTGCGAAAAAATATATGTCAATGCGATTTAGCACCATATAAATTACAAATAAAGTTTTCATCTAATTACTAGAATGAAGACATAAATAAATTATTCTGCTTTTCTTTCCCATTTTGGAAAAAGAAATATTAAAATTTACCAAATCCGACGGCATATTTTTATGGCGAAAAAGATCGTCAGGATAATACGTAAGTACCGCACTGCTACTTCTGTTTGTCAAAATGAATATAGTCCATGAAATTATAATATATTTTTTTATATATTCAGTAAAATATTATACATTAGAATCATTTTATTTTTTCAGGAAAGATACAGGGTGACATATACTTTAGGATGCCCCTATGTTTCTCACTAATTTGGTGCCATATTGTTAGCGTGATGTTACTTGCGATTCATGCCATCGTGTTTTCAGAGCCATTTTTGTTCTTTTAAACATGCACGAAAATATGCTTGACGAAATTAAATAGCATATTTTCGCCAAGGAGTACTCTAAACTGTATTTTCCCCAAGATTTCTCATCTGGCAATCAAATATGTGGACACGAAATATTTTATGTAAACGAAAGTATGTGGAGATGTAGCATGTGAAAAAAAGTAAGCAAAAAGAGCATTCGAAATACGACACGCCATCATATGAAATCTTACCTTGCATAATTCATGTATCGAGTTTGATTCTAATTTGGCCCACCTCATCGCTAAGAGATATAAATTCACGACGAAGAAACCCAATTTATCATTTAGAGTAATAATCCTGAGATGATTCTAATAAAATATAATTTTTGAGTTTTAATTATTTTTAAAACGAAGCTGTACGAATTTCAAAAATAAATTATATTTTTTTCGAAATCCGCTTTCGGTAATTTTTATTTATTTTATCAACCATGAAGTGGTTGTTTCTTTCATTCCAATTGAGATCATGATTACGTCATTTTATTACAATTCTCATTGGTTTAAAATACCCATAATGTCATATAACGTTTCATCTATGTCACATCGTATTGACAAGGCGTCGTAAATCCGACTTGTCGAAGAATTTGCTGCCTGCCTACAAATCGCATTCTTCGCACGTCAGCAAACAAGGCGAAGTTCATTATCGAATCTCTGAGAATACTGTCGAAGTTTATTTTTGTTAATAAAACGATTTCTCATATAAGGACCAAAACACTGGTTTGAGAAACCGTTTTCCATTAATTTAAGCCGTTAACACATTGAAAATAGAACAGGAGAAAAAGCAAAATGAAAAAGACAAGATAAAATATACACTTTATGGTTTGTTTAAATTTTTAAAAATTTCATTAATTAATAGAATTCTAAATTAATAATTGCAATATTCTTTTTTATGTATGAATTTTCATGCGGCTAAAAGCTTTCTCATTACCAAAAATAACTTTTATTTTTGGTGATAAGAAAGCTTTTAGTCGCATGAAAATTCATGCATAAAAAAGAATATTGCAATTATTCTTTTTTATAAGATGATTTTAATGTGGCTAAAAATTTTATTTTAAATTAAGTGTATTCAAAAAGAAATTTTTTCTTACTCAAAAATTGAGGAACGAGTAATAAACAAAGCTAAACAAACTAAATGCTAATAAAGCTAAAGCAAGTTGGTCCAAAAATGGCTTAGTGATAATTTTGTCCGTTATGAGGAGCATAACAATCACAAGTCGCCAGGAGTTAAAAATAGCTAAATAAGTAAAATTTAATTTTGCTTTATTGAAAGAAAGGTGCTATTACCTTATACATACGCAATTGATCATCAATGCAATTGTTAAGCAGTTTTCGCCAGAAATAAACATTGGCGTTCAAATAAATTTTGTCCATTCTCCTTATGACGATTATCATACAGGAGTATAATGGAAAAGTACCAAAATAATTTATATCTTTGACGAATTTAAATTGTTCGTTCCAATGTTTATGTAAGCGACTGAGAAAAGAATCATTCATTCCAATATTAGTTTTAGTAGTTCCAGAACAGTAATAATATATTTAAATTATTTTAAGAAATGTATAATGTAGTCATTATTGAAGAGTGATAAGTTTGGAAACAATAATAATAATAAAATCATTGATTTGTGTAATTTTAGGACAAAAATATGTTCTCTTGGTCATACTTTCATTCCTCTTCGATTAAGTTAATATTTTTACCATGCTTCCTTGACGAATATATTTTATTCTGAATAATTTATATAGCTTTGGATGCGTTAAAAAGGGTGTAATAAAATAATATAAAAGAAATCTTGTAGTTCTCTCAGTTTTCCTTCTCGGGACAACTTTTATGATTGGCAACAATCGGAGTTTTGCTAATAATACATAGCTTGCGCTTATGATTAGCAGTTAACGGCAAATAAAAGTGATTAGTCTTATTTATTTTGCATTTAGGGGTCTTATGAAAACTTTTGTATAATTTATAATAGACGATGTGAGTAGATATTTCATAATTTATAAGACAAAATTTATTCAATTATTTAATGCAGTCATAAAAAGAGTTTTTAAAGTTATATTTCTATGAACTTCTTCGTTTTTATGACAGTAGAACTAACAATTAATATATATATATATATATATATATATATATATATATATATATATATATATATATATATATATATATATATATATATATATATATATATATATATATAATGAATACATATTAACGTTTTGGAATTATGTTAAACATTATGAAAAATTTAAATATAACACAATCATACAATGCCTCATGATGGGCATTAATATTTATTCCCTTAGTTCTTTGCAATAATTTTAATGGGTATACTTTATATGATTATATATGATAAAAACCAAAATTCTGGGAAGAGAGAGAAATGGTATACAATTAATATAGCACATGTTTCATTTACAATTTAAATTTATGCATAAATATATATGTTTTTAAAGCTACAACTGTTATATTTTTCAACAGTATGCAGAGTACAAACTACTGTGACTGCGAGAGCAAACCATCTGGTCATGCCAACCAATCTAATGTCCATAATTCTTGTTATTGTCCAGTGACAGACATCGTGAATTCAGACAAATATTATGTTATGAATGCAAATAACAAAGATGGCTTTCCTGACAATTATGCTGGACCATATGAAGATTTTAGACCTCCGGGTAACAGATCACTTACTGTAGGAATTGAAGCAGCCGGTGACGTGCCATTCATGCCTTCTTATCTAAAAGAAATGGAAATAAAACCTTCAGCAATCACCCGAGCAGACAATCTATTTATCAGAGGATCGTTTTTCAAGGGGGTTAGTGAAACGCATGAGGCTTACGTAAAATGGCCTGGAACACAACCTAGAAAGTTTCATGATTATGTTCGTCATTATGAGAAGCCTGGTCTGAAATATGATAAAAGTATTACCCAAACAGATTACGGCCCACCGAAGCCCATGACCGAGAAAGATAAGCATCCCTGTCTCAAAGAGTCACCCGTGGAGAAAATGTATTTTCCAAAGAGACGGAAACCTAAGAATCCTCATTCGAACAACGAATTAAAAGTGTTTTTTGAAGAAAAGAAAGAAACTGTACTCGTGGAGGAACCACTGAAGTGGAATCCTACTACAGAAACAAGTGACAGATACATCTGCTATCAGACACAAAAGACTGTGGACAATAAGCTAATTGATCCACAGTATGAGAGTGAAGTATTTCAAAAAGATTTGTGGTACAATCATGTTCATTGTCCATATGATGTTCCTCATCACTTCTTACATCCTACACTTAATGAGAGTAAAAAAGCTATCAAGCCAGATTTGACTTGTTTCTTAGACAAATGTCACCATTTGTATGATAAACTCCCAGTATTACCCCACAAGTGTGCTTGTTAAGAAAATGACAGAAAATCTGGACTTTAGAAACATGGAGGGCAATTTTTTATTGAAGTTGAATGAAAGTACTTATCATTGTTTAGTACAAATTGTTTATTTTATAATTATTCAGTACAGATGAAAAATCATGTTTAAAAATAAGATAAGGAAAAGAATTTTTTTAATAGAAGTTGAGTGAAAGTACCTATTATTGTTTTTAGCACAAATAGTAAATATGCAGACCGAACCCAAATTATTGCAATTCTTACTGGTACATCGATTATCTAAATAATTTTATGAAAACTAAGGCAAAAAGTTTTATATAGGCTAATAAATTTTATTAATCTAAAATTTTTCGTCAATTTTGCAATTTGAGATACATAAAAAAGTTCAATTTCTAAGATTAATGCCAAATAAATACAATGAAAGTTAAATGTTATTATTTATACGATTCTACAGTAATTTCTATAATCGGTGATAACGAATTTTAACATACATTCGTTATCACCGATTAAAAAAGGTCATCGACAGGGCGGAATACGTGTCCTGATCAAAAGAATTCTTGAAGTTTCCAGCTTCCTTGACATGAAAAATTATTTATTGAAGACAAATGGCATACAAGCACATTTTCGAACAGTTTAAAAAATCTTAAATGCAGCAAAAGACTTTTTTAAAAACACTGCGCGATATTTTTCTTCGCATTTTAAATGGAATCAATGTTTGATCATAAGTCAACCATGTTTCAGTGACAGGCGGAAGAGCTTAAGAAATAAGAGAGTTAATAACAAGAAAAATTTTAAGCAAAACAGATTTTTTTTCAAGAAATTCAAAACAGTGAATTTTCAATAGTGTGCACCAAATTTTATATTATTTTGAACAGACTTAATACTGCAACAATATCAAATGTAGACAATATAAAATTCGTTACGTTTCTGTACAGTTCATAGACCCTATTATACGGAATGAGGAAAAAATTCTCTAGTTTCCTTTTATCTACGTTGAAAAATTGAAATACGGTTATGTTTCAGCATGCATTTCTGTAATAACTTTGAACTCCCGGTTTCCCTTTTTTTACCCCAAACGTGAATGTGTAACACGAGGCATTACATTTGGCAGGATATCCACAACGTGCTGTCACATTTTCTAATCGAGCTTTCGGCTTCATTTCTGTGATAATTTTTCCATGAAAATGTAACACAAATAACCTCAATGTTAGATAAAGCACATTTATAACATTTTTCATTTCAAAACATAATCATTCTTCTCACATGAGATCCAAAAATTTGTATGAAGTATTATTAGAAATTGTAATATATATATATATATATATATATATATATATATATATGGCACACAAGTGCCGTATAATCCATGATTCCAAATTCTGAATTTTTTTGGCGACGAAGAAATGTTGCCAAGATGACGTATCGTGACATGCGTGATGACGTAAATACAAGGGTTTACCAAATAGAATTTTCTGTATAATTCTTATAGATCTCCATATGTATGACGTAATAAAAACGAAGTTGTCAGATACATAAAAAAATCCACCAAAAATCACCAATCTCAGAATTTGGAATCATGGATTATAGGGCACCTGTGTACCATATATATATACAGTAATATAACAAACAAAACTTAAAATCAATGACAAATATTCGCTATAAAATGTACATTTATTCACACAGATATGTACAATGTTGTGATTTGTTTTCGATACATTTCGCAAGAATTTTTTAAATAAACAACAAAGTTAAAATTATAACACATTTTAAGATTTATTTTGATTTAAAGATACTCTGAAAGACACAATCACCATGACTGGTATTCTAATAGGTGATAAATTTTAAATACAATATATATATATATGTATATATATATATTGCTATTTGAGCTATGTTTTATTCTATACTTTGCTCGAATGTTTGCAAAATATTCCTATCGTGTAAATAGAAAAAATAAAACCAAAAGCATTTTTAAAGACATAATTTTAACGCTAATTTTTGTGGTATTAATTATCAGAGCATTTTTTTAAATTTGAGAGCGTCTTTTTTAAGTAATATTAAGGTAATTTCAAGACACCCAATTTTTACAATCGTTATTGCAATTAATAAAACTCGATAAGATGTTAATTTTATACTTTAATACAGAAATCCTTTTTATTATTTTCTTTAGTTAAAGGTATAACACATTCCTGTTTTCCTCTCTCACAGGCTTTAATTTTTTGTTAAATTAAAGCAAATAATTTTAAAAAGTTTTGTTACTTTTTTGTCTGAAAGAACATTCATTTATAAATATTGTAATACTTAAATTAAAAGATAGTTATGCTTAAATATATAGAATTTTCTTAAAAAATTATATTTTTTAATATTAATTGAGGATTAAAATATCGTAAATATGTATCAGTTGCTTTTTGTGGCATTTCGGATTAAGTGCACGTTAATTTTTACTTAAATAGATAAACGTATTAAACAATAACATTGCGTCCTTTCTAACATTACAAATGAACAGAAATAATATAAAATTGTATTGTTTTCCTTAACATTTAACAATACGATGTAAATATTCACTCAACATAATCATAGAAATTTTAAAAACTTTTATCCAAATATAAATAAATTTTTTTTAAAAAAAAATATTTTTAAATTAAAATATCTCTGGTGATATTCAAAAACTGGCAGAAATTATTATTTTTAGATGATTTCTGAACTTATAAACTTCACAAAAATGCGTTTAACCTATAAATTTTTATTTATGCATTAAAATTTTATTAATTTAACTTTTTCAGAATGTTTTTTTTTTTGAAAAGGTTAAACTATCAAAAATAATAAAAAAGGAAAATGAATTTCAAAAATAAATTCATCATTTTAATGTCAATTTTATTACAAGATAAGGTAAAAGTTTTGTTGGTATGTAATGCATAAGAAAAATTACAACCTCATTGCGTAAATCCTCTAATTACGAAGTGCTAAAAGAAAACTTAACTAGTAGAGTTTAAAACACATCATCACTCATTATTGAATCAGGTAATTTTGAAAAATGTTATTTTTACCAAAGTTTGTATAAAACTTTTCGATTCCTTTTAAATTTCAAAATAGGTATTTTTCAGTAATTTTCTGAGTGATGGTGCTCGCAATATTATCTTTGTCAAAATATGATAGACGGGAAAGATGTGTCAGAAAAAATAGCAGAAATTAAAGCCAAAATGCGGGTCAATCTCACAAATGTTTAGAATTTGCATCGCATGACATAATATAAATAAACTTGTTTCATTTTCATGAATTAGCAATGTAATGAAACGAAGCTACATGAATAATTAATTAGATATACAATTTAAATGGCAAAAAATATACACAAAGTCTGATAAGTATTTAAACTGAAAATGCTTTCTTTGCATGGGACGAGATACACTGGGTACTCCTACCATTTTTTTTTCCTTCTGATAGCAACAAAGGACAATCGCATCTTCTTCCAAAAGTGCAGCGTCGATGCATGGTTTTAATACAAAAATACATGATCCCCATAAATGACCTGCGGATTCTCTTCAGGACTTTCGAACATGTCCTCGTCATCATCATCATCATCTTCATCGTCATCGTCTTCCACGCGAGTTTCTTTATGTGGCAACACATCAACATTTTCCTTGGGTTCTGAATCTTCCAGAACGAAGTCATCGTCGTCTTTACTGACTTCATTAGCACTGTTCGTGAGGTCGTCGTCGTCCTCATCGTCCTCATCGATTGTGAAGACAAACTGTCCCTCGGATTCTGCTTTCTCACCTGGAGTATCGATAGAGTTGTCGCTTTCTTGAGACTCTGAATAAGAATTTTTACTGGTGTGTCTCACCTGGGAAATAGACACAAAATAATATACAAACAATTAAGAGAAATAAATTGCAACGAATTTTTTTTTGAATAATTTAATAAATGATGAAATTTTGTGCAGTTTAAATAAGAGGATTACTAAAAATCTGAATACATTATGGGAAAAAATTTATACAATAAATTTAAAAACTTTATATCTGAAACAAATACGACTGTGCAAAAAGACAAGTTAGTCAGAATTTATTTGAAATTCCACTTTTATTTAAATCAAATTAGATTTACAATGGGGATAAAAAGAACACACTGCATGCAAAGCAAAAATTAATAGGTAAACCAAATTGATTAGGAAATAATTTAATTTTAAACTACAATTATAGCGAAAAATACACACAATATGATAGTTGATTTTTTACAATAGTCTTTAAACTTTTTCTTAAATAAGGTTCTACTGTTTCAAAACGTCAAATTAAAAGTAAACTTTCTAATTGTTATGGAGCCATATATATCATTTATGATTTACTTATTTAAAAAAAAATCCAGTTAAATGAGCTTGATATTATATTTGAATGATATGATGCTTAAATGATCTTGATATAATATTTCTAACTTTAATATATATTTTAATATTTATATATATGTAAAGTAATAAATTAATAAGTTAAAATATAACTTTAGTATATATGTAAAATAATATTTTAAATAAGTGTTTAAAATGTAATGAGTGTGTCCATTATAAATGCAATACATATATTTATTTCTACAAATGAAATGCAATATACTACATAAAAAGACACTCTCAATATATGAAAAGACCTATACAAAAATAACACAAATTTATTTATAATACGGAAATATATAAAGTGTGATAAAAATATTTTATTGAGAAAGAATTACTAGAAAAATAGGAACTCTCTCCTGATATTTACTGTAGTGTCATGATTTTGTTCCATGTGCCCAAACAATGTGAAAGTCTTTGGATTTTGAATTTTCGATGAATGGGTTCGAATTTAAACATAAATATTTTCAGTTATAAGAAATGTAAAATATATCGTTACAAAAAGACAATATAGAAAATTTGCGTCGAAATTTATCGTAAAAAAGAGTAAACATTGAAGTGGAAGATAAACGTTGACATTTGCAGAAATACATTTATAATAAGTTATTATACATAAGTATTTATATTTAGTCGAAATGATATAGTCCATACCAACAGTTTTGAAACTCTTACTTTATTCAGAATAAGCATAAAGAACATACAATAAAATGAATAATATCGTAAAGAAGATAATATACGTTTGTCAAATACTTTTTAATCCTCTAAATCACAAAAATTAAAAATATTCTATTAAAGTTTTTCGATAGTTGTTGATTGCTTAATAGATGAAATTTCACATCCTTAAAACATACAAAGTTTGAGAAGAGTAGCACTGCAAAAACTTTTGGTCAAATCTTTGATTAATAAAAGAGGTTCAATCAAAATTAGAATAATATATAACACGGATGGCGAAACAATGGCACGCGTGCCACAAGTGGCACGTTTGAAAATTTTGATGGCACGCATAAAAAAAAAATTATTTTTTTTATAAATTATCTTTTTTGACAGAAATGAATTAAAAGATTATTAATCTACACTTGATTTATAATTTATGATATAAATTTGTAGTACTGAATACCTATCTCAGTATGTTAACTAGAACCGTCAAATTATACATTTTTTTATTAAATTATCGCATGAATTTTCTTGAAATATATAAAAATACGCATTAGATAAAAATTTTTGCGTATTCAGTTTTGGCTTATAATGTTATTGCATGTTTTTGCCGTCGCAGCACCCGAATCAGACAATAGACGGTATTAGTCATTTTTAGTAAACCGTCGTCTTTGAAACTTCACACAGTGACTTGTTAAAAAATATAACCGTTTATTGTAAATAGATATAGTGTTATTTTTACGTAAATATGCTTACATATTATTTCATATTTTATATTCTGCAGTCGTTTGCAAGAATATATTGCGTCACGACTGAAGTTTTAACCTGTAACAACCTTAAGGTATTAAAAGTTACTAAATTTATATTTTGCTTATTTTTGAACAATAAAATATTTTAATATCATGAGAAATTATTGTATCACTAAGTCAGTGTAAAATTTAGAAATAATTATTAAAATTACTTTGAATTAATATATTATTTATTATTTTCTTGTGTTGGAAATACTTTTAGTACCTTCATGTGATGAAATATGTTCTTGCAAACGAATGCCGAATAAATTATTTATTTTATAACAATATTATTAAAATATATATTTTTTAGAATTTCTTATTATGGCTAGTTCAATAAAGAAATCGAAATTCTCCGAAACATGTAACAGCTGAGAATTTCAAGCTTGGTGGACCGATAGATACGGTATGATTGAAAAGGACAGTAAAGCAATTTGTATTTGATGCACTAAAACTGTAGTCTGTAGAACATCTTCAGTAAAGCGGCATTATGAAACCAACCATAAATTTTTTCTTGATCGAAGTGTAGAAGAGTAAAAGGAGTATATATCACGTGCCTTAAAAATAAAAATGCTCAAACTATAACTCCTTCTTAAGGAAATATATTGGAACTCTATCAAACATAACTGCTGCTAGTTATCAAGTTTCAAAAACTATTGCTCAATATGCAAAACCTTTTAATGAAGGCGAATTTTTAAAGGATGCACTTGGCTGCAATGTGCACCATACTGTTTTGGAACGATGATGTTTTCGAACGATACATATCATCGTTCGAAAACATATATACCATATGTTTTCGAATGATGATTTTGAAAACATAGAAAAAATTAGCCAAAGAATTAAAGACATGCCGATAGCTAGGGATACAGTGAAAGAGAGAATTTTGGGTACGGCGGAAAATGTAAATTTTACACAAAAAATTCATATAATGTCTTGCGATTTTATATCCATTTACCTTGACGAGTCTACCGACGTAACATGCTTTGCTCGCTTAGCAATTTTTGTACGCTATTGTGTTCAAAACAATATTAAAGAATTAATAAGTTTATCAACATTAAAAATAACAACAAAAGGATTAGACATTTGAAATGCAGTTATAGATGCATTGGAAAAAAGAGAAATATGCCCTTCTAAAATTGTGTCTGCTACAACTGATGGTGCCCGCAGCTTAACTGGACAGGAAAATGGATTTGCAAATTTATTTACAAAACGTTTTGTACAAAACACACAATTCTTGATTTTCCTTACATTATTCACTAATAAGCGCTATGTGCCAAAACAGGTTTAAAAATGTTAGATGATATTTTGAGCTTTGTAACAAAATTATTAAATTTTCTATCAGCATGAGCACTAAATAAAAGAAAATTTCAAGAATTGTTAAACGAGGAAAACTCGTCGTACAATAGCTTACGTATAATGTTCGCTGGTTAAGCCACAGAAATGTTTTGCCATGATTTGTAGATTGTTTGGAGGAAATAAGATTATTTCTAAATAATGAGAACATTTGTGACCAATACCATCAATTATTGGATGTAGAATGGCTGTCAAAGTTAAATTTTTTCTCTGATTTATGCTCTCACTTAAATGAATTAAATACAAAACTACAAGCTGTTAATAAAACAATCATTATAATGTTTGACTTAATCAAACCGTTCGAAGTCAAATTACAGATTTGTAATTGTGATATTCTTTCAAATTCATATAAATATTTTCCGAATACAAAAATTATTTTTCTGAAAGTGAATGTCACGAATACCAAATAAAGAGTCATTAACGAAAGAACTTTCAATGGTAATTCAATCCCTGATTCCGGAATTTTCTGCAAGGTTTACGCAATTTAAAAAACTTGAAGAAACTTTAATATTTATTTTATATTCTGATACAATACCATTTGAAAAATTAAATTTAAAAGTCCTTGAGTGTTTATAAATTTTAATGAATTAGAAATGGAATTAGTTAAATTTTAGTCAAATACCATATGGAACCAAAAATTTGTTGATTTAAGAAATGATTTAGAAATTATTGAAAGTAATCAAGTGTTGGATAAAATAAATAAAATTGCAGAAGATGAAACTCTAACCACATGAAATTCAATTGCTAAGACGTTTAATTGTTTAAAAGTATTAGTAAAGGCAATTTTGTCAATATTTTCATCAACATGGGCATGTAAATCTTTATTTTGAGAGTTAAATTTTATAAAAAATAAATATAGGAATAGAATGATGGATGAGTCAAGCTCTGCATGCATACTGTTGAAATTAACTAAATATGAACCAATTATTAAATCTTTTTTCTCTTGTGTTAACAGAAATCACATTAAAAACAATTGTTTTTAACGTGAATTTTGTTTCTAGCATATTGCTTTTTGTAAAAAATTGATTTTATTTGTTAATTTATACTTATGTATAGTTTTACCACGCTAACATTTCGAATGAAATTTTATGGTGGCACGTTACCTATTTAAAAAATAATTTTTATGACTTAATGGCACGGTCATTGAAAAAGGTTCGCCATTCCTGATATATAAGACACTCGTCTTTACTAACCTCTAATTTAAAAACACTTACACTTTTACGAATTGGAGATTAGTCCTCAATGTGATCCCATAATGATAATTTTAATTCCTAATTACGAACCAAAATTTTGAAAAAGTCTCTTTTTAAAATTTATTTTCATGTATTTTTCGTTCGCATTTTCGCTAAACATTCTCCTAATTTTTAATTTCATGACAGGGAAAGTTGAATCAACGTTTTTATTCGAGAATTGTAAATTCTTCGGATTGCGGATAACTATGTTCACTGCTTATGAGGAAATCTCAGATTTTTTTTTTTAACCAATTTGTGTGGAATTTCTCCAACATAATCAAAATTTACATCTATCATTCTATGAAACAGTATCACCAATAATTTCAAGTGAACACTTCGTGGGTCAATTTTGCAAGGAGTGATCATGACTTGAAATGCTTGACACATCAGATGACACTTACTGATCAATCTGTGTTTCCAACGATGCAGCAGAAAATATGACAGCTGGATTTTGACATCCATGCGTGTTTATAACCACTATTACTGAAGAAAGCCAAAACATTTTTTTGACGACTTGAGTAAAAAGGAATTACTTATCCATTTATATTATTATTAAATGAACTTCGGCAAACAAGCCCACTGTAACACGAAGTTTTATTTTTGGATTTTTTGAGTGTGGACATAAATATAATTTATTCACAAGAAGTCTTGGATGATTAAATGATTGAAAAAATAATAAAGGAGAATAAAAAAAATTCCAGTTATGAAACAAAAAGAAAATGGAGTACTTCTACGACCATCTGCAAAGCAAGCAAATGGATGGTTAACAAGGTGTCGAGGTACCTTTTGAGAAAAACAACACAGTAAGATGTAATGCTATATCGAAAAATGGAAAAGTGTGTTTAAAATGTAGAACTGAAATAGAAAAAAAAAATGATTAATTTGCATGATTTTTGATCAATAA
This sequence comes from Latrodectus hesperus, assembly GCA_037975125.1. Lineage (NCBI taxonomy): Eukaryota > Metazoa > Arthropoda > Arachnida > Araneae > Theridiidae > Latrodectus > Latrodectus hesperus. Next base: position 45,721,198 of record CM075852.1, read on the forward strand.
AATGAAATTTAAAATTATTTTCTAGTTTAAACTTCATTTTTTACGTGTTGCTTATATTGTGCATATGAAATTAAAATTTTCTAATAGTACCTTATTTATAAAGAGAGCAGTTTCATAAAAAAAAATTAATTTTAAGATCTGAAACTAATTTTTCTATTTTACAAACTATTTTTGAGGTTCCTACGAGTTCATAAAAATAAGCATTTACTATATGAGGTTTATATATATGCATATACATGAAAGCAAGTACACCTTAAATTAGGATTTTTCAAGAGTAATTCTAATCATAAACCATTCACAGACTGGTAGATCAACGGGTTATATTTCATTCAAGATTTTGCAGTCTTAAATGTGTTTGAATCACTATTCCATTGCTGTAAAACTCTGCTCAATTTGATCTTTGGGTATTATGACATAAATTATCATTGCATAGGACACTTATGTTATCCATGAATGATTCTATGGACAGTGACTATATTTAGGACATATTACAGAAACAAATGAAAAGTTTTCTGTGATAAGTTCAAAATTGAAGTAAATATTCGGAGAAGTGATAATACATTGTAACTATGTATTTCAACATTTGGTTGCAATTAAATTTTTAGACAGAATTTTGAAAATAATATTCAAGTTGAAGAATAACATTAAAATCATTTTAAGAGACAATAAATCTTTAGTTTTAGAAACTTATATACATTTTGTGCACACATAGTATAACAAAATACTTTAGTAATTTTAATGTGATAAATTTCTTTTAGTAAAGAATTTTTCAAGACTCCAATTTTAATCATAAAAGTTTACACAGTAATTTCACATATAAAATTTTTTCAATCATTTTATTTTTCCTGAAATACTTCCCTATCTTGTTTTATAATGCACAGATTTGATTAAGTTCTAAATAAACACATATTTTGAAGCTCAAAGTGGTAGAAAATCAAAAAATTCTAAGTACCTTAATAAGGCTAGACTGATCGTCATCTTCTAAAACTAGCCTCGTATCAGTAGGTGAAAGGAATTCAGAATCACTGTTGTTGGTCTCCTCAGCATCATCATAGTCATCGTACTCCAAGTTCTGGGGAGAGAGTTCTTTCAACCAACCATCCCCTAAAAAAAAGCCCAAAACTTAGTTTAAGATGCGATAAAACTTAAGGAATTGCAAGTGACAAAAACAGTAGCCTATCAATACAATTGAATATTATATTTGTGAATTAATTTTAAAAAGATAAAAATATTAAGAATGATGGGCAGTTAAAACTTTTATAAACAATTATGTTTATAACTATTAACTTGCTTTCTAACAAAAATAATTTACGCTTTTTGCAATCTCTCTACATATAATGTCGTAAATAGTTTGATAACATTAAGTTATTGGAATAAGTTTATGGTGGACTTTTTATAGATCTAAAATGCTTGTAGATCAAGATTGAAGATAACTGGAGAGGATTTATAATTAATTTATTATTGCTTAAGAAAAATCGATTATAGTCTTTTAATCATTCGTTGAAGATTCAGTGACAAATGTTTCGAAGTAATGCAGATAAGTCAGACTAGCATAAGCGGTAAAAAAATAGTTCCCGTAAGATGAAACTTTCAAAATTTCATGCGTCATATTGTCATTAAAATTAAAATCTTTTAGATAGAGTCACAGAAATTCGCAACAAAGAAGAATCTTGTTTTACAGACTTAAAGACAAAGCAAATATCATAGAGAAAGATAATATTTATATTCCCAATCTTTTCCGTAATAGGTTCCTCAGGTCCTCTTACAAAGGACAATCAAGGAAAATATGATCTATAGTTTCAGATTCACCGCACTGACAGCGAACCGTATCCCAAAGGCTAAATCTAAATAACAGCAAATTGGTAAGAAAAGGTCTTATTTTAGTTCTGAACTGGCATTTGTCTTCCAATCGGGATTTCGTTGAGAGACTATGATTTTTCTGAACAGATGTGAGACGAGAGAAAATTTTGACAGTTTTGCAAATTTCCCTGACGAGCTGTTTCAGAGGAGAAATGGATTGTAAAGCTCATAGTTCCTGCTTTGTCAATCAGTCCGCGATTTCATTCCCCACAATTCCTGAAAGCAAAGCTGAATCCCTGTATATTTCTATTTTCCAAGTTCACCGGAAATTCAATACGGCAAAAAGTGTGAGACTTTTGAGCCTTATTAAAAAATTCCCACTTGAATATTTTTTGATTTACTTTTAATTATTAAGTTTTAAGAATTGAAAAATGCAAAATATCGAAGAAATTTTTTGAAAATGAATAAAATTAATGTGTTTTATAGAGGAATCAAACTGTTAAAAATAACTTTTAAATATAGAAATTTATTTTTAAAAATATTAAATAAATTACAAATAACAATAATTTTAAAATAATTATTCAATTTTGTCACTTTCACCAGAGTGAAACAGAGAACTCCTTCATTGTATATTTAATATATATTTAGTTTCAGGTTTTTTAAATCCATATTTAAGTAAGAAATGTATTTTAAAAAGTAAAATAAATTGGTAAAATATATAATATTTACAATGTGAAATGAATTTGTAGAATATTAAACTATTACAAAACTACTTTATATGAAATAGACAGTACAGAATATCTAAGATAACCTTGCATAAATTAGTGATTCATTTCAGAAAACCATGGGCATATAGAAAAATTTCAAAATAAATAGTACAATGTAATTCTTTTAATTATTAATATTTAAATGGGATTTAAGAGCAATGTATCGTGCACATATTTCTTACTTTGAATAAGAAAAAACTTATACTTTATTATAACAATAAAAATATAGTAATTTTAATAATTTTATATATGTTACAAAAATAATATCCATAAGAACTTGGATATTATGTTTATATAATTTGTAATGTAAAACAGTGTTATCAATAACACTGTTATAAATTGTAGTATATAACATGTTTAACAACACGCATGTAATTTAACTATTAAAATAGCATGACTGACGATTCATTTTTTTTTATCTCAGTTACTTTATCTTAATTAATTTTAAATATCTGTTAACAAGATTGCATTTATATAAGTTTTGAGAATAAACGTATCATACTTTGAAAAAATGCTGAAATGACACTGATACCAATACAAGATAGTATTGTACCGAGCTTCGGGGTTTGTGTTGATTGAGAGTCGAAGAAATAAACTCTTAAAAATTCACAAGACTTTTATTAGTAGCAAATTGAATTAAATACAGAAAATTTCAGCAGTAGAGAAATTGCAATTCCACATACCTAATACAGCTAAATACTACAGGAAACAGCTTCCAATTACAGAAAGCTCTAATATCTCAGACAAACAACAGCTTCTATGCTCTAAACTAGCATTTAAGACTGATTTCTCGTCTTCACAAAATTCTCACGGCCGCTAGAAACTAAGAAACTCACTCGGTTCGAGGAACGGTGCTATTTATAGCTTACTTGGCGTGAAAGCCTATGTCCAGGCCATCTCGCTCAATAATGGCTCAAGAGCTTAGATGGTGAAAGTTTCCAAAACTATCCATTTCTCGCCAAGTCGCCAATACTTTTGCCAAATGTTCATCAAGGATTTTGCCAAGTGGTTGTTAAGCCGCCAAATCACTGGATAAGCCGTTCTTAACGATTATCCAGTGATTTGGCGGCTTAACAACCACTTGGCAAAATCCTGGATAAGCTGTTCTTAACGATTATCCAGTGATTTCTATATCTCTCGATTTTTGTCCTCGAATTTGAGCTCGGATCTGTCTGTGATCTCTGGAGATGAATACAAAAAAATATTTACAAATTTTGTGACAATATATATACACAGAATTATTTAAATGTACATTTGAATGTGTATTTAAATTTATATTTAAAAATAATTTGGCTACTACTCAAGTCTCAAAAGTAAAATTTTAGCAAAAGTAGGTAGTATGAATTAATTTTAAGGTACATTATTTGGTATTTAATGTTAAAATATTGACTAACTTTTTAAAATTATCAAATGATTTTTATTATTAATATCCAATAAACGTGGCATTTTTGGCGTATACGGTACAAAAGTTGCAACTTAAAGTTTTTGGATCATATTTTTTGTTGTTATGATAGTACAATGCATGATTTATACAATTTAAAAAACAAAGGATCATTTACTTTCAACTCAAGAGAGGCAGTAATTAGAAACTACAATTTTTGTACCAGTCCCACACAGCTATTATTAAAATGATTGGTGATTAGTGTGACACCAATGACCACACATCATAACTGTATGAAACCATTGAAAATAAGGACTATAGAAACAGCGATGCATTATGTCGTTAATTTATGAAATGAAAGCTCTAATAATGTTAAATGAACATAGACTTATATGCAACTGTTAATTAATTAACGTATCAAATGTGAACCATAGAATTTCAATACTAGTTTCTAAGATGGCAATCCAACGTATTTTTAACAGTGGAACTCTTAAAAACATGTATAGGTATAATCAGTAGGTGGTCAGAGTAATATAACTCGATCTTTATCAAGACAAATGTATAAGTGCCTAAAAAATTATTCGAACACTAGCTATCTATATTTGGATTAATACCACAGTAGAGTTATACGACAAACATACGAAAAATGATTTAAGAATTATCTAGAATGTTTTTATAATTAAGGTAATATAATATGAATTTAGAGAAATACGCACATAATCAATAAAACATTTATTCTATCGTAACATAATGAACTCATCTTACTGAAGAGAATTATAGAAAATTGAACCTGAGAGGACGGATAACTGAAGTAAACAAAATTGCTTAAGCAATTCAATCTTTAAGAAAATACTTGAGAATTCAGTACCTACTTGGGATAATTATATAGACACAGAAAAGTGGTATTTTGCCTTTAAATAATTGCGCAGTCAAATGTAATCGAAGTCTACAACTGGACCGCTTTTGTGAAGCATAGCGTTTGAGTCCTATATAGGAGTTTGGAGTCCTCAGATTTTTTTAAAACTGTTTTAAGATTTATTTTCATAAGTAATACTTTATAAAACTTACATTTGACTTTTTAACATTTATAAATTTAATAAGCTTATCGTGAGCAGAGTATTAACCTAATAAACTCCTCTTCTAATTTTTGTCACTCCACAGTAATTTTTTCTGAGCAAAAATTATGTAAATTTCCGAAAATTGTTTTCACAATGGTTATTTTTTAAGCAATAATTTAGGAAACTTTAATAAAATTTTCCATGGTCATTGCAGTAATAAAGAATAAAGTATTTTCATAAAAGTATGCAAACTTATTTTTAATTCGTTAACAATTCCATTATAATCCGTTGCACAGTTTTACTTTTAGCAATCATTCAAAAATATTTTACACTCACTTAAAATGAGATGTCTGCTTGTAATATGCGAGTACTTATTTCATATATTTTACAATTTCTCTCTCTCTCTCTCTCAATTACAGGTTTATATATACATTTCGATACTATAGTATAATCACAGTATTTATACACTATTTTGATACTAAGATTATTAAAAGATGAAAACTCAATTCAGCGGTTATAATATTATATGAAATTAAGACGGAACTCATGTTGAGTTTATTTTACCTTCACATCAGAGCAAAAGAAAACTTTTATCACTAGATAAAGAAGGGACATAAAAAATCATTAAAGCTGTTATCAATTTTCTCTTAACCGGACATCAACACTCAATCTATCTATATCTTTTTGCCTCATCTATCAACATACTTGTCACAATATACCGGAACTTATAAGAAGAATATGGTAAGAACTTCATCTTAACCCATTAGAATCCACTCGCATGAGACATCAGAAATTGCAGTAAAGCCCGAAAATGGTCTGTGAGTTCTTTCTTCCCCATGAAGTAAAGAAAGAAAAGAAAACGCCATTTTCGTTAATGGTGGAGTCAATTACACGCCCTGAAGACTTCGCAACGATTTGTCATCCTCAGCAAGCGAAATTCCTTGCCAAAAATTGGCAGCAAACGATTATTTTCTCCCTTTTCGCGTGGTTGTCATGACAACCTGTTCCTCGCATTTCTTCTCTTCACTTCAACTCTTTCAATAACTGATAGGGCGAAAAATAATGAAAAAGGTTTCTGGTAGAGAAGTATTTCGGGAAAGGATGGTAGAGATATAAAAGATGTAGGATAGATTTACAATAAATTATTATCCGATATATCGGCCACCGGGGAAATCGAAATACAGAAAAGGATTTTACGAGCCAATAGCGATCGCAAATTCATTGAAGGCATCTCAATAAAATGAAGAATAAGTGAAGCAAATTAAAAAAAAATATTTTTCAATAAAATACAGAATCTTTTTATGAGGCTGAAGCATATTAATAATGTTAGTTTATTAAAATAAAAATATTCTTCTTTTTGTCTGCCCAATATACAATATTTCAATAATTTTTTAATGCAGTTCCTATCTGAGTAAAATATTGTATCGATAACCCTTCGCCCAAATACTAAAATCGCAACAGCTGTTTATTTTTTTTTCCCAAATACAACAAATGCATGAATGTGGAAATAATTTTAGAATAATCTACACTGAATTTGAAATAGTTGAACACAATTATGAAGAGAAGATATGAATTGATTAGCCTTTTTTTAAAATGCACAATATAAGATTAACGGATTCACATTATTAATTGTTTCTTTTTACACTTCAATAATGCTTTGTAATAAAATATTTTTGGATCTATAACAATGAGAATCAAATTATATTAGAAATTTAAGTATTAAAAATATAACTCTATAATAACATTATTTATTACTACAATACTATAAGGGGAAATCTAGATTTAGCTCAACAAACAGTAATGACTTGAAAAAGAGTCTCCATATGGTATAACTAAAGAAATGCAAATAGTAATTCAGCTTGAAAATTTGCAATAATTTAGGGTTACATTTTACTTTCTAAGAAAAATTAAGAAGTTATAATGTTTAACACTTAACCAAAAAGTGCTCTTTTAAAATGGCAAATATTCATTCACTGTTTAAAAGTTATTACTTTTGAAGAAAATAAATTTGAAATATAAAGTGGAGAAAGATTTCTAAAATAACTTTATACAGTTTCTTGAACATGATAAATTTGGTGAGTCTCTGGAAACTTGGAATGTATGATCATCCTAGAAGATAATTTCTAACGGTGAAAAATTTTACACTTTGATATATAACTTATTTCAGTTATCAAAGTATGCAATCCAATCAATTTGAGATAATGGATGAATTTTGCACAGTCTAATATTTTTAAGTAAATTCCCATTAAAATACAGGTCAGTAAAAAAATAAAAATGAAGAATTTTTTGGAAATCATTTTTGTATACAATTTGTTAAAAATATTACGTAAGACGAAGAATGGTGATTTGTAAATTTGTCATGTTCTGCACAGTTCATGTTCATGTTCTATAAATTCGACTAATATCGAGGTTTATAATAAATCCCAAATCGATACAAACAACTTCTACGGTAATTTAAGATAAATTAAATTTGATATTTTATATATAATATACAAGAAAATGTATAACATAAAAATTTTTATATAATTTCAGGAATAAGTAATTAACTAATTTAAAGATAAGAAGTAAATAAAATAATTTAAGGATAGAGAGACCATCATATATGCATGATGTATCCGTGATATGGCATAGAATCGGGATTATAATGGATTTAAAAACTTCCCTTAAACAATATTTATTTTCACAAATTTATATTTAACTATATTATAATAGATTATTTTATAAAAAATATTCTTGAATTTATACAAGTAATTTTTATGTTATTTTAATAATCTTTAATATAAAATATTCATTAATTTGTAAATATTGAAGTAGATTATATATGTTAGCAAAATCAAAATTTGTTTTTAATTAAAGAAATTAATAAGTTATTATTTTTTTGCCATTGTGAAATACTGCTCAGAAATTAAAATATAAAGTGTTTCTAAATGACTATCAGTGTTAACACTTTGTAATATTTATTACATAAAACTTTAATATTTATTACGTAAAATCCTATTTAATACATGAAATGAAAGACCAACTCAGAAATAGTTCTGTTTGTTGGTCGAGGCCAGCCGTTCTTTAAATGATTCAGATATGATCAAAAGCCGTGGTAAGTCAATTTGAAAAAAAAAATGTCTGGTACAAGAAAAATGCATTTTACTGAGCATTTAAGTATAAAATGAATTTAAAGAAAAACATAAACCTTTTGAATATGTGAAACAACGAATAAAAAAGGTGTTTCTTTAATAGGAATTGGTTTCTTATCGGGTGTAAAGTTTTCCCTGACATCTTGCAACGTTGAACACCTTTGAGGCATGGAGTTAATGGAACTATTAGCGAGAAGCTGTCGTGTTCTATCCCACTTCCTCAGAAGAGCTCTTTTTAATCCTGGTTGTTTGATGGGGGTGGTAGGTGTCTATACAGCTAAGAACGTTGCAATCATGCCTTAAAGGGTTCATATCTGGGAAACACGCTAGCCAATTATTCTTTTCTTGAAATGAAAGTCATTCAACAAGTGAGCCTGATGTGGCAGTTAAGTGTTGCGCAGTAACATAAAACATCGCCAATTGCTGCAACATAAGAGACAATAGGCTTCAGAATATCATGCCTATATCGTTGACCGGTCCCAGTTCTGATTTGAATAGCATAAAGGTCGATGTTCCTGTCAGAGAAGATGTCAGCATGAACAAAAACTGTGGCATAGTTAAATCTTATTAATACTAGAGTAAACGAAGGATTGTTTCTAGTGTTAGCTTCCTTCAGATGAAAATGTGACTGTAGTCGGGATTGAAAGAAAGTCGGTATGGTCGATATAGTCGGGATGGACAGAAAATTGTAATTTGTCAGAACAAATATTATTGAGGTATTCATTTCTTCTTCAATTTATGTGGCTTGTTGTCTTTTCACTGAGGACGATGTAATGAAACATAATATTAGTTTGTGACCAACAACGGGGAGTCAATTTCGCTCAGTTTGAATATATGCCTGTAACCGAGCAAAAATATTGTTGAAGAATAGCATTCATATTTCAATGTTTCCGAGCTATTTGAGATAAATATGAAAAAATACTTTTTAAAAATTAATATATAAAAATATAGTTATAAAATTATGAGGGGAAAAATAAGAGAAATTAAAATAAGACATAATTTTAAAACGATAAGATTTTTAATTTGCATAAAAAAATATGAAACTCATTACTCTCGAATTCTTGATTTTATCGAAGGGAACTTGACTCATATTTTTTTTTTTTATCAAAATGAAGGTCTAAATAAAAATAGTTATTAATTATTTTTATTTTAAATAAGCGGTTAATTAATAAAGGTTAAACAATATATATATATATATATATATATATATATATATATATATATATATATATATATATATATATATATATATATATATATATATATATATATATATATATATATTATGCTTTAAATTAACATAAATAACCCATTCGATTTTTTTTCCAAACCGCAATCAACACCAAATCGATCGAAATCTCGATTTTCATTTAAAAAACATATAGTAATGAAAAGGAAAATTTATTTCAATTTTTAGTGGGAAATAACATTTTACACTTAAGGAAGCCATCAAATAAATCATACTGGCACCACTTTATTCCTACACCAAAAGGAATCATTTAACTCGAAGGGCATTGAGACCACAATCCATTTTATACAGGGTGATTCTAAATTGTTTTTACCAATTAAAAGAGGTGATAGTATCCATCCAGACAAGCAATAATTACACTGGAACATAGGGTCGAATTTCACTCAGAGAGGCAGAAAAGAGGAATCCCACTTGACAGTACTTGCCCAACACTTACCACAGTGTTGGGTAAGCGAATAAATAATATTAAAAGTTTCACACTCACATTTATTGATTATTAGTGAAAACCTCACAGCAAATGCTCAAAATTCCGCTCATGTGTGTCGTTGCACAGTTGACATTAGCGAAGGAACGACTGGCGCACCTTCTCGAAGATTTCCGGAGCCGTATTAGTTTTGTCCCAGGCAACAACAATTTTAGTTACGAGATCTTCAGTTAAGTCCACAGACATTAAGTCCACAGTATATTAAATATTTCATGTGCTCCCAGAATATGTGGCATTCAGAAAGTTACAGATCGAGATGGAAAAATGTGCTGCGGCTCCATCGTGCATAAACCACGTCTCTCAGGATGGGGAGTGGAACAGCCTGCAATAAACTGGGAATCACTTATTCCAAGAAGATACGGTATGTTGTGCAAGTCAAACAGTCTGGCAGGATATAAGGACCTACCAGGTAATCACCACGGGTACCTGCCCAGATGTTCACGGAAATTTTCTCCTGATATCTATGAGGGGTTGTACAGTGGGCATTGTTGTCAGACCAAACATGTTGATTGTGTTTTAAAAGGACAACACCTCCTTTGATTGGCTTTCACCGGTAACTAATAAAGGCAAAATGTTCTTCTCTGTGGAAATTTGCATACGGCAAATTCGTAAGATTCTTGATGCGTTTCTACTTTTCTGCCAGTCAGAATGGAATGCGACCCTAAATTCTATGTAATTATTGCTTGTCTGGATGGGTGCTGTCACCCCTTTTAATTTGTAAAAACAATTTAGAATCACCCTATATAGGCCCTTGCCTCTAATTTGATTTCCCGATGTTTGCTTTTAAGGTCTAAATTCCTAAGCAAATAATTCTCCTTTCAATGAAAATATCATTATCTTAGTTTTCCTATTGATGACATAGGTATTCGTTTGTATTGTACTCGTGTACACAAATAAATGTTTTAGTATTAATTCGTATTTCAAGAATAGTTGTGCAAATGTACAAATTAAATACCAAGATAAATACATTTTATAACTGAAACTCCAATTTAGAAATACATTATTTTTCTATAGTTAGAAGACTGATAATGCTATTTTGTCATGCGGCCTCATGTTAGAAAAACATTAATCCAAATATTGGAATTGCATTCAAGCCGATGTTATGTTTCAATAACTGCAATGTTGTTTTCGACTTTTTAAAATTTCTGAAGTATAAAAAAAATTTATTAATTTCTTTTTAATATATATACTCATATATATATATAATTTGTGTGGATAAGAGTAATATTTACTTGCATAATTCCTAAATTCCTGATATTCACAATCATAATGTACTAATCAAATCAATAACAAGAATTTCAAATTTGTTTTCCAGCATGGAGTTTAATATTTCTTCAACATGTTTTAATATACATTCTCATACGTATTTTTCTTCATAAAAAGATCACAGCTGGTTGCATCACTTCTCTAAATTGTATTTTTTACAGTCAGTAAATGAATAACTCTTCTATTAAATTAATAAATTTGCATTTTATTTTGTAACAATTTATATGTTCGGTTACCTCAGATATAGATGTTTGCATGGTTCAAATTTTAACCTTTAGGACTCTCAAATTAAAATTAATCTTTTTAAACAAAAATGAAATAGCAGAACAATACAGAAACCAAATATATTACTCTAAGCATATTTTCTGAAAAGAAATATTGATCATAATGTTTTTTTTTCAGTTTAAATAGAAATAAAAATAGAAGATTTTTGTACACTAAGATCACTTTTCTCACATGAAAGTTAAGTCAAGCAGCACAGGTCTTAGCTGATATGAACATATTAAAATGAATTGTTATGTACCACAAATATCGACATCAAAGTCTAACTTGAACCTACGATCAGTCGCAGTGGAGTAAAATGCACTAATCACCCAATTCAGAGGAAAGCATTAAGTAGCAATGATTTAAACGAAAATACGACAAAATGAACAAAACATGCCATGCAACAAAGTATTATAATATATTATGTAAAAGAATACAAAAATAAGCTGCAAAATGTTCGCTTCGTAAATTGAACTAAGTAACAACAAATCCATTTTTGAAAAATTAAAATTATTAAAGACGAATACGATATGTATATGGGAATTTGAAATTTAAATGTTAAAAATAAAATAAAGAAATAATAAAAATTTTAATTTTTTATTACAGATTAAAATATCAATACACACATATACATTGCTTTAATGTTTGAACGTAAGTAACTTATGAAAAGGATTTAATCTTTTTTCATAAGATGTAGATTATTGAAGATTGAACAATTGGTATATTAGTTTGCAGCTGTTTAAAAGAAGAGTCATAAGAAAGTAACAGGAAACAATTTTCAAATAAAATTGGAAAATTGGCTGTGTTCCCATTTTGTAAAAGATGCCTTTACTAATCAAATTAATGAGGTGAAATCACTTCCCACAAAAATAAATCATCGTTTATGCTTTTTTGCGTTTATCCCTTTCTTAACTAAATTAAAAATGTAAATTCAAATCCCACTTTATTCTGACATTAACTTAATATTAAGTTAATATTCATATATCATTATCTTTAAAAAATATTGAAAACAATGAGTGTCAAATTATACTTAAATTTGTATGAGTTATACGAAAACTAAAGCCCAACATGAATTAAGACTACTTTCACTATGTTATTTTACTCACAGAATAATTATAAAAAGTCGTCTCATCATAAGATTTTCCATTTTAATAATGATACATTTTTCATGTTAAGAACAGTTTTGCATATTTACGCTCAAAAACTATTTTTTTAAAATTTTAATCGAAGTTCCAGTAAGCGTTTATATTTGTTGATTTTAGATATTAAAGGATTTTGATAAAAATTCATATTCGGCTGGTATAAATAATTAAAAAAGAACACACACACATACATATTCTAAAACCGAAAACTCAGCTGAATTAAATCATATTTTTAAGCGAATGTACACAAAAGCACAAGAGCGAGTGCTAAACACTGCTGCTTCAAAGGGCCTTTTTTTTATACCAAAAGAGGAAGGTGACTTTCACTTAATGTTTACAAGACGACGCGGCTTAAATCCCATATGTCGCACATACTGATTTGCATATGCAAATCTTTGCCAAGCCCATTTGCTAAAAATAGCCTTAAAAGTTGGGAGAGCTGCAGAAAAGTAAAGATATTAAAAATAAATCACAAAAAGTGACTTATAGAAGTGAGTATACGAGGTTTTCATTTAAAATGAATTCTAACCAGAACATTCATTCTAAACAGTTGTACTTTAAATTAAAAATTAAGGATTTTATAAGAAAATATATATTAGAAAATATTTTTCTTTTCAATACAACCACAAACAATTTTATTTTATTTATTTAGCTAAAAAAATACATAATTAAAGAATCTAGATACTATAAATAATTCTGATGGATTTGATATTAAATTCCTGGCGATGTGTTTGGCGAAAATTGTGAGAGAATTGTAAGAACTAACAGTTCACACATTTCTCCTAATAATCTTAAAATAATTCACAGCTAGAATTCAAAATGTCATTTTTATTTTCCAATTATTCTGTTATTTTAAAAGAAAATGATAATAATTTTACAAGTCCAACAATTAACAAACGATAAAAAATTGAAGTTTTTATTTATAACAATAAAGACTTTAGTTTTCTGATAGCTAAAAATAGTTTCCGATTTGATTAGCGAATTTTAAGGCTACTTGGCAAGTATATTTCCGGATACTAAATATTTTAATTTAGTTACCTCCCGGTGAACATCTTATCTTGAGATTTTTGATTAATTTATCTAATGGATTAACTTTATTATTTTTAACTTCATTTCCTTAACATTAAGTAAATTTAGTTTCTCGAACATTCTCACTAATGTGAGAATATTCGAGAAATTTTGTTTCCCGACGATGTAAGTGCAAAATTTTAATCTTCTAGTTTCACGTCATTTCTTTTCTTATTCAATTCCTTTTTTTAGCAAAATTATCAGATGTACCGTTTTTAATGAACATGAAGATATTTTTACTAAAAATTAAAAATTTTTAAAAAATTCATGTGATAATTCAAATAATTTATGACAAATTTATTATATTATAAAATAAAAATAATAAATTCTATTTTAAAGGGAAAATAAGTCTATCTGAAATTACTTGCTGAGCTTGGAAATTTAAATAAGAATAAAATTTGCACACAATAACTTCGATTTTTATCAAAAAGTGTTTCAAATAAAACAACGTTTCCGCAGTATAAAAACAAAAGTAGAAGTGTCGTCCACTTTGTTTATGCAAAATATTTTATATCCTGGCCGATAAAGCGGATGGAAAATATTTCTAATATATTTTTAAAATATACTCTTGATAAAATTAATTATATGAAAATATATAAAAATACGATAAATTCTAAAATTAACAATAAAGCGTGGAAGATGAATAATTTATGTCACCGTTAATAAATATAGGAAAAAAACGCACTATTTACATTTGGAAGAATTTAATTCAAAATGAGAAATATAAGCTGAGATATTTATTCGAAAATACTGCATGCACACAAAAATAATAGAATTATTAGATTTGCTAAAATGAAACAATATAAAATTTCAAAGGTTTCTGTATTTGGAAATCGGAGTTACCAATAGAGTGAAATAACCGCGCAAAAACTTAAAAATAGTAAAATTTTGATAAGAGGTTTTATATGATTTCTGTAAGCTAAGTATTCAAGGTGTAAAATCTTTGTAATCAAAAGTATATCAAAAAATGATAAATAACCTTTCCTTACTGTTATATTTGTACAATATACTACAGTTACGGCAATTCGCCGAAAAATCTTTAAGAATGTGATATAGAATTTGAGTCATAATTCACTTTATTTTGATTTATAGTATTAAGAATTGTCCGTATTATATTACCAATATAAGCTATCATATGAAAAGCCAGATTCATTATGAAGAAGTCCCTAATTCCAAACAAAAAACAAGTAAAATTCCTATTACCATTATGCACATCGATTTACTTTCCAATATTAATAAGTTTATGAGACTTATGCTATAATTCCTCTTAAACCTTGAATAATTTTTTTTAATCTTACAGCAAATTCCTCATAATGTGATTAAAAAAATAAATAAACAAGATTTATATATTCTTAGTAAACCTAGATGTCAGTATTTGTTCATAATTTTTTTCAGCAGTATTTATATCTTTATAAATACATTTAACTTCATAAATTCCCTCGAAAATGTGACGCGAAATAGTATATAGCTAACAATCCATCATATATAGATTTACATTTTTCTAAATAATAATTTTCCTCTAAATTTTAAAACAGTAAAATTCCCTGATCTACCCGATTTCCAATTACAAGAATATCAAATGCATAGTTTTATTTGTAATGTTACTTATAAATTATATATATATATATATATATATATATATATATATATATATATATATATATATATATATATATAAAATTTTGTATGCACATGAATATAATTCTTTTTTACAGAATATTAAATTTATATTCATAGAACCAGACGGTAAAGCAATTTTATAAGTATAAGAAACAAAATTTTCTTCGATATAAAAGAAGTGTTTTCTGTTAACTATTTTGACATCAAGGTCATATTAGTTTTTAGGCGTATCTCCCCCCCTTCATTTATTGCAAGAGCTCCTGGGCGTTGTCCTTTTAACGCGCGCGTTTTCCTTATCAATTGACATGGACCACTTCAAATATGCTTTAAGTAATATGAAGTTACAAATCGAAAGGACACACATTGAAATCTGGAATGTAATTTTATGACAGATTTCCAAAATACTTTAATAATCAAAATCTTATATGCGCAGTATCTTCGAAAATCAAACACATGTGTTTTTAATGTGTAATAATATGCAATATGGGCAATTTGCTTTCAAGGAAATATTTTATGGAATTCAATACACATTTATCATAAAAAATATTTTGTGGAAATGGGAATGGATAATTTTATTCTTGCTTTCTTATTTACTCAGTTAAAACGTTCAATTTCATTTGAGGGTGATTCTCCTTATTTAATGTAGGTAAGAATTTTTTTTTCTTCCAAATTCTATCAATTTATATTTGCAATAATTTGGTATCGTACTTCTTTCGAAATTAAAATGTTTCATTTGTAATTATTATATTATTATCAAATGAATATTGTTATAGTAGAATGAGTAATTGAAAAATCGTTAATTTTTATAATGCATAAAAATTTTAAATTGTAATAATACAAGTCAAAAACCTTATTTACAAACTTATTTTTAAAAACCTTATTTTTTAAGAAATTTAATTAGTTAATAGAAAAAAATCCTCACACCTTTCTATATTTTCCCATATATTTTAATATGATCTCAATACAATAGTATATGTGGGTAATCAGCCACAGTAAATCCCTAAAAAGGGAATGAGAAACGCATCTTCCCTATCCGATGGGATATGCTATTTGCTATTGCTTAATATATAATTTCAATTGCTATTTGGAAACGGTCGTATGAAGACATTATTGACACCAGTGTATTATGGTGTGGAACTCATTTTATGGAAATAAATTGTGAAAATTGTTATTCATTAAATTGTTATTGTTAAAATAAAATATCAAAGACAATAGGACTTATTAATAAATTAAATCACGCAAGCAAAACATAACGCAACAATATATATTTCAATAAAATCAATATCAGAATCGCATGAAAATTAGAGATTTCTAGGGTTTTACTGATTTGTAGCTCTTTTCTCTCGAAGCGTGTAGTTATATATGATGTGATAATACTTATGGTATTAGATGGAATACAAAGCTTGATTTTATACTGCTTAGCTGTTGTAATAAAGTTTTAGGGCTTAATATCCTCAAAAGGTTAACCAGATCTCCATATCTTTTAATATTACACTATATTTGGGACATGTTTCATAAGCAATTTCACACGTCAACAAACAATTCTGAAATCAGGAATTGCTGCATTTGCGCTTGAATTTATTACCACAGAGCTCTCAAGTTTACATAGACGTTAAAGGTGGTTTTGTCACCAGTAATAGGGCAATTCTGTACGTCTACATGTTTATAAAATGACGTTTTATTTCATGCTTTCCACAATTTGAATAGAACTATGTCGAGTTTAATAGCTTAACTTAATTCTTTTTGGGTGGATATTTAATTATTTTGGCCATGGAAAGTATATTGATTCAGAGTAAACTTTTAATGTTAAAATCAGATGATATTTAAATTGCAGATTTAACACAGGGGTTTAAGAATGATTGGGCGTTTCAGAACTCCATTCGTTTCATTTGTCTTTTTAAGATAATTCAAATTTTGTCATGGAAAGTAAGAAATGGTAACTGTATAGGTAAAAGTAACGTTAATTTGTCGAAGACATTAATTTTTATGATTAAAAAATTGATGCATTTATTAATATTAGAAGAAAAAATAGGAATGATATAATAGGTTTTTTTAAAGAATGATAGAATAAAAAATCTCGATTTTACTGAAGTATAATTAACTAGATGTTTTTGTTTAAAAAAATCGTTTTAGTGTTTGGCAAACCATACAAATAAAATATTTTCGCACATTTTAAATGTTCTAATATGGAAAGTACAATAAAAATAAGTTATCACAGTAAAAACCGCGCAATTTATACTGGAATAATTATGGTTTTTTTTTCAAAGTCAAAGAATCAATTTATGCGTAAATAATTAAGTCACTAGAGATATTAGAAGAATAATATATAATCTTATCAAAAATGTCAGTAATTATCACCATAGTAGATTAAATTTCGACATTGCTTATGTAAATCAGTGACTGAAACCCGTAAATATGTAAATATATTTATGTATATATACATACATAAATAATCAATTTTAGATCCTATTATTTTTTTTAAAAAAGATGTGTGAATAATTTTTTAATATTAAACCATATTACGGGAAAGCAAATCACCATAGTCGAGCAGTTCCATTATTATGGTTGAGAACATGAAGACTTGGATGCTCACCATCTACGATTCGCCCAAACATCGGACTTGAACATTATTGAACCACAGTAGTCTATATTTTGAAAGAAACAATGAGATTCCACTATCCTTCTCTTGAGTCTCACCAGGTGTTAGTGCAATTTCTATTAAGACGAATGGTACTACATCCTACTTACCAGCATACAGATGTTCTATTTAAAGGAGGATTCAAATTTTAACTTCAAAAATATTCTCACATCATATTAGATAAAAAAAATTTCTTTAGTCAGAGTTTTCCCTTATTTTGGTCAGCTCCTGATTAATTTCAATCTTTCATATGAAATCATATCATTTTATATTTTAATATAAAATCATCTGAGTATATGCGATATACGTGCTCGTTAAATCTGTGGAATCGAAAGTCCTGTGGTCGGTTGTTAAGCAGTTACCATGTGGATACAATGGTCTGGAGAAAATTTCCCCATCAGATCAATGTCAAATAAGGAAGTGGATCCTCTGGTGGCGCCATCTATCGGAGGATTTAAAAAAGAGCAAAGACGTAATTTTATCTTAGTGGTGCTCTGATTAAAACGAAAGACGCTCCCTATTGACTTAAATTCACATTGCCAAGGCATAGAAAGCTTGGCTTGTCCAAGTGTCATAAGTAACAACACAACAACATATAAAATCATTATTAAACATCATTTAACTGTAATCGTCAAAAATAAGCAAGTTCCATTTTAGTATTTAAACAGATTATTTATAAACATGATCCAGAAAATAGAATACAACATGATCAACTGACAATGTTTTTTTTAACAATGTTTTAATAGACAGAAAATCTTAATGCATTACAAACGCATAAAAGCTTAATTTGTTCACAAAGAATAACATTGTTCATAAACAAGATCCATTAAATACAATACAGTATGAAAAACTGGGAATATTGTTACAAATTTTTAAATAATGATTATATTTGTCTTAAAATATCTCAGACAGATCAGAAATTCTCACATTTTGGGCAAAAATTGCGGTATTTAGACGTGTTGTAGTTTAAAAGCGGATTTCCTAATGATTTGGCGACTTGGCGACAGTTGGCGACATTCTTGGCGACTTGGCGACGGTTGGCGAGATTCTTGGCGACTTGGCGAGAAATCGATACTTCTGGAAACATCCATCACCTAAGCTCTAGGACCAATATTTTCCGAGATAGCCTAGAAGCTTCCAGAGCCTTGGCGAAATTAGTAGATTTCTCCGCCAAGTCAGGTATAAATACCGCAGCCCGACATGGAATAGTAATAGAGTTTTTGTGAAGACAGTCAGTGAGTGAAGACGATTAGTTGTGACTGCTAGTTGTTCTCTGTCTGAGGTATTTGAGACCTGTGATTGGAAGCTATTTCCTATTGTATCTGACGAATTGTAGCTGTATAATTGTGATTGTTACAGCGGGAATTTCGTTTATCTAGTGAAGTTTTTACGAATAAAAGTCTTGTGTTCATTAAGTGGTCGCTTTATTCAACTCTCAATCAACACGAACCCGTGGAGCTCGGTACAACTGGTGTCAGAAGTCGGGGTTGAAGAGTTGATGCAGCGTGTCACAAGAAAAATGGATATGGATTTAATGAAAAGTCTTCTCGAAAAATTAGCGGAGCAGATGGCTGAGATGAAAGCTGGACAAGAAGATATGAAAACCGAGATGAAAGCTGGACAAGAAGAGATGAAAGCTAGACAAGAAGAGATGAAAGCTGGACAAGAAGAGATGAAAGCTGGACAAGAAGAGATGAAAGCTAGACAAGAAGAGATGAAAGCTGGACAAGAAGAGATGAAAGCTAGACAAGAAGAGATGAAAGCTGGACAAGAAGAGATTAAAACCGAGATGATGAAAGAGATAAAATCTGGACAGGAGGAACTTAAGAAGGACATTGTAAGTGTTAAAGAAGAATTCTCCAACATCATTCAGGAGAAGATGAATGCAATGGAAGATAAGGTAACTTCAGTTGAAACTAAAGTTCTGGAAATAGAAGAAAACGTTGAAGAAGCATTAGACAATATGAATAAGAAGATTGAAAGCTTGGAGAAGCAAATATCAAACAAACATGAGGAACCCAACGTGACATTTGTGCCTTCCCTAGCCAATATTAAACTCTCAACATTTGATGGGAAATCATCCTGGCAAGTATACAAGACCCAGTTTATGATGGTAGCGGAAGCTAATGGATGGAATCCCCGAGCCCAAGCTTTTCACCTGGCGGCTTCTTTAAGAGGAGACGCGGCTGACATCCTCGAGACGCTTCCGGAGGAGCAGAGGCACGATTTCCAAGCCCTATCGAGTGCGCTTGAGCTGCGGTTTGGAGATAAGTGCACTAAAGAATATAGCAGACTACAGTTAAAGTCCCGCTATCAAAAAGCGGGTGAAAGTCTTCAAGAATTGGCTGCCGATATTCAGCGACTTTCCCATCTAGCATTTTCGGACTGCCCAGCTGAGACACGTCAAGATCTGGCTCTCCATCACTTCATCGATAGTGTGAGGGATCCGGAGATACAGAAAACACTTAGACTCGCCGATGTCAAAGATATTGGATCTGCCCTAGTCTACGCACATAAGATAGAAGCTGCCCAGCAGGCCGCGCGTAAAGACCGGCACTCAATCAGAGCCGTCTCTACTACTGATACGGACTATGATCTCAGAAAGCAAATCGAAGATCTGCGGCGAAAATTCCGTAACTTAGAATTGAGTAAAGGTGGCAGAAACACAAAAATTCAGTGTTGGACTTGCGGTGCAGTCGGACACGTTCAGAGAGACTGCCCGAAACGAAAAAATGGTGGAAATGATCTTCCACCACAGCAGGGAAACTAATATGTGGCCATCTCGCGGGGCGGAGATGTCCAGAGAGTCAGAAGCCCCATTTCAAATCGTTTCACATTTCTTCCGTAAGTAGCGGCGACAACGGACTTTTCGTTATGGGACATGTCAACGAAGTTCCCTGCAGAATGATAATCGATACTGGAGCCAACGTAACTATCATTAGGACAGATGTGGCTCGCAAACTTGGTGAGAAACTCATCTGGACGCCGCCCTGCATTACCCTCCAAACTGTGACAGGTGACAAGATTAAAGTGCATGGAAAAGTAAATCTAAACATTGCATTTGGTAATGCCGTGTACCATCATATGGCATACGTCGCTGATATAAATGACGAATTTATTCTCGGATTGGACTTTCTCAAAGAAAACCATTTCAAGTTAGATTTTAAAAATAATGAACTACACTCATGTTCTGAAGACATAGCGATTTTTAAGACGAAATATTCAGATATTAAAGCAGTCCATCATATAACTGCAAAGAGTGAAACAACATTACCACCAAGAACTGAGACAATAGTTTGCGGAGCTCTTTCAGAAGATAATAATTTTCATTATGGATTGACTGAATATCCAGATTCCGACAATAGCGTTAAAGGAGTACTAGTGGCTTCTTCCCTCGTCGACCTTTCACGAAATGTAATCCCGGTAAGAGTTGCTAATCTAAGCAATAAGGTAAAACTAATAAAAGAAGGAGAAGTGCTGGCGACTTGCACTCCAGTGACCTGTATTAACCGAAATTGTCAAACCACACTATCTGAGCCTCCTGACACTCTAATTAATGAACTCCTTCAGAATGCAGAGTTAGATGATAAACAAAGGAATGCTGCAAGAAATCTATTATTAGAATTCGGAGATCTCTTTTCCAAGAAATCAGATGATGTTGGGCGAACCAAATTGACGCAGCACCGAATCAATACAGGAAATCATCCACCCATTAAACAACATCCGAGAAGATTGCCATTCGCTAAGCAGGAAGAGGTGGATAATCTTCTGATGGAAATGCAGCAGAATGACATTATTGAGCCATCAGAGAGTCCTTGGGCTTCGCCTATTGTTTTAGTTCGGAAGAAAGATGGTTCTACCCGATTCTGCGTTGACTATCGTCGGTTAAACAACATCACTAAAAAAGATAGTTACCCTCTTCCTAGGATTGACGATACACTTGATGCTTTATCCGGAAAACAATGGTTTTCGACTTTGGATCTCAAGAGTGGTTATTGGCAAGTAGAGATACATCCTGAGGATCGAGAAAAGACTGCATTCACCACAGGACAAGGACTTTGGCAGTTCAAGGTTATGCCATTTGGGCTTTGCAATGCACCTGCAACGTTTGAGCGCCTGATGGAGACAGTATTACGAGGACTTTCCTACGAAGCCTGTTTGGTATATTTGGACGATATCATTATTGTAGGGCGCACATTCGAAGACCATTTAAGAAACATCCGAAAGGTGCTGGAAAAATTAAAAATGGCCAACCTGAAGCTGAATCCTTGCAAATGTAATTTATTCCGACGTGAAGTAAGCTATCTGGGACACATTATCTCTGCTGAAGGTGTAAGAACAGATCCTGAAAAGATCTCCGCAGTTAAGGACTGGAGTCGTCCAAAAGATGTCCACCAATTAAGAAGTTTTCTTGGACTATGCACATATTACAGGAAATTTGTTAAGGGTTTTTCAAGTATTGCCAGACCTCTTCACAAGTTGACAGAAGTTAAACAGAGATTTCTATGGACAGATGAATGTGAGAAAGCTTTTAAACAACTGAAGGAGGCGTTGACATCTTCGCCCGTTCTTGCATATCCCCAGCCCGAAAAATTATTCATTTTAGATACGGATGCCAGCAACGAAAATATCGGAGCTGTTTTGTCGCAAGAAATTGATGATAAAGAATATGTCATTGCTTATTGGAGTAAATGTCTATCGAAACCAGAGCGGAATTACTGTACAACCAGGAAGGAATTGCTGGCAATCGTTAAAGCCATAGAACATTTCCACCATTATCTCTATGGAAGAAAGTTCTTGCTCCGGACAGATCACGCATCCTTAACCTGGCTTTTAAATTTTAAAAATCCGGAAGGACAGGTAGCCAGATGGATTCAACGACTCCAGGAGTTTGACTTTGAAATACGTCATCGCAAAGGAACTCTTCATGGAAATGCTGATGCACTATCAAGGAAACCGTGCAATGAAAGCTGCCGATATTGTTCGAGAGTAGAGAAGAACTATCAGTTAGCAAATCCTTCGGTACGCCAAGTTACTGTTTCACCTCCACCGAAACCAGACCCATGGAGTGATAAAGGACTTAGAGAAGCTCAAAAAGAAGACCCAGATATAAATCCAATTTTAGAATTAAAAGAATCTTCCAGTATGAAACCAAGTTGGCAAGATATCTCCACCTACAGTCCTGCTACTAAGCAATATTGGGCTCTTTGGGACTCACTCCATATAAGAAATGGTGTCTTATACAGGAAATGGGAGTCCGATGATGGACGTAATTTCAAATGGCAGCTTGTTCTTCCAAAATCAAGAATTTCAGATGTTTTGAAAGAATTGCATAGTAGTTCAACTGGAGGCCACTTTGGAGTAATGAAAACTCTACAGAAGGTTCGAGAACGCTTCTATTGGAGCAAAACTAGACAAGATGTAGAGAAATGGTGTCAATCTTGTGATGACTGTGCGGCACGTAAGGGACCAAAGAAACGTAGTCGAGGAAGGTTGCAGCGGTATAACGTAGGAGCACCTGTTGAGCGAATAGCATTAGACATTTTGGGTCCTTTACCACGATCTTCAAATGGCAACAAATACATACTAGTTGTCATGGACTACTTTACTAAGTGGCCTGAAGCGTTTGCAATCCCCGATCAAGAGGCGACTACAGTAGTCGAGGCTCTAGTGCAGCAATGGGTTTCCAGATTCGGCACACCCTTACAAATCCATTCTGATCAAGGGACAAATTTCACCTCTGTTGTGTTTAAAGGAATGTGTCAAATTCTCGGAATAGACAAGACGCAGACCACGCCACTACACCCACAATCGGACGGCATGGTAGAGAGGTTTAACAGAACCATCTTGAATAATCTCTCAGTTATGGTTTCCAGAAATCAGCAAGATTGGGATTTGAAGCTACCGCTGTTTCTGCTTGCATATCGCAGTGCTGTCCATGAGACTACCGGATATACTCCTTCACAGATGCTCTTTGGTCGCGAACTTCGTCTCCCTTGTGATCTTCAGTTTGGTCGTCCACCGGATACATCTTCATCGCCAGAGGAATACCTTCGAGACCTTCAGGCACGTCTTGAAGATGTCCATAACTTCGCTCGAGACCGAATCAACCTGACGACCGAAAGAATGAAGACAAGGTATGACACAAGAGCGACAGGACATGAATTTCAAGAAGGTGACAAAGTTTGGTTGTGGAACCCGATTCGACGTAAAGGACTTTCTCCAAAGTTGCAAGCCAACTGGGAAGGTCCCTACACAGTCCTAAAAAGACTGAACGACGTCGTGGTTCGTATAAGGAAATCATCTTCCTCAAAACCAAAGGTAGTACATTATGATAGATTAGCTCCTTATCGTAATGTAGAGTAAAAATTAGTAGACCATGGTCTCTATGTAAATAATATAGATAATTTTAATCTTTTCTATTTTCTTGTATTTTTAGTTGCTTGTGTATGTAATGTGCTCTGTATCATCTTAAAATGTAAATTCTCTTATATTAAATTTGGCCTCCTATCAGGGGATTGTACTGCCCGGGACGTGCAGTCCTTGAGAGGGGGCAATGTTACAAATTTTTAAATAATGATTATATTTGTCTTAAAATATCTCAGACAGATCAGAAATTCTCACATTTTGGGCAAAAATTGCGGTATTTAGACGTGTTGTAGTTTAAAAGCGGATTTCCTAATGATTTGGCGACTTGGCGACAGTTGGCGACATTCTTGGCGACTTGGCGACGGTTGGCGAGATTCTTGGCGACTTGGCGAGAAATCGATACTTCTGGAAACATCCATCACCTAAGCTCTAGGACCAATATTTTCCGAGATAGCCTAGAAGCTTCCAGAACCTTGGCGAAATTGGTAGATTTCTCCGCCAAGTCAGGTATAAATACCGCAGCCCGACATGGAATAGTAATAGAGTTTTTGTGAAGACAGTCAGTGAGTGAAGACGATTAGTTGTGACTGCTAGTTGTTCTCTGTCTGAGGTATTTGAGACCTGTGATTGGAAGATATTTCCTATTGTATCTGACGAATTGTAGCTGTATAATTGTGATTGTTACAGCGGGAATTTCGTTTATCTAGTGAAGTTTTTACGAATAAAAGTCTTGTGTTCATTAAGTGGTCGCTTTATTCAACTCTCAATCAACACGAACCCGTGGAGCTCGGTACAATATATTTTTTATCACTGTTTTAATGGTTAGAAAATTTTAATGCGTCCCAAATCTGTTTTAAATGAATAATTTAATTTATTAAATAATAATAGAATTTTATGAATTAAAATATTTTCTATTCATCATATTTATGAAATAGGATTGTACACTTCTAATAATTTTTTTTAATTTTAATTCTTCACACATTGAAGGACATGTGCCCGCCAACCATCTAACATAAAATTGTATTCCACACCAACCTTGATCCATATTTTTCTAAATAAGTGAATAATTTCAAATATGAACAGTAGTTTTGAAATTGCATCGCGATTGTTGTACAATAATAAAAATAATTGTCCGCATACAACTACTGAAAAGGTTCAATCGAATAATTTTAATTTTAAAAATTCAATTTTGTGCTTTTTCAGTGAAACTCGATATTTTTTAATCTGAAAAAGTAGTTTCCTAAATCAAGAAGAAATAAATAACAATCAACGTTCCTGCATATAATGCGAATATTGTATCGGATTTCAATGTGAAATTTGATTTTTTTTGTAGTTTCAGTCGGCCTTTTTTTAATTTAGCTGGGTGAATGAAATTCGCTACAAAAATTGCGAGTAAGATTGATTTATTTTGAAGAAGCCTGTAAAGGAAATTATTGATTTTTCAATTAATCGATTTGAGAGAAAAAAATTCGTTCCGCTTTATTGGCCGGGGAGAAAAACCCACTATTCATCAGAGGAAGCATCTACATTGCACATAACTAATCGAAAAGTTATGAATTTTTTGGCTAACTTCAAAGTATGAAACGTAAAGAATTTAATATA
Source organism: Latrodectus hesperus (assembly GCA_037975125.1). NCBI lineage: Eukaryota > Metazoa > Arthropoda > Arachnida > Araneae > Theridiidae > Latrodectus > Latrodectus hesperus. The sequence goes on from CM075852.1 coordinate 45,747,037, forward strand.
AGCCATAAATAACACATCGCATGTAATATATACATTAATATTAAAGCATGATAAAAAAAAACTTTTATGCTTCAATATTAATGTATACGTGTATACGATAACATGTATGATTTTTTATTAACCGCACATATCATACTGAGTAACAAACATTAATATTGGAGCACAGAAATAATATAAAAATTTTATCTGTACATGAAAGTTA